>JAOWAV010000019.1:2269692-2299431 GCA_028571045.1 Scolopax bukidnonensis | reverse complement strand
CCTGGGCACCACTGAAAAAAGCCTGGCCCCATCCTCCTGACACCCACCCTTGAAGGATTTATAGGCCTTGATCAGATTCCCCCTCAGCCTTCTCTTCTCCAGACTCAAAAGACCCCAAGTCCCTCAGCCTTTCCTCAGCAGAGAGATGCTCCAAACCCCTCAGCATCTTTGTAGGCCTCTGCTGTCGCCTCTCCAGCAGTTCCCTGTCCTTCTGGAACTGGGAAGCCCAGAACTGGACCCAGTGCCCCAGATGGGGCCTCCCCAGGGCAGAGCAGGGGGGGAGAATGACCTCCCTCTACTTGCTGGTTACACTCTTCCTGATGCACCCAAGGATGCCATTGGCCTTCTTAGCCTCAAGGGCAGCCCAGTCCACCAGGACTCCCTCAGAGCTGCTCTCCAGCAGGTCACCCCCAACCTGTACTGGTGAGGGGGTTATTTCTCCCCAGGTGCAGCACCCTACACTTGCCAGCAAGAATCCTACACGCTCAACAAGAACCTCCGAGGTGAGCTCTCAGCTTGCTTAAAGCAAAACTGGTGTGACTGGGACTATCTACCAGCCCAGGATCTATTCCATCAATGCTGGGGGATAAGTGGGAAGGAGGGAACCCTCCTTCCCAACTGGCAGAGGCAGAAAAATTACTTTCTAGTTCATAATTATAGAGGATTGGAATATCATATCTTGCTGGAATACTTTCAATCAATATTCAAATCAGTTTCCTTAATTCAAAGAACATCAACTCTCAACTGGTTTAGCTGACCAGCCCGAACAAAACTCATTGGCTGCTTTATAAAGTCTCTTTCCCCATTTCGTTGATGGCATTAATTACATTCTAATTAGCAGAACGTGATTGTGCCTCGGTGTGAGCGCTTCATCAGCGATGCTCTTGCTGACAGAGAGGTGTTTAAGTCTTCAGTGCATAGAAGGCACACGGCAGGCAAGAGGCAAAAAAATTAAAAATAATAAATAAATAATTTAAAAAATCAGGAAAATTGAATCTACCAGCCAAGAGGATTAGCAAAAGCAAGATGATGAGGAGGGTGAGGATGCTCTTGCTGAGGGAAGTGATGAACACTCCCACGTCGTTAGAGAAACAGCCCAAAGGCAAAAATTCATCAATCGATCACCTAAAGCTTCTCAGAGCCAGGTGCATTTAAGCTGCATCACAAATGCAGATTTTGGGGTCACCTCCAGGGCCACCACTGTAAATTAACAAGGTCCTAAGGCCTGATCCCAAAGAACATTAGGGTATTTTGCAGTTGTAGGTGGCACCGTCCCCACCACTCAACTCCCAGGGAGTTACAGGTGTCCTCCCTAAGGGGAGAAGTCAGACAGAATTCCCTACCAGTCACCACCAGTTCTGCAGCTCCCCCTCCACCAGTAAGTTCAGCAAGGGCTGAATAATTCATCGTAGGGCATCAATTATTCCTGCAGGTTACCTGGCATTTCTAATAAGCTTCAATCATGCCCAGTTTTCACCCTGGAAAAGCTGTGAGCTTCCCAGACACACAGAGAAATCTTGATTGAGGGGTTATTAAAACCCAGCTTCGCAGTTGTCAGACTCACAACTGGCTCCAAGGGTGAAAAAATTGCACATCTTGGTATAAATTAATTGGCAAGATGCAAGATGAGCTCAATTAATTTCCCATTCTCATCTCTTACTCTGACAAAAACCAACTCCTGCTTAAAACGCTCCTAAAAATAATACTCCCTCCATCTCCCCTCATCATGTTCTTTATTTAGGGTGACATTTGGGAGGTCACATCCAGTCATAAACTCAAGGAAGGGTGGTACCAATAGGAGAAATCTGGATACGAGTCACACAGTTTTGATTTTGGCTCCTAGATGGTGTGTTGGACTTCACAGGGCTGGATTTTCATCCTAACTTCTTAAAACAGCTGCCCCTGGAAGGGTTAAAGTCGTTTAAAGTCTCACCTGGTTAATTAACAATGAAAGACTCAAGGTTGCAGGGGGAATTTTTGATCTGGTTTTAACCAAGAAGAATTTGGAATACCCTAAAAGTCTGCATCATGGACCCTTTTAACCCAACCCACCCAGATGCATACTCGTGGAGAAGAAGAGTCAGAGCAGAATCATAGAGTTGTCCAGGTTGGAAGGGACATTTCAAATCCTCAAGTCCAACCATCAACCCAACATTGATAAAACCACCACTAACCCATGTCGCAGGGTCAAGTACGATGGGCTACACCGAAGGGGAACAGCCATTTTCATACAAAAAGATGGTGGAGTCAGCAATGCTGCCCACAATATACAAGCTACGCTGCTGACCATGGCTTTTAATCCCAGGATCATCTGAGTTCTTGAGAACATCTTCAGTGCCAGGTGATGGGGTGGGGGAGCTCCGAGCAAGAGTTAAGTGGGTTTTACACTGCCTCATAACTGGCTGTTCCTGATTTTTGCTCTCAGTGATCAAACAAGAAGAAGATCAGCAGGTTTGGAAAGGATTTTTCTGATGTACCTCAAGGAGACACCAACACCAGGGTGGAGGAGAGTAGAAGACAATGCACATCCACACTTGGGTGCAACCATTAGTCTGTCCTCTCCTGATTATTATTATCTCCCAATTCTCTGCTTTTACCTTGCTGGCTTTCAGGATGTTGATCTGTTCCTCGTACACGGTGTCCCTGTTCTTCTCCAGAAATCCCTCACTTTGGTATTCCACCTAGAAGGAGACAAAGGAAAAAGCCCAGAGGGTAAAAATCCAACCACACAGGGACAAAGTGCTGCGTCCCACCACATCCCTATTGTTGGAGCTCACCTGAAAAACCTGAGAGGGCACAAGTGGGGAGGAAAGAACTGGGATTTAGAGGTCACTTTTAAGCAATGAAAGTGAATCTGAATGAAAGCAAAAACCTAATGAGTTTCTTAATCATTAAAGTGCTCTGCGTGGGACCCAACCACACTTCCATGGAAACCAGGGGGAAAAATGTAAAGATCATCAGTCCCTCTTTTGTTCGCTCCCGAACTCCTTGAAAGCAAATCAATAAACCTCCAAAAATGCCCTGGCTACGTCTCTTGAAGGTCTCTTGGTTTTGAAACTGCAGAGGGTTGGGATGCAAAAAAAGAATTTAGAGAGGAGAGAAGAGAATTTTATTCTGTTTTTCACATCTGAGGTTGGCTGAAATAACTGACCACAAAAAAAAAAAAAAGAAGGGAGGAAAACTTGCAAAGAAACAGCATTTGTGAAGGATAAACGTTCAAAATCACGTACGTAAGGAAAAGCAAGTATCAACCATCACAGAACCACAGAATGATATAGGGTTGGAAGGGACCTCTGGAGATCATCCAGTCCTGCCATAGCTGGTCCACCCAAAGAAGGTTGCCCAGGAACGTGTCCAGATGGGGTTTGAATGTCTCCAGAGATGGAGACTCCACCACCTCTCTGGGCAGCCTCTGCCAGGGCTCTGCCACCCTCACAGGAAAGAAGATCCTCCTCATGTTTAGGTGGAACTTCCTACATTCAAGTTTGTGGCCATTTCCTCTTGTCCTGTCCCTGGGCATCACTGAAAAAAAACAAAACTGGCCCATTCCTCTTGACATTCTTCCTTGACAACCATCAACCTTTGCTGTGGAAAGTGCTCCTTGCATCCAGGACAAGCCTGGTTAGAAGAGGCACCTGTATGGCATCACAGCATCCACACGTCATCTGGCTCCTCAGACATGTCCCTGGGTTGACCTTAAAGTTGACCTTAAGTTTTTCTTTCTAACAAACGTGTGTTTCAGACAACTACCAGCTTTTAAGATTCCTATTTGCTGTGAGTGATGCCTGTCACCTCAGGGTGTCAATGAAACTGGAGTCCATGATGAGAACATGCAGCACCAGACACTGGAAGAGTCCTACAGTTGGCATCTTCTCCCTCTGAAGGAAGGGACCAACCCAAGGTCACCTCTCACACAGTAATTCGGAGGCTCAAGTCCTCTCCAAGATGATCTAGAGCTGAGCACCCAACTGAGATTACTGCCAAACAGGCCATCCCTAGACCAAAAAGCAGCTCTTTGGTGCTATAAACTTAATTTTCTTTCAGGCAGGTCTTTTTTTAAAAAATCATAGAATGGTTTGGGTTGGAAGAGATCATCCAGTTCCGATCCAGTTCCAATAAACCTTAAAGACCTTAAAGATCATCTCATTCCAACCCCCTGCCCTGGGCAGGGACACTTCCCACCAGACCTGGTTGCTCCAAGCCTCCTCCAACCTGGCCTTGAACCCCTCCAGGGATGGGGCAGCCACAGCTTCTCTGGGCAACCTGGGCCAGGTTCTAACCACCATCACACCAAAGAAGTTCTTCCCCACATCTCAACTCAGACTCCCCTCTTTCAGTTTGAAACCCTTTCCCCTTCTCCTAGGGCTTCCCTCCTTGATCAAGAGTCCCTCCCCAGCTTTCCTGGAGCCCCTTGAGGGACTGGAAGGGGCTCAAAGGTCTTCCTGGAGTCTCCTCCAGGCTGAACCCCCTCCCAACTCCCTCAGCCTTTCCCATTTCTGCATCCAAGCCCCAGCACACTCAACCAACAGGTGCCCAGTTACCTTATCAGCAAAGTGCAGGACGATGAAGGAGGTGTTGGACATCCGGGGCTTCTGGAAGTGCTGGCTGCTGGCATGTCGGTCGTAGAGCTTCTGCGCCCAGTTCTGGTCAGTGCCTTTGGGAACCTGGACGGGGAGAAAATGGAACAAAAAAGTCATGGTCAGGCACACGGAGAGATTTTGGAGGTGTCCCTGCCCATGGTGGGGGCGGGGGGGTGGAATAAGATCATCTTAAAAGTCCCTTCCAACCCAAACCATTCTATGATTCTACGAAAAGACATAAGGACATACAAGGAAAGCACCATGGCTGTAAATATCTGTTATTTTCTACTTTTCCAGAGCAACAAGTCTGCCACAAAACAGAATTCTTGAAAATCAGAGGAAAAAGTAGTAAAATTCGAGGGCTGGGGACCACAGCTGGTGGGGTTTGTCCCCATCTCTCTTGCCTGCTCAGAAGGGATGGGAAGGGCACAGGTTGGTGGACCCTCCATCACTTCCAAGAGCACAGCAATGGTTGCACCTGCAATTATATACATGTTTTATTTATGCAAAGCAGACATGCATATTTAAACTATGGAGCTATGTAAATGCAGATGCTTTTTTTAGGTATAAATATGAAATATAACTGATGAAAACAGCCTCTTTGGAGCGATCATTGGGTTTGGGACGGGGCCGTGGGTGAGGAGAAGGGACATGGTGACCACCTGATGATGCAGAGAAGAGATTTATCCCACGCCAGCTCTTCTTTTAGACCATCCACTTTGTTGAAAAACCTGCTTATCTCAGAGCTCCACTTCAAAGGCATCACTTCTGCCTCCCAGAAAGAGGACTTCGCTGTTCCTGCACTGCTCTCTGTTCACCATGTGCAGCCTGGATATTTTTAGGTGGATATTCTCACTGTCCTACCACCCATCACTCTGCATAAAATCATAATCCCGGCCAGGGTCACCTCCCATCTCCATACACTGGCCTCTGAGCTGCCAAGAGCTACTGCAACTGAAATCAAATCTTCCCAGCAGGGTCAAGGTCACCTCAAGTCCAGAGGTTTAGGACCAGAAGCAACCCAGGGCCAAGAAGCCATCATAACCATCAGAGAGTCCAGGAGATCAAATCTTCCAGCAGGGCCAGGGTCACCTCAAGTCCACTGCTTTTGGTCCAGAAGCGTCACAGGGTCAAGAACCCACCATGACCACCAGACAGCTGAGGAGACCAGCAGGGCCAGGGTCACCTCAAGTCCAGAGCTTTTGGACCAGAAGCATCCCAGGGCCAAGAACCCGTGATGACCATGACTATTAATTAGGGAAGCTGTGGATGCCCATCCCTGGAATTGTTCAAGGCCAGGCTGGATGGGACTTTGAACAACCTGCTCTAGCAGGAGGTGTCCCTGCCCATGGCAGGGGGGTTGGAACTAGATGGTCTTTAAAATCCCTTCCAACTCTAACCATTCTGTGAGAAAGCTGAGAAGATAAAACCTTCCCAATATGGCCAGGGTCACCTCAAGTCCATAGCTTTTGGATCAGAAGCATCCCTGGGTCAAGAATCCACCACGACCATCAGACAGCCAAGGAGATGTTTCGAGTTGTTTGGACTAAAGGGTGAAGTTTCCTCTACCATCGCTTCCAACAGAAGGACAATTAACAGGACAAAAATCAACAAAGGTCCATTCAAACCTTATGATCTAAAAGTCAACCCTCTGAAAACACAGTAGGAGCCATTTACGTTTTCTTTCTTTTCTCCTTATCACTCCAATATACATTAAAGCCTGAGAAGAACCTCAGAGAGTCCACATTTGCTCAGATACCCAAGTTCACAGCGATGCGGAGAGACAAACGGGATTGAAAAGTGGTTTGCTAGAAGAAGACCTCAGTCTTTCTGGCACTTGACAGAAGGACATGGGAAGAGCATCTTTTGAACAGCCTTCGAAAAACGCATCTGGCACGTTAACACCGTTAAGGCGATGGCAACTTGGTATATAACACAAAAGGGAGCCACCAGAGAGTTTGAGAACGTGAAGAAGCTCCTGGGTTTGGTTAGACATATCCCCCTTCAGCAGCCTCAAGGTCACGTTGCTCCTCAGAGGAAAAAATTCCACCAAGATCCATAAAAAATCCTTGGACAACGATGCCACCATTGACACACCAATCCTTCCAGTCAAGCCCATTGTTGATCAAACCCTTTTAGATGGACTTGATGCAAACAGAACATTTTTTTTCATTTTTTTTTTCATTCCCACTCTGATCCCAGCATGGGCAAAAGCAAGAAAACAGCCAGGTAGAAGGACACCTTTAGGGAGAAAACTGGATCTCCACACCAGCTTCAGAAAGATACCTGAGAAGAGTATGGAAGACATGTAGCACTCCCAAAGAGCAAGAAGTTTCAGTCTGAAAGGCAGGACATCTCATCCAGCTTTGACTTTTGACAGAGACTTGACTCCATTTCTTAAAAGAGTTTTTAATTTCCTCCAAAGATAGTTTAAGTCTCTTGAAAAAAATCAACCTCGACTGGCTGCTCCTCTCCAGAGCACTGAAGCTGCTCTTCATGTGTTTCCTCCAACCTCAAAGCCTTCAAAGTCATCCTAGGAAGCCTGCTGTCCCCTCCACCGAAGTCATTCCCTCCACAAGAAGGCCAACCATAACCTAAAGCCATCCCAGACAACAAAGCAATCTCCCACACACTCTCCCAACTTCCCACAACTGGATTTTCAGAAGACACCTTCCCTCCTAAATGCCAGTCTCTTCTGATGGGCACTACATCACTCTCCCTGAGGACTCTGCTCTTATCCCAAATTATTTCCCACCACCGTTAGTCCCATGGTGGGGCCACACTTCACAGAAAGGAGGTTCTCTTGGATGCCATTCTCCCTCTTCCCTCATCTTCAGGCTCATCGATTTGTTGCCAGAGCACTTCAATGTTGTGCCCATGGTGGTGCCCTTGGTTCCTGGCCAAGGTCATCTCTATGCATGGGACATGAACTCTTCCTGTTCTTCTGGCATCCTTTTAGGCCAAAGCAAAACCAAGAGATCCTAAAAGTGCCAGATCTAGGCAGGTGAAAGGTCACAGCCACACAGAGATTACACAGCTTCCTGGGCAGATCAGGGACGTAACTGGAGATTGGAGAAAACATCCTCCAGAAGCCTCCTCCAACCTCAATAATTCTACAACAGCTTCCAACTCATAAGACCTCAAGGCTGTTTAAAAACACCCCAAAAAACTAAACATATCCTAAAATCCTCTTTTTTTTTTTTTTTTTTTTTTTCAGAGCAAGGGGTTTTATTATTTGCTTTCAGGAGACTGGTTTAGTCTTTAAAATTCCAATTTCAATTTGAGAGCCCTCTTTTTCCTTTCCCATTCCCATTTCAACCCTGCCTGGTCCCCTTCTTCTCTAAACAGTGACAAGACTCATTAAGCACCAAAGGTCTACGACCTTCGTTAGCGGAACCGCTTCGGCACGTACCCAACCGCCCCCTCCTCATCCTCACATTATAGATTTAAAAAATAAAGAAAAAAATTTTAAAAATCCATACTGTGAAGCAAGAACGTTAGCGACAAGACCCCCTCGATGCCATTTCATGTCCCAGAGTATATTTATCCCCCGTGGTAGGTGCTAACGAGATGACTTGCAATTACCCCATTGTGGTCCCGCACCCGAGAGGTGAAAAACTGCTGCTGGTGATGCGGGGGTGAAGGATTTTCATCCATAAACCAGTGTTTTTAGTTGACAGGCATTGTGGAAATTTTCATAAAGCCGGAAAACGCTTAGAGATTATTATAAAAGAGTCAATTAGAGGGTCCATAATAAGGGCCTGCGACTAATGACACTGCTCCCCACTGACAGGTAAGTACCCAGATAATTGGCATTTGGTGTTGGGGGAGAAGAGGTGTTGCATTTTAGGGGTTTTTTTGTTGTTGTTGTTCAAAAAAGCACGGATGAAAAAAGTAACCCCAGGAAGATCGACAGCAAAGTTGGCTGTTTTCTTGCTGTTGCAGAGAAATTGCTCCACGTAACGCAATGTCACCAGCAACAACCAGTCCCAGAAGCTTCCCAGAGGAGCAAAGGGTGGTATCACAGAATCACAGGATGATATGGGGTTGGAAGGGACCTCTGGAGATCATCTAGTCCAACCCCCTGCCAAAGCTGGTCCACCCAGAGCAGATCCCACAAGAACGCGTCCAGGCGGGGTTTGGAATGTCTCCAGAGAAGAAGACTCCACCACCTCTCTGGGCAGCCTATTATCAACCAACATGGAATGAGGGAAAGTTTCCTTATGGTCCTCAAAACACCCAGGAGCTGGTTTGAGCCTGAAGAATTTAACGGGCTTATTAGCACAGAGAGCAAATGAAACGTTGCTGAATATCAAGCGAATAATCTGACCTCCTTCTGAGCCGGCACCGGCTTCAGATGCTATTTTAAGGGCATCAAATTAAGTTTAATTTGTTCTCGTTTTTAAGGAGTCTTCCAGAGACTGGATTTAGAAAGGGCAAAGTCCCCGCTCTGGCTCCTTGCAAAGACCCCAGTTGAGGGCTAAGCTCATGGGACGTGACAGCCTTGTCATGCCTGAGAAGACAGCCCTTCTCACATGGAAAAGAGCAGCCACTTGACAGGTCACCTCGCTTCCAGACAAGTCCTACATCTCCTTAAATCCCAACAGGGATGCTCTTCTAAATAATGGCTTGAAAATCTTTCCCTCTGATGCAAAATGACACTCCTGCCCTTGAGCCACTGGATCTGTCCCACACCCGTGGATCCCACAGAGCCAACAAGGATTCATTGTGTCCTTCTCATCACCTTGGCCAACCCAGTTGAGGACTCATTCCTTGCTTCAGCTCTCCTACTACCTTTCCCTGCCCTCGTTCAAAGACCCTCAAAGCCCTTCCAGAATCAGTAAGACGTTTTCTGGCACAGAACAGATCCAAGTCCTGATGGAAACTCTTCCCAAAGACAACTTGTTGATCACACCACAGCAAGACCAGTCAGACTTCACCGCATCACAATGTTTTATAGCCCCGATAATGCTCTCTCCAGTATTTCCTCATCATCATCATTATGCAGACACCAGAACTGGAAGAGATACCAGTTGCTCTTCCCAGTGTAGAAGACCTTTTCGTCACAGCATAACACTTAGCTCTCCAGTTGAGATGGTAGTACCTCAAAACTCTGGACTTTCCACTTACACTTCAAACCAAAGACCTTCAAAACAAGCATCCCAACTTCCCAAGAAGATCTCCCATCTTACATTTCTTGTTCCCAAAGATATTTGATCATTCCTGACTGAACAAGGAGTGACCAAGGAGCCCAACCTTTCTTATGGATTCTAATAAAGGGTTGTCATTCTGGTATTTCTACTCAACTTTTAAGAAAGATTTAATTTAAGTTAATAGAAGATAACTACCAAAAAATAAAAAACAAAACAAAACAACCATATCAAGCACAAACCCAAAACTCAGAAAAGCTTAGGGAAGACACAATTGCAAACCCCAACACTGAAAAAATGGCTAAACAAGAAGCCCACACAATTGAAGACACT
Organism: Scolopax bukidnonensis; assembly: GCA_028571045.1. Lineage (NCBI taxonomy): Eukaryota > Metazoa > Chordata > Aves > Charadriiformes > Scolopacidae > Scolopax > Scolopax bukidnonensis. The sequence continues at coordinate 2,289,368 of JAOWAV010000019.1, read as the reverse complement.
TCTACAGGTCATCCCTGGCTCTTTATTCTCTATCTCAAAGGAGCAGAAGGGACATGCAATTTCAATCTTTTGCAAAACTTGTATAGAAATCCATAGAATTGTCCGTGTTAAAATGGACCTTTCAGATCATCAAGTCTAACCATCAACTCAACACTGACAAAAACCACCACTAACCCATGTCCCTCAGCACCATGTCAGCCCAGCTTTTAAATACCCCCAGGAATGGTGGCTCCACCAGTTCCCTGGGCAGCATGTGCCAAGGCTTGATAACCCTTTTGGTGCAGAAATTTTTCCTAATATCCATCTTAACCCTCCTCTGGTGACTCTTGAGGTCATTTCCTCTTGTCCTATCACCTGTTATTTAGGAGAAGTCAGCCAGAGCCTGGCATCAACTTTGGCAAATCCTCATGACGTGGCTGATGTCCTCTGATACCACAAGGTTAAGCAAACAGGAGACCCTCCAGACATGCTTTTTTTCTCTATGCCACGTGCCACTTCAGCACAAATTCCATCATCTGAAGCCTGCACACTAAATGTGATCGCCTTTACCCCAAATAACTACCGTGAGAGGACTCAGGTTTCCCTCAGGACAAAATAAGGTTTGAGACAGGGACAAACTCCAGCTCCTGGATGACACTGAATCACAGAATCACGGAATACTATGAGATTGGAAGGGAGCTCTGGAGATCATCTAGGCCTCTAGGAAAGAAGTTCCTCCTCATGTTGAGATGGAACTTCCCATGTTCAAGTTTGTGCCCATTCCCTCTTGTCCTGTCCCTGGTCATCACTGGAAAAAGACTGGCCCCATCCTCCTGACACCCACCCTTGAAGGATTTATAGGCCTTGATCAGATCCCCCCCTCAGCCTTCTCTTCTCCAAACTAAGAAGACCCAAGTCCCTCAGCCTTTCCTCAGCAGAAAGATGCTCCAGGCCCCTCAGCATCTTTGTAGCCCTCTGCTGTACCCTCCCCAGCAGTTTCCTTCACTAAAGAAAGAAGTCACAAGCAAGGACCATCCCTGGGCACAGAGAGGCCAGAAACATGAGCTCTGGTGACCCATGGTGAGATCAGGTACCCAGGTTGGTAGCAAACATCTACCAAGGAGGTTCTGATGGTCCTAAAGCAACGCAAATGCCACCAGCCTACCCCAGCAATGCACGTGTAAGGAGATGTTTACCCTTTTGCAAGCTATTACAGATTAAAGTCTAGATTTTAACCTTTTATAAAAGGTAGGTGGTTGCCTTTACCTTGCACTCTTCATCCAGGAGGTCCAAGATACCGAGTTTCGCCTCTATGAGGTCTATGCAGGGCTGGTTATCGTAGAAGTCTATGAGAGTCCAAGGGATTCCCTCCTTCATGTACTCCTCTTGTTCCAGCTTAAACACGTGCTGAGAGTGGAAAAACAGCAGAATTATGGATCGTGACCCCAACTGGCACCGCGCCACCCCCTTCCCCGTTCACTCACTCGGAAAATTGGGCAGTGGGGGGGGGGGGGGGAAGGCTTTAACTGATTTTCACTAGAAAATGACCGAAGCTGTCACTACGTTTAGGTGGGAGCCATATATTGAAACGGCAACGACACGCATATCTCTTGAGCTGAGAAAAATTCCTCTCTCTTTCCGCCCTCCGACGATTAAACCAGTGACCCGGCAGCAGGTTCCCCAAACTGGGACCGCAGCCAGGGCTGAGCACGTGCGTCCCCATCTGTGAGCAGAGCTTCACCCATCGACCCAGAAGGGATATCAGCAGCAGTACCTAACACTCAGGAACATTTTTATTGTACTTTCTGATTTGAAAAAAGAAAAAAAGAGAGATATAAAAAAACCCTCTGTATGGATGAATGTATCTCAGACCTCTCTCCGAGCAGATAAATTGGTTATTTCTGAGATACTCTAAACATATTAAGAAATGACTTTTCAAATGGACTTTTTTCTTCAAAGACAGCTTTTTCAAAATCTCTCATCTCCGAGTTTGAATTTATAAGCTTCAGAAGTGATAGTCAGACATATCCAAGTGAGATATGAAGAGGGCAAAGTACAAGCCATCGTTTCATTTGCAGCAGCAGCAGCGATCCCAGGCGTTGAGACACCACAAATGGTCACATCCACACGTAGGAGATGGTTACAAAGCACCAAACTTCTCCTCAGTACTTCAAGCTGCTCATATTTAATAAGTTTTTTTTCCCCCTCCTCGTATCTTGAAACTAATATTGATATTTTCCCCACTTAGAACAAAAGCACAAGAAGAGCCCTGACTGGTTTTGTTTCCAGTGCACATTAAGTGGTTGTATCTAATAAAAGAGAAGAATTCCAGGTGTGGCCAAGTGAAAAACAAGGAGGGTGTCTAATTGTGCTATTTAATAAAGAGATTTTCTTGCAGAAGTTTAAACCACACTTAACGGGGAGGTTTCTACACATGTCTTGTCTCAAATTGGAAGCCACGACTTTACACAGCACCACAGAATGATATGGGGTTGGAAGGGACCTCTGGAGAACATCAACTCCAACCCCCTGCCAAAGCAGGGCCACCCAGAGCAGGTCCCACAGGAACGTGTCCAGGTGGGGCTTGAATGTCTCCAGAGAAGGAGACTCCACCACCTCTCTGGGCAGCCTCTGACAGGGCTCTGCCCCCCTCACAGGAAAGAAGTTCCTCCTCATGTTGAGATGGAACTTCTTATGGTCAAGTTTGTGCCCATTCCTGTTGTCCTTTCCCTGGGCACCACTGAAAAAAAGGCTGGCCCCATCCTTCTGACACCCACCCTTCATATATTTATAGGCCTTGATCAGATCCCCCCTCAGCCTTCTCTTCTCCAGACTCAAAAGACCCCAAGTCCCTCAGCCCTTCCTCAGCAGAGAGATGCTCCAGGCCCCTCATCATCTCTGTAGCCTCTGCTGTCCCCTCTCCAGCACTTCCCTGTCCTTCTTGAATTGGGGAGCCCACAACTGGACCCAGTGCTCCAGCTGGGGCCTCCCCAGGCAGAGGGGCAGGATGACCTCCCTCCACCTGCTGCTCACACTCTTCCCAATGCTCCCCAGGAGGCCATTGGCTGCCTTGGCCACCAGGCCCCATTGCTGGCTCCTGGGCATCCTGTTGTCCACCAGGACTCCCAGGTCTTTCTCCTCAGAGCTGCTCTCCAGCAGGTCACCCCCAACCTGTCCTGGTGCAGGGGGTTATTCCTCCCCAGGTGCAGGCCCCTACACTTGCCCTTGTTGAACTTCACCAGGTTCCTCTCTGCCCAACTCTCCAGCCTGTCCAAGTCTGGACACTGGAAAATATGGACTCAGCACAAGACCATCCAGGTTTTTGGGTTAGGATTGAAAACAAAGGATTGAAAATACGCAGAAGAAAACTGACAAACTATCTCCTTATTCAAACCCATCAGCGAACCTTTGCATAAATCATTTGCCAACCTCCTGCCAGTATCAAGCTCATCAATCAACCAAGTCACATTTTCAACTTGATATGAATATTTAGCGCGATTCCAAGGCACAATCATCCCCCAAGACACGGGGAGAGATGGTATCCCCAGGACTCCGTTGATGCTGGCCATAGGATGCAGAAACCAGACATAAAATAATCCAGCCTTCAGACATTTTCTGCTCAGTTTCGTGGAAGGCTTCCAAGCCTGACCTTACCGAGTTGAACTGCTGCTGGAGCTTTTCGTTGGCGTAGTTGATACAAAACTGTTCAAAGCTATTCACTTCAAAAGTTTCAAACCTGCAAAGCAATGAATAAATCAGCATTAAGTGGTGGTGCTTCTCAAAAATCTACTTTTTTTTTTTTTTGCCTACAACAGCATCATCTGCATGACGGGAAACGCCGGTTATTCAACCATCTCTTCGCATTCTTCCTGTCCCAGGTTTATACTTTATTCCCTTCTTCCCCAAAATGTCTCTCTTTCCTTGCAATGACTCAAGGGATTCGAGAGTCTCTTCTGCTACGCATGAATGAGATATTTGGTACGATGGGCATCAGGCAGAAGTGCTGCCTGAGCCAAGAAATGTAACAGCCTCTCTTGGGGGGGAGGGAAAAAGTATTATGAAATATTAAGTCCAAATATATTCACTGCAAAGGTGAGGGAGAAACAGTACCTCTTGTTTTTAAAGACCCAACGCAGTGTTTTTAACGTAATCCCATAAAGCAGAGAAAAGGTGTTAAATTCATAATTATAGCCTCTGTATTGCATCCCTGATAGCACAAAAATTAGATACATGAGAGCAAGCGATTTCTGGAAAGGCAGAGGGAGAAATGGTGCTTTCAGCTCCAATTCCAATATATTCTAGACCAGGTTGGAGGGGGCTTTGAGCAACCTGAACTAGAGGGAGGTGTCCCTGCCCATGGCCGGGGGTTGGAACTCGATGATCTTTAAGGTCCCTTCCAACCCAAACCATTCTGTGATTCTATGATTTCTTAGAAGGGAGTTTGGTGTTGGTCTTGGTGATCCTCCTCTTAACCGAAGGTCCCCTCACCCAAATATCACCCTACCCCCTCCGCGGGCCACTGGTCAACTCCAAACCAAAAAAAACCCAGGCTCCTAATCACAATTAGAAAAGAAAAAATATCTACTTTTATTAATAAGCAGCAGAAAGCCAGCAGAGCCCCCAGGGCAGTCGGGGCTGAAGGACGCAATGCCCAGGGACAGGCAGAAGGACCCAGGTTTGCTCTTAAAAAAGGACATTTTTCAGCTACAACAGGAAATTATGTTATTTGTTTTTCTATTTTTATGGCACATTTGGAGTCAAGTCTTTGACACATGACTGTAAAATTTAAAACTAAGGGAAGAAGTGGCAAAGCTCCCTGTGCTTAATGAATGAGCTGCCGTGATGACAAATGGGCGGCGAAATAATTGCTCGTAGGTAAATAGGTGCTGTAGGAGCTGACAGAAGAGTTTTTAAGCACTAAATAAATGAAGTCTTTTTTTTAATTTCCTCCACAAAAATTAGTATTTCGCATGTTTTCTGAGGACTCCCTGGCTGTTTTCCATGTGATGCAGCTATTCTCCAGGTATTGCCAGGCGGTAATGTTCCTCACCACAGAAAACGCCTCAGCCCTAAGGAAAAGGAAAAATGGGAAAAAGGAGCCACTTTTGTGCTTTTATTGGCCCCACAACCCTCGAGGAAATCCAGGACCAGCTTTTTCTCTGCCTGTCCCCAGGCTGGCATTGCCCCAAAGCTGGTGCAGGCCATGCCGAGCAGAGGATGCTGAATCCCTCCTCATCTCAGGAACTGGGCTTTACGATCTTTAATTCGATAAAATCCAGCATCTGGGACAAAAGAATGTTTATATTAAACACGTGGCCAGAGCCTCAGTGATGAGCACGTCCTGGAAGAACTCCTGATGTGCTCGATCTTGGTTGCGTGGCCAAGCAGATCAGGGCCTTCAGCTTTTTGCACCTGAAGGATCTCCTCCTTGGAAACACCAACTCCTGCAGGTTCACGATGGGAGCAAGAAAAGATTTAATCAAAATGGAGGTGGAGAGTCATGATGAGTTGGGTGGAAAACCACAATGAGAACATGAGGAAACGATATCGGAGTGGAGACTCTTTATCTTCTTCAGAGACACCAGATGTGATTTATGAACCCTCTCAGCAAGTGCAATCCGAGGGCAAAGCAGCTGTAACATATCAACTCCAAGGGAGATTGCACCAACTCACTAATTAAGACTCTGCCAGCGTGATTTGCTAATTTACAGAGCAGTTTGGGCACCGGCTCCGCGCGTTTCCTCGCCAGGAGGTCCTGGCTCTCCTGCTGTACGACTGGGATCTCCTAAATCTGCTGCAGCTCCAGGGTTTATACTAAAATATTTAAAGTTCATAAATAAGTCCAGCGTGCAGCTGCCCGCCTGGGTGTTCACACTGCCCTTCACATGGCAAACAGAGGAAAAAAGAGCCATTTCCAAATCCAGGAATGCCACAGGAATCCACTCCTGGGATAAATACATGAAGGTTTTTAATCCTGCACCCTCTCACCCCCAATATTAATGGAAAATTAAGGATGCGGGGTCGAGCATCGGAGAATTAGGAGACCCACAGCCCCTGCACCCTCAGTTTGGATCCCATCTCTAGAAATTCCAGCCTTGGGGACATTCCTCCTCGAGGAGGGTGGGGACAGAGGTCTTGGGATGTCAGGGATGTGCGGTGGAGGCCGAGTGCAGGCTCCCTGCCTTGGGACCTTAATCCCTCTCCCAGAAGCAAAAAAAAAAGCTATTTAGTGAAAAAAATAATTCCAATATTTGGCAGAATGTGTTGAAACTTCCAAATAACCTGAGCTTGAGGAACTAAACCGCTTTCAAGGATTGAAACCCTGTGGTGACACCAGAGCTCTAAAAGCATCAACTGTCCCACGTGCTGGACGTGACGCACAGGAGACCTGCAGCCAAGGCAGGTTTTTCTTCCACACTAACAGGTTTTCAAGCCCAGCTTAATCTTTCATGAGCTTTATCCTCAAGCCTCTTTTTCATTCAGATTTCTGAAAAAAAAAAAAAACCAGGTCTGATTTTGTAACTCAGACGGTCCAACTTTCTGCCCTGACCCAATATCACCCCCAAAGCTCCAGCTCCAAACTTAATTTATCATATTCCAGCCTGAGGAAATCTATATTTTTTTGTAGGGACACTGATTGGGAAACAGCTTTTCCATCTCATGCAGTCTCCCAAGCAGACTGTGCCAATCCCAGTTGATGATTTAAAGATCCCAGTAACCATGGTAGGTATTATAACCATAAAAGCTTTCTGCAGCTGGCCCAGAACCCCCTTGAGCAGGATTTAATTCTGAACTTCAGGTTCACTTAGATCTGACAGATTCTTGTTATTTTGCCTGGGAGAGTTTGTAAACGGGAGACCCCAAGATCAAAAAACACACCTTCTCAAATTAATCCCTCCTGGGGCCACGCATTTATAGCGATGGTAATTTTGGTAGGTAAAGTTCTAAGCTGATAGACCAGCATGAATATAATCACAGAATGGGTTAGGTTGGAAAGAAGTTTAAAGATCATTGGCTTCCAACTTTGGTGGACACTTCCCACCAGACCAGGTTGCTCCAAGCCCCCTCCAACCTGGCCTTGAACCCCTCCAGGGATGGGGCAGCCACAGCTTCCCTGGGCAACCTGGGCCAGGCTCTCACCACCATCACACCAAAGAAGTTCTTCCCCAGATCTCATCTCCATCTCCCCTCTTTCAGTTTTAAGCCATTAATCTTGTCCTCTGGCTCCCCTCCCTGATCATGAGTCCCTCCCCAGCTTTTCTGGAGCCCCTTTAGAGACTGGAAGGGGCTCCAAGTTTTCCCCGGAGCCTTCTCCAGGCTGAACCCACCCAACTCTCACAGAAGAGTGGTTCCAGCTCTTGGAGTATCTTCATGGCCTCCTCCGGTCCTGCTCCAACAGGTCCACGTCCCTCCTGCGCCGGGGACTCTTTTGCAGCCTTTTCTATTATTTCCATCCCTTGCCACAAGCCAAGGCCAAGCATTCACAGCCACAAGGGCGAGACAAATCAGAAAGGATTAATTAACCACCCTCAAAAGCAGAAAATGGGCCTACCCGTAGATATCGAGCACACCGATGAAGGAGTGTTGCTTGACAGTGGTGTGCAGGGCCTTGTTGATGTGCTGCACGATCCAGTTGAAGAGCTGGGCATAGATGTGCTTGGCCAGGGCGTTCCTGGCGTTCACCACTTGCTGGACGGACATGTTCTTCACGTAGGTCTCAGCCGTGGTGATGAGCTTGCGGTGGCAAAGCCAGTGCTGCATCTGGCTGTGCTCCACACCCAACAAGCCACAGAAGTTGTTCAAGTGCTCGTCCTCGCTCTGGGAGAGGGGGGGACAAGAAGCAAAGTCAACAAGCTGGTGACAATTGAAGAGTTTTAACAAGAAATGAGGAGCATCTCATGCCCATCTAAGGAAATCCTGTGTATCTCTGTGGTTGAGAAGAAATAGGGAAGTGATGAGCACTCATCTGGTTGCGTTAATCTTCATGGACATGGATGAAAGGGCTCACACGGAGCCCTAAATGGTGGTACACCCTATGATTGTCCTCTGCTCTGACTATCCTTAAGTCTATCTACTTGATATCCTAGTCTATCCTTGACTATCAACTTGATAAAGAGCAGATTTCCACAGTGAACCACCAAGAGGAAAGAGCCCTCTCCACTTGACTCCTCCTCAACCTGCAACTTCAGAGCACCCTTGATTAAGCCTCAAATTAAAGCTTAGAATAATGTCTTTTAGAAACTAACTCCACTTGGAACAACAAAAATTGCAAAATGTGCATTACCAGAAGGGCTTCTACTTTCCATAATCAATAAAATGAGTTGTGAACTTCATTTTCTCTAGGGCATTGTATTTTTTCCTCCTCAAACCAAGGCAAGGGAACTGTGGGTTTCTATTATGCTAAGACAGCAGGCACTTATTTTGGAGAATAAGAAATCAATTTTCCTTTCCTCTGTATAATAATACGTATCTAAAAGAAATAAATTGTTTCCTGCTAAATATGTGCTTGTATAGAAGCTGAATGGCTTTGGGGAGGGAGAGAAAAATGCATTTTAAGAGCCCTCTATGATGCTTTTTTGCTGCGGTACCTTTTTGCCCAGGGATTCAAAGTCAGAACAGGATTAATTGAATACCATGCAATTAGATCTGAAGGTAATTAAACAACACAAAACTCTGTTACGCAGTTCAACGTCGTTGGAGCAGATCACTTTTACGTATCCGTGTTGCCAAATAGAAAGCAAATTACCTCCAGCATCCAACTAATTGCACATCACATTATCTCAAGGGTACCACTGAAAGTGTGTGCAGAACCCATTTTAATATTTTAATTAGGAACAAACGACCCGGTCTGGGATACAATGATAATTGACAGGACAGTATTTTCCATATAATCACTTTTTTCCCCCCTCCTGAACTAACACGGGAAGAGAAAACACGCCCCTAAGGCATCTTTAGTCTTATTTATTCTTGCTAATTAACAGCGGGGTGCTCGTTTGGATACGGTATGGCCTCATCACAGGCAGCAGCTTCACAGCTTTGCCTGGAGCAAAGCAGTTGTAGAAGCATCACACCTTCTGCTGGTGAGAGTCACCATCTCCCCAGTAACGCGTGCACCGAGTCTTTTAAGAAAGCAGAAGAGTTAAAGATGGGTTGGGACTTCAGGTGGAAAAAGGACCTTTGAATCATCTGCCTTATGGGCTGGTTAGAGAGGAGAAATCATTTTTGCTTCCAGGAAAAAGAAAACAAGCAGGAAATTATGATGTGTTTTCAAAATAAAAGCCAAGAAAACCAGTAGGAAAAGAGCTTTCTACCAAAGGGTTCTGCTGCGAAGGTCAACGCGCCCAACGTGGCCAAATTTATGAGTGTAAAAAGGTGTCCCCCCCCATGTCCCACAGATGACCTACCGATACGCTACAGGCATCGCCGTCGCGTTCCCCTTGGATTTCCAAGTTCCCCAGGTGCAGAATGGCAGCAATTATCCGAAAAATGGTCGTCTGATGAGACTCCTTCACTCCTACGAGAACAACAGATAGTTGATTTTTCCCACCAGAAACCAAATTGCAATTTACAGTTTGTTGGAAAACACTGGTGGAGGTTGATTTCCATCCTGGGTTTTCAGAATTATCCATTCCTCTCCCAATAAATTCATGGGAAACTCTGGGTGAAGTCATCACTCAAAGAACGACAGCGGAGGCGGGGAGAGGAGCTCTTCGCGTTGTTTCGTTCCCCCTAATGATGGCATCAAAGCCATTTCATCACCGGTGGGTTTCAGATTCTTAGGGAAGTGCAGGAAATCAAGGATGCTATTCCCTCAATATCAAAGGGGAGCAGAGCTATAGGGGGCTCTGAGGCTCTTATAGAAACAAGGAGGTGCTTCCCTGCGACTGTAGAGACGGTGAGATCACCAGGGAGGTGACTGGAAGCTTCCCCATCCCCAGTGTCTCCACAGGAGCTACGTGTTGTGGGTCTTCGCTGGGGGTTGTAAGATATTATTGCTTTATGGATGTATTTTCCAGCAGGCTTTTTTCTGCCAGGATTCCCAGCAGGAGCTTGGCTCAGCAACAGCTCCCACGCAGCTTTCTTGCCACAGCTTGTTTTCTGGTCCCCTTTTGTGTTGAGTGCTGGTGTCCTAATTATCTACCCAAGGTCTGAGACATCACCTGCTGGTTTTTGAATTACCAAGAGCTTCTTTTTTCTCTCCCTCTCTCTCTCGGGACTTTGCTGTTATCAGCAGAGTGAGAAACATTTCAAGGTTACTAAAAGGAGCAACGTTCTGCTGTTACTTGGCATTCTTAATTGGAGTGAAGCCTGGCCAGGGCGGGGATTTGCAGAGAAATGTGACTTCTCCTTGGTTACACGTAAAAAAGGCAAGACTAGAAAGCATAGCAGGGCTTTCAGCAGGCCCTGAAGAAAACCAGAGAAAGGTGGGAAACACCGGAGGAAAATGAGGAAAGGCCGAGCTAGAAGAAGCATGGGAAGAGCAGGAAAAATTAGGGGACACGGAGAAGAGGACCAAAGCGGAACCGCAGGTGGCAAGAGGGTCCCCTGGGGACTATAGTCCCATGGGCAAGTTTGAAGCAACCAGAGGCATCGTATTTTTTTGAGCAGTTAAAAGCTAGAAGTCACACCAGCTGGACAAGAGGAAGGTGAAACCAGGATCCTGCTGTCGCCACCAAAAGAAAAAGAGATGGAGCCCATTTAAAAAGTGCAAAGGATAAATTTGGGGGAAATACATTTGAAATGAGTCCTCACACTCGCTGCCAGCACAGCTGCTCGGGGGGAAAAGGGGGGGGATTTCACAGCTGAGCACTAACATCACGAGAGATGAACCGCACCGGAGACTTAAGGGGATTTGAAAACTCAGCTTCAAATAAATATTAATAAACTCTAGGAAAGTTTTCCCCTGCAAAAAATTGGTTTTCCTATCAAATATCAAATAGTGGCTGCCACAGGCAGGATACAGCTCTGAGAAACCAGAGCGCGGTTGTCGCAGCTGGCGATGCAAAGGCGGGCTCTGAGCTGCAGGGAGGTACTCAGCTAATTATCCTCAGTAATTAGCTACTCTGTACAATACTGTGATGGTCCGAGAAGGGATAGCAAACCTCAACCCAAATACAAATTGAACTGCAGAGTCATAGCTCTTTTTCTGACTGGAAATAGGGTAAAAAAAGGGCCGCAACTGGAATATTGCATCCAGTTTGGGCTCCCCAGTTCAAGAGGGACAGGGAACTACTGGAGAGAGTCCAGTGAAGGGCATCAAAGGTGATTCCAGGATTGGAGCATCTCCCTGATGAGGAAAGGCTGAGAGAGCTGGGACTCTGTAGCCTGGAGAAGAGAAGGCTGAGGGGAGACCTTATTAACACCTATAAGTATCCAAAATGTGGGTTGAAGGAGGAGGGAGCCAGACTCTTTTCAGTGGTTGCCACTGAGAGGACGAGGGGCAACGGGCACAAGTTGGAACATGGGAAGTTCCACTCAAATATGAGAAAAAACTGCTTCCCAGTGAGGGTGCCAGAGCCCTGGAACAGGCCCAGGGAGGTCGTGGAGTCCCCTTCTTTGGAGGTTTTCAAGCCCCACCTGGATGCTCCTGAGTGACATTCTCTAGCTCTGGGCAATCCTGCTTCGACAAGGGAGTTGGACTAGATGATCTCTACAGTCCCTTCCAACTCTAAAAATTCAGTGAAAATTGAGTGAAAAAAGCAAGTGGAAGCGGCAGCAGAGGTTTGACTCCCAAATGGTTTATTTTGGTTTCTTTTAAATTCAGTGTCCTCTTCTCTTAAATTCTATGTCCTCTTCCATTTCACTGCTGCTTCGTGAGGAGCTGTAAGAAACCCCTTCTGCAGCTCACACTAAAGAACAAGGCAAAGCCAACTAGGTCCTAAGAAGATGGGTTTTTACCTTTTAGTGTTAAAGGAGAGTCATATAATTCAGGGAAAATAGCAAAAGAGAAAACATTTGCAAGAGATTTCTGCCACGAAGCCTCCGAGCAGAGCAACCCCTTACCCAGCAGGGTGAAGGCATGCCTGGTTTTCTCAAAGTCATCAGCGTCGTCCACGCCGTCAATAGACGTGTCACCTCCCTGAGAAGTGTAGAAAAAGTCTTCAGCACACGCTAGGAGAGAAGAAACACAAGAAAACCATCATCAAAAAGTAGCTTTCCATATGGTGTACTGGGATGCTTCCTGTCCCCCATCCTTGAAGTTCCTTTTAACTGTGGTTTGCTTGGAAACAGATGAAGTATAACCTTGATAAAGCACTGGAATGAAGTCTTGCAGTGATGAAAACCCTTCCCTTGGGCAAAGCAAGTTCAAAAAGGGCAGAGTTGTGGTATATTTGGGCTTCAAATAATTGCTCCATCCCACAGGAGCATAGAATCACAGAATGGCTCAGGTTGGAAGGGACCTTCAAGACCATTCAGTTCCAACCCAATACCAGTAGGCAGGGACACCTCCCACCAGACCAGGCTGATCAAAGCCTCCTCCAACCTGGCCTTGAACCCCTCCAGGGATGGGGCAGCCACAGCTTCTCTGGGCAACCTGGGCCAGGGTCTCACCACCCTCACCGCAAAGAATGTGTCACACCAAAGAAGTTCTTCAGCTCCTGGAGTATCTCCATGACCTCCTCTGGACCCTCATTCCTGGAAATGAGGAAGCAGGCTTGGCCTTGGGGAGGGTTGAAAGAGTCCAGGAGGTGGACAGCCTCCCCATCCCACCCAGAATCTCTTCTCAGCTTCAACTCATTTCAAACAGGGAAGGAGGGACTCGCCAAGAAAAGCTCAGAAAGATCATTAAACAGGTTACTGTGCTCTCCCCATCACACTGCTCCTAACCTTTAAAATCACTGCAATCTGCACTTCTTTTTTGACTCACGTTGCCACCAGAAGGTCCCCAGCCCTTCCCAGCCCTCCCACAAGCTTTTCCATTAGCTGTACTTTTGAGATGTATAAAACCCAACCCATTTAATTCTTTAAAGCATAGAAAGCCCCGGGAGCTGGAGGTTTCGGGAAGTCTGTTTGTCGGGAATAAGGGGCATAAAACACTGATTGGGGTCAGAGAGACAATGTCCATCCCAGTTCCACCACCCTCCAGCATAACCATGATGGAGACCACGGCATGAACACCTTGATATTGTCACACGTCACCTGACAAGACACATCCAGGGACATCAGCCTTTAATTTTAACAGTGTCCATTGGGATCTGCTTGTGCCTCAAGTTGTCTCTGTTCTAACCGCCTCCAGTGTTTATATTTCAATGTATAGAATGATTTTACCAGCACTTCGATTCACTGCAATTTACTTTCCAGTTTAAAAATCACTCCTTTAGGGTAGCTCTCCCTGAAAAACCAGCACTTACTGGTTTGCTCCATTGGGGCTCGTGTAAGTTGAGAGGCTCTTTGCTTGTGTAGGGTGTTGCACCTGGGGAGGAATAACCCCCTGCACCAGGACAGGTTGGGGGTGACCTGCTGGAGAGCAGCTCTGAGGAGAAAGACCTGGGAGTCCTGGTGGACAATAGGAGGACCATGAGCCAGTAATGGGCCCTTGTGGCCAAAAAGGCCTATGGCATCCTTGGGTGCATCAGGAAGAGTGTGACCAGCAGGTGGAGGGAGGTCATCCTGCCCCTCTGCTCTGCCCTGGGGAGGCCCTAGCTGGAGCACTGGGTCCAGTTCTGGGTTCCCCAGTTCAAGAGAAGAGGGAAGTGCTGGAGAGGGGACAGCAGAAGACTACAAAGATGATCAAGGAACTGGAGCATCTCTCTGCTGAGGAAAGGCTGAGGGACTTGAGTCTTTAATGAGTCTGGAGAAGAGAAGACTGAGGGGGGATCTGATCAACACCTATAAATACTTCAAGGGAGGGTGGCAGGAGGATGGGGCCAATCTTTTTCCACTGGTGACCAGGGAAAGGACAAAAGGTAACGGGCACAAACTTGACCATAAAAAGTTCCATCTAAACACAAGAAGGAACTTCTTTCCAACTTAGAAGGCATCAAATTTAAAAAAGATTATGGACTTGAAGGTGCCACATCCCTGGAGATGGCATAAGCAAACTTTCTCCACTGGCGGGAAGAAGCACTTCAAGCTCATCTCCACAACAGGAAGACACAACGTGACCCACAATGACCATCACATTCTCCTGTTGCCATCACTCAGGCAGACATGACCAGCAAGCAAGGAGGTGGAAGTACTTACTTAGTCCAAGTTCTTTGAATTCTGGAAGACTCGCCGAGGCACAAAGCTGATAGAAGATGTGGTAGTTGCGTTCATCCTCTGCCTACAAGGGAAAATGCCAAGTTAACAGAGGCAGAAAGAGGTTACACCAGTGCTCTCACCCTCAACCTGAAGCCACACTGAAGATCTTCCCAGTTTCTCACCATCAAGATCTCTTCCGTGCCACAAAGAAGGCTGGAAGCCCTCTGCTGTGAGGACAGGATGAGAGAGTTGCAGGGGATTAGGCCTGGAGAAGACAAGGCTCCAGGGAGACCTTAGAGCCCCTTCCAGTCCCTGAAGGGGCTCCAGGAAAGCTGAGGAGGGACTCTTGATCAGGGAGGGGAGCCAGAGGATGAGGGGGAAGAGTTTGACACTAAAAGAAGGGAGATTTGGATAAGATATTGGGAATAAACTCTTTGGTGTGAGGGTGGTGACAGCCTGACCCAGGTTGCCCAGAGAAGCTGTGGCTGCCCCATCCCTGGAGGGGTTCAAGATGAGGTTGAGGGGGCTTTGAGCAACTAGTTTAAAGGTTCCTTCCAACTCAAACCATTCTATGATGAAGCACTGGACAAGTGATGGAGTCACCATCCCTGGAGGTATTTAAAAGCCGGGCAGACGTCGTGCTGAGGGACATGGGTTAGTGGTGGGTTTTATCAGTGTCAGGTTGATGGTTGGACTTGACAACCTGAAGGGTCCCTTCCAGCCTGGAAAATCCTATGATTCTATGATCTTAAAAAAAAAAAAAAAAAGAAGGACTGTAGCCTGTAATTTATTCTTCCTGGCTTTTTATGAGATCTAGTAAAAGTCTCAGCAGCTGTTCAGAAAAAAGCTTTTCATCCCTGCCCAGCAGCCAGGCCAGGAGCAGCAGTTTCTCATCAGGGCTCCCACTTCAGCCATGAAGGAGACAATCAAAGGCCAATTAATCAATCTCCCAGGTACATATTCCTCCATAACGAGGTGACCGGGTTGGGATTATGAAGAACAACTGCAAAAGACTGGAGTCTGAAAGACAAATCTGGAATTCGTGTCCACCAGTGAAGCTACTTTTGAATTCATTGTTTGAATCCAAAGAAAAGATCCAGACTGCAGGAATGCAACACCTAAAAGAAAGAAAAGAATTAAAAAAATAAAAACACAGCTCCTCACCTGGAACACAACTCGAGATTTTTCCAGCAGATAAGTCCTCATGTTGGCACCAATGATGTGGTATCTTTTATCAAAGCCAATCTGGATGTACTTCCCGAAGCGACTGCTGTTGTCATTCCTTGTTGTTTTAGCATTTCCAATTGCCTGTATATAAAAAAAAAAACAACCCACATTAATTTTTATCTTCATTTTTAAAATTTTTTCAACATTCAAGTTTGTAATCACATGAGAAGTAGAGGAAAAGTCCTTCCCAGATGCAGAAGGCAGAGCAACAGTGTGACTTGGGGGAGGACTCTTCACTGAAAATGTGGTGTCTCTGGAATTTTTATGGGGAAAAAAAATGTATATAAACAGAAATGTGTATTTCTACAGTAATTAGATCATCTATGTCCCAACAAGCACAGCATTCCTGCTTTGTCTTACAGGATGTCCCCATCTTTGTTCACAAACAGTCAATATTAGCAGTTCAAAGGGTGCAGGCAACCTCAGCAAGCCCTGCCTGCTTCTCCATCCACCATCAACCCAACCCCTCTGCTAACAAATGCTCTTCCTTCCCCCAAAGGAATTTATTTAGAATCATAGAATCATCCAGGTCAGAAGAGACCTTTCAGATCATCAAGTCCAACCGTCAACCCAACACTCACAAAACCCACAACTAAACCATGTCCCTCCAACATTCTGCCCAGCTTTTAAATACCTCCAGGGATGGAGACTCCATCACTGCTCTGGGCAGCATCTTCCAACACTTAATAACGCTTTCAGTATAAAAAAAATTCCTAATATCCATCCTAAACTTCCCCTGGGGCAACTTGAGGCCATTTCCTCTTGTCCCATCACCTGGTCCGTGGGAGAAGAGACCAACCCCCCCTGGCTACACCCTCCTTTCAGGGAGTTGGAGAGAGTGAGGAGGTCTCCCCTCAGCCTCCTTTTCTCCAGACTCAACACCTCCAGCTCCCTCAGCTGCTCCTCACAAGACTTGTGCTCCTCTACTCCTGAACTCTACTCTTCCCCACCACTGACAGTGCTCCCAGACCCACAGCCCCCCACTTCTCTCATCCAACCCACATCCCAGAGGCAGAGCACACTCCATTTCTGCCCAGAACCCATCACAGAATGATATGGGGTTGGAAGGGACCTCTGAAGACCATCTACTCCGACCCCTCTCCAACCTGCCAAAGCAGGGCCACTCAGAGCAGGTTCCACAGGAATGTGCCCAGGCAGGATTAGAATGTCTCCAGAGAAGGAGACTCCACCACCTCTCTGGGCAGCCTCTGCCACCCTCACAGGAAAGAAGTTCCTCCTCATGTTGAGATGGAACTTCTTATGTTCTAGTTTGTGCCCATTTCCTCTTGTCCTGTTCCTGGGCACCACTGAAAAAAGCCTGGCCCCATCCTCCTGACACCCACCCTTGAAGGATTTATAGACCTTCATCAGATACTCCCTCGGTCTTCTCCAGACTAGAGACACCCTTCCTCCAAGGAAATAAGAGGTTCACAAACTGCTACAGCAAACGCTACAACTAGATATTTCACAAACCAGAATTACCATCATCACCTTCTCTTCAATTTCTTGTCCATAACGTAGAGATACCTGCCCCGGGGATATACATCCCATCCATCAAACCCAGAGCATCTCATTGCTAAGGGCTATTTCGTGACACACACATCCCTCTTCTCCATCTTCACATTTTAACTTTGGGGTTTTTGCAAACCAGGCAGTTCCCTTTCATGGTTTTCACACGAGCAACATCCTCCTCTATTTCCAATAACGCCAGGTTCCCCGGTCCCAGCACTGAGAAACTATATCCAGAACTCAACCACAGGCAAGAAAATTAGAGAAATAAAATTATGAGGTCATATAATTTTTCCCTGGATGCTTTTAAGCCTTCCCAGGTATTGCAGCTACATTTCACAGAGGCACAGGAGAAGGAGGAATAAAGAGCTCGAAGGATCATCGAGTGTCACAGATCACCAGGAGCTCCTGCCTTTAAAAGAAAAGTCCTCCAAGTCTGAAGTTCTTAACTGATTTTGGAAAAGCCTGAATCAGACTCCAAAATCTCTTTGTAAAATGGGATTTAGGGACTCAGACCTTTATTTTCACCATCTGGTGATGGTGAAAAAAGGCAATTATGCAGGTTTTACCTCCACAATTGGGCTCAAGGTGAGGACTTTGGCTTCACCATCTGGTGAAAATTGATTTAATTACTTATAAAAGGAATTCTTTTCCTTCAGAGCTCCCGCTGTTTTTGTGGCTTCTGGAGAGACACAGCGATGACTTCAAGAAGGACAAAGGAAATTGTGTGACTTTTACCTCCATGATTGGGCTCGAGGCGAGGACTTTGGCTTCGATGTTGGTCTCGCTGGCGGAACCACCCACGGTTGCGAAGAAGCGCATGGCGTATTTGGCAGAGACCGTCTTTCCAGCCCCAGACTCCCCACTCACAATGATGGACTGGTTCTTCTCATCCCTGTTACAGAAGAGAAGAAAAGCTTTTGTAAGTTAATCCATTTTATTGTTACTAGTTTGTTTTCATCACGCAACGATCCTCCATCTTTGTATATCTCCATCTTCTTCAACTTGTTACCACCTATATTATGGATGCTACCAAGTTAACGGTAAATAATACACAATTGTGAAACATCTCAGCTAAAATGTAAAGGACACTCTGAACATCTCCAGAACATCTCCAAGCTTGAAGAGACAACAGGAGATGAAGCTCTGCATGACCCCTGCTGCTTTCTTCACCCCTGGAGAGCGTAGCCCAGTGTTGAGAAGGGGGGTTGGACTAGATGGTCTCCAGAGGTCCCTTCCAACCCCTACAATTCTGTGACTTGATTCCTCATTCAACGATATGACCATCAGAATTCCTCAACATGTGGCTAATTCCACAGTTGACCTTTTTCTCTGAACATATGAAGATATTTTGCAGGAGGAAGAAGTGTTATTCTGGCACCGAGGGGCTGCCACAAACCCTTCTGTAGCCATGGTGGGAGCACCCTCTGATGGGTCTGGGTCACCAGGAGCAGCCTTGATGCCACCAGAACTAGCACAGACCACGGGACTTCGCACGGGTGCGTCACCTGATGTAACTTTTGAGCCTTGCAGGGAGCACAAGACTCATCCAAATGCCTTTTCTACTTGCAAAATTCATTATTCACCAGAGAAATACATCCCTCCAGGCAAAGATCTGCACTGGGATCTGCAGGGTTTTCACTGCAGGGTTTCATATAAGCTCTCCAAAAATATCAGAGCCATTGGGGTAAGCTGAAGTACATAATTGAGTGTGTCTTTTAAATAAAATCAAGTTAAACTTCCCAAACTGTGCTCGGATTTCACGAATCCCAGCCAAGTGCAGCCACACAAAATCCTATATACGAGCGAAAGGATAAATTCACAACTTGAGGTTCTCCTGCCATCAGGAAACACCATAAAAATGCTTTTTGATTGAAGAGACTCAGTTTAGGTTTATACCAGAGAGAGATGAGAGCCAGGACTAAATGATTTGCTGTAAATGACTCCACAAAAATACAAATGGACTCGACCCCACACCCCTATTTTCCTCCGCTGCGAGGCTTCGACATCTTAATGCCTTCTTGGTTTGGAGAAAAACCCCCACTCAATTCAAACATGTAGCACTTCAGTGCCAAGCACAACTTTCCAACACTTCCAGAAATGAGGAATTTCTAGCATATTTATATTTTCCAGGGATTCCCCTGGGCAGCTCCATGGCTCTTCTAGGCATCCACCAGCAGGAAGGCAAGAAGAACCTCCAATCCCAGGCACAAATACAGGTTGAGAGGAAAACAGAGAGAGAGCAGCCCTGAGAAGGACTTGGGGTTGTTCATGGATGAGAAGATCAACGTGAGCCAGCAACATGGCCCAGAAAGCCACCACCACCACCCTGGGCTGCATCCCCAGCAGCATGGCCAGCAGGGTGAGAGGGGGAGATTCTCTGCTCTGGGGAGACACCCCCCAGTGCTGCCTCCAGCTCTGGGGCCACCAACAGCAGAAGGACATAGACCTGTCGGAGCGGAGCCAGAGGAGGCCACGGAGATGCTCCAAGAGCTGAAGCTCCTCAGCTGGGAGGGACAGGCTGAAAGAGCTGGCGGGGTTCGGCCTGGAGAAGAAAAGGATCCAGGGAGACCTTTGAGCCCTTTCCAGTCCCTCAAGGGGCTCCAGGAAAGCAGGAGAGGGACTCTGGATCAGGGAGAGGAGCCATAGGATGAAGGGTAAGGGTTTTAAACCAAAAAAGAGGAGATTGAGATGAGATCTGGGAAGAACTTCTTTGGTGTGAGGGTGGTGAGAGCCTGGCCCAGGTTGCCCAGAGAAGCTGTGGCTGCCCCATCCCT
>JAOWAV010000019.1:2244860-2259754 GCA_028571045.1 Scolopax bukidnonensis | reverse complement strand
CTGGAGGGGTTCAAGGCCAGGTTGGAGGGGGCTTGGAGCAACCTGGTCTGGTGGGAGGTGTCCCTGCCCATGGAACTTGGTGATCTTTAAAGTGTATGATCCTACGACCTTGCCTTCTGCTCTGGAGAAGAGTTATTCAAGGTTGACTTGATGTTTCCTTCTTAGGTTCTTGCTCTGTTTGTCCCATAAACACCTTCCTTATCCAGATCTCCATGAAAAGGGTGATAAGTTTGCCCTCAGAGAACCACTGCAACTTGGAACCTGGCAGCAAGGGAGAAGCTGGCACCATCACCCCATTCACACGCTCCCTTCAAGTTTGTACTATTTGCCCGTGGCCCCCCCAAAAAAGTCTCAAGGGTTGTTTTTTTTGCAGGATTTACTACCCCAGTGCATCACCTGACCCCAAGGAAGCAGTTTAACGAGAGTCAGCTAATCAAGTTCTGCTCTGCCACACAAACTGCATGAATATTATCCCACAGCCACGTATAAAAGCATGGAAATGAAGCCACTTATTGCAGAACTCGGAGACAAACACCAAAGATCAGACAAGCACACACAGCTACGGCTGCTCTGTGGCTCCAGAAAACTGATTACTCAGCACCTTTTCGTTCAGAAATATTGCAAATAACATCAGCTGTTTCCAGGAAATTTTTCCACGGAGAAAAACTTGTTTGACCTGTTTGATTTTCTTACAGCGAGGACACTCTTGTTGAAAGAAAACCAGAGAAATCCAAGTGAAACACACGTCTGCATTATTCTTCTCATTTTTCCATGATGTGATTTGCATTCCATTTAGTTTAAAAATTAATAATTCCATACTTCTGTCTAAGTCTGCAAAACGAGTGACAGTTTGACACCGGTTTAGGTTTGACACACTCAGAGAGCTCCATCCTCATGGCTCAACTGCCCAAGGACCCGTGTGCCACCACGTTCCCTTCATCTAAAGCAGAGCTGGAGGCAAGAGGCATCTCAAAGAGTCAGTAATTCACTTTTTAAAAAAGCAAAAATGGAGCCAGGAATGTGCCTTGAGCCAGCAATGTGCCCTTGTGGCCAAAAAGGTCCATGGCAGCCTGGGGGAGGATCAGGAAGAGTGTGACCAGCAGGTGGAGGGAGGTCATCCTACCCCAACTGGAGCACTGGCACCAGTTCTGGGCTCCCCAGTTCAAGGAGAACTGGGAACTGCTGGAGAGGGGACAGCAGAGGGCTACAAAGATGATCAAGGGACTGGAGCATCTCTCTGATGAGGAAAGACTTGGGTGTTTTGAGTCTGGAGAAGAGAAGGCTGAGGGGGGATCTGATCAAGGCCTATAAATCCTTCAAGGGTGGGTGTCAGGAGGACAGTCTTTTTTAGTGTTGCCCAGGAACAAACCTGAATGTAGGAAGTTCCACCTAAACACAACGAGGAACTTCTTTCCTATGAGGGTGGCAGATCCATGGCAGAGGTTGCCCAGAGAGGTGGTGGAGTCTCCTTCTCTGGAGACATTCAGTATCCACCTGGACACGTTCCTGTGGGACCTGCTCTGGCAGGGGGTTGGAGGAGATCATCTCCAGAGGTCTTTCCAACCCCGTATCATTTTGTGGTTCTGTGAAAAATACACCCTGTCCAAGGCACTATATCCATCACCCAGGAGACACAACATCTATACATCTGACACATCCATCTCGAGCAGCTCCACCGCTCTCCCTACAGAGGCAAAAGCCTGGATCAAACTGCAGAGAACACAACGTTCACCCAGAACCTTTCAGATTTCAGAATATATAGAGTGCTACACTTCAAGGCACATTTCAAACAACCTGGAAGATTCCTATAATCCACTTCCCAGTCTCTCCTCAGCCTCATTTGAATCCCTCTTTTCTACCCAAGCCTGCAATTACCGTAATATCAGCCCAAGACAGAGCAGCGCTGAAGAGAGAAGGTTTTGTTTAAGAAATTCAAAAGTGGTTATTTCCCTGTCCCCTTGCAAGCAGAGCACTCCCACAGTTATTAATTAGTTGTGTGGCTGTCAACAAAGCAGATTTACTTCTAATCTTTGATTAGAAATGCATCCTGATTCACTGTTTACAGCCAAGTCATGGCAGAAAACGGGCTGAAACCCTCAGTAAACGGGTCAGCGCTTGCTCTTGCTCTTAAAAGCCAGGGCTGTATAAAAATGACAGCTAATCCACAAAAAAAAAATAAATTAATACACTGTGAAAATCCAGACAACCATAAAAATATAAATATATATGTATTAAATATATATAAATATATATAAATAAATAATAAAATGATCCCCCAGTGCAAGAACATTCAGCTTCCTCTCAAATTGTCTTTTACATCATGGCTTACCTGGTAAGAACAAAATCCTGCAACTCAGAGAAATAAAATAAAGTAAAACTCAAACCATGCTCATCTGGTGAAGACACCAGCTTTGCAGGATCCATAAATATCTCCAGTCACATCCTACCTCAAAATTCACACTGTCTCCATAAGGAGGACCGACTTTAGCTGCTGGGTTTAGCCTGATTATCTCACCAAATTATCTGAAATGGCATTTCCTCCAAGCTATTAACCATGACATTTGCAGAGAGGTTTGAATTTCTTCCAGGAAACTATTCCAAGCAGCAGCAGCAGGAGAAGGATCCCCATCTGAATCACCGTGGCACTCAACTCCTGTGGACCACCAAGATCTCCATCAACCCAACCTGCCCAGCAGTCTCACCGGCCGATAACGGCGTCAAGTTGGTAATTAGAATTAATTAGAAATACTTGAGCTCGGAGAGATTTCAGCCTGAAGGGAGGCTGACACAGGAACCAAGTTCTTGTAGAAGAGGAACAGAGCTACAGTACCCATGGGTGAAGATGGCCACCATGATGGGGAAATACCACACCAACGATAGAATCCCCCGTTATTCTGAGCAGAGATGAAATCCTAGAGTTTTCCATGCTCTTTTCCACATCTTCACTTTAATTTTTAGGGTTTTTAAACAACATTTCATTTGGTATTTGCCTGGGTTTTCACCCAACCCCGTTGACCGAGCGCCCACTCACCGAGCCATCTGCTTATAGGCTTCCTCCGCCACCGCGAAGATGTGGGGGTCCATATCCCCCATGTTTTGGCCGCTGTAGGCGTAGATGACATCTTGTTCGTAGATGGGCAGCTGCTCATATGGATTGATGGCAACAAGTACAATACCTTAGAACAGATAAAGAGACAGATACATTATTTCAGGCTTTTCAGGGCTTGAGTTAGGTTTTTTTAATCTTTTTTTTTTAATATGAGGTTTGGAGGATGAGAAAGGAAGGGGGAAGGATTCCTAATTCTTATCTCAGCATCTCCTTCAAAGTGCTCTGCTTTGATAGCAAGGATATAAGCTCCAGTAAAGCTACAGAGGGTATGGAATTGGGGAGAAAAGTAAATAATCATCTTCATTGTGTGAAGCCAGACTTTGAAAAAAAGAGTAAGAAGAAGGGGCTAAACGGTGCCTGAGCCATCGCTTCAGAAAAAGCAATTCCTATGCAACCCAAGCTCTGCTAGACCCAAATAAATATCCCAAATTTTCTCCCCTGGTTTAAACTGAGTAAAAAGCTCATAACAAAGAACATACTCAAATCAAAATGTCTCCTTTCCTCTCCAGCCCTGAGGAAGCAGAGAGGCCAGGAATTAATGAGGGGCTAAGCCACATGTGGTGCTCCCAAGGGCTCGAGGGAGCTGCACCCTGAAGAATCAGAGAATTCCCAAGTTTCACCACCTCTGAAGTTCCTTCAGGTTGAAATTGTTATTTTCAGGAGCTCCAGAGAGCATGGGGTGCGTGGGAAAGGGGGTCGTGCTCCAGGTTCAAATCCATGATCACATCTTTCTGGCACACTGGTGTTCTCCACTGGTTTGCCACGTCCTACTTCTTTCCCCACGGACTGCCAAGCAATCACACAGTTGACCTCAAACTCATCTGACAAGATGTTTCCACCAAGAGTTACGGACGTGGACCGTGAGCTCAGGAAGTTCCCAGGGCACCAACCCTCAAAAACCACCTCTGGTTTTGCGACCTAAATCTTTTTGGAACACATTTGTCCTTCCCACCCACCCCAAATCACAGCTCAGTGGACCTTCCTCATGCCACAGCCTCTGGCTTGTGGTCTCAAGAGGTTTCTATATGGACATGCTCTAACCCACTGCTTTCCAGGAGCTGAAGGCATGGCCTGGATACTCACCACAGTACGTATAGATGTGGTTGGACTCGAGGAACCTGACTTTGAGATTATGGAGGACCGCGGGCTCGTGCAGGTAGCTCAGGGCCGTCAGGTCATTCTCTCCCACCAGAATATCCGGATTGCGCAGGAAAGGCAGCTCATTCCCTTGGAGGTCAATGGGATATTCATAGAGCTGAAGAGACACACACATGGAACATGAAAACACAAAAAAATTAATTCCTTTAATGTCGTAAAAGCATAGAATGGTTCAGGTTGGAAGGGACCTTCAAGACCATCCACTTTCAACCCCCTGCCCTGGGCAGGGCCACCTCCCACCAGGTCAGGTTGCTCAAAGCTCCCTCCAACCTGGCCTTGAACCCCTCCAGAGACGGGTTCTCTGGGCAACCTGGGCCAGTGCCTCATCAACCTATAACTTCTCCAAACATAACTTCATCCAGATACTTTAAAATACTTACACATCCTGCTCTAAATGAAATAAAAGCCCCTTTATGCTAAATGTTACAGTGACCTGGATGACACGCTCATCCCTTTGGTATATGGCTTTGATGGTCCTCAAGCACCAATCTGAGCAGACCCGAGTTGTTTTCAGGCCACCATTGTGACCAACAGCCTTTGGCCAGCTCTGAGTAGTAACAGGCACCACACAGAAAACCACAGCATCACCCAATCTGAGCATCTTTATGCTCTTTGACAAGCAGCCTCATTTCAAACTAGACCATATTCCTCCCATCAGAGTGATTTCTCAACTTGTTTTCAATTCATGTTGCTTTAATACTCAAAACATTCCACCCCTTCAAGTGGAGAAGCAAAGAGTCCCTGCTCCTTCACTATCTGAAGAGCCAGGTTATGTTGCTGGTGGCCCATATGCTAAGAAAAATGTTTATTTTTTCCCTTTATAGTAAGGGAATTAAAAAAAAAAAATAATTGCCTGCAATGTGACTTCCCATGGGGTGTCTCAGGATGTGGTCCTGATGCTCAGCTCCCAGTGAAAGGGAGGAATCCCAGTTTGGAAGCAGAAGGGCACCCAACAGCTCAGGAAAAGGCAACCCAAGCAGGCAAGGACAGGGTCACACAGACAGGTCTGACAACCTCAGGCTGGTTTTTATAAACTCCAATTCCACGGTGCCAAAGCCAATTTTCAAGAGTTTGCACTCAGTCTCACATCTTAACAGTAAATGCACCAGGGATCCCCCCTGTGATATTTAAAAATCAGCTCTTGATTCCGAAGGAGCGCACAGAGCGCAGCCGGAAACCACAAAATCCATGAAAATTCACTTAAAAGAACAAGGACAAAAGAGAAGCACTAAACAGTTGGGTAATGCATGTTGGCTGTTCAGGAACAAAAAGCTTTCAACAGCTTCGAATCCCCTGAAGATACAAACACTCAATGTCATCATCTGATGAGCTGTTCCCCTTTGTAAAGCTTTCCAGGCCAACGTGACTTGGTTTCAGGCAGGGTTCCACATGGAAAACCATCCAAAAAGGGGCTCTGGGAGCAACCATACTGAGGACAAGCCCAAAATGAGAGATTCCTGAGGTTCACGGTGACAGTGAAGTGCCAGTAACACCTAATAATCCTTTAATTTCCTTGTAATTTAACGTTGCTGACCCCAAACTCTGTGCAAAAAAGCTAGACCTTGCAGAACTTCTAAGTTGCTTTGGTTTCCAGGGAAATATCCAGATAAAAGAGAAAAAAAAAACCAAACAATAACACCACCTACCAAATATTAAAACTGTTGAAGTTCTCAATCAGAGATGAAGGATGGAGGTTGCAGTGCTCAGAAAGACATTCTGACATCTTTTGGCAGCCTGAGCCCCACAAGTGGTAAGAGAGGTGCTGTGGATGAGATGGGCACCCACCTGCACCCAGGCACCCCAAAAAGGCCACCCATTAGTGCTGCTCATGAAACCTGCCCCATCAACAGTTTTCTGCAAAGGCCTGAGCATTGCTGCTTGGCTTCTCCAAGGTTTCTACCTTCTGGCCTCAGGAGCAAGAGAAAAAACACATGAAAAACCTGCAACGGAGGTCACCCTTGTGGTATCTGATGCCACCAAGGGACTCTGAGGTGCATCTCATCCAGACTTATCATCACAGAGGAGAAAACAGCATCTGGAAGAGGAGCATCATCCATCCTTGACTCTTCTAAGAAAGCTGCCCTACACTGGAAGAGCCCAACCACAGGGCTCTTCCAAGAGCAAGGGGCAGTGACTCGTGGTTCTATAAGAACACACCTGATGCTTTCAAGAGATAGTGAGGTGGCCTTTGCACATCTCCTCATCCAGATTTACCACCATGGAGGAAGAAAAAACTTCTCCAAGAGGGACATTATCCATCCTTCACCCTCCTCAGAAAGCTATTCTGTGATGGAAGAGAGAACTGGGGAGGTGCTTTCAAGGGACAGCAAGGTGGCATCTACGCATCTCCTCATCCAGATTTATCACCAAGGAGGGGAAAAAAAAGCATCTGGAAGAGGAGCATCATCTGTCCTTTACCCCCCGTCAGAAAGCTGCCCTGTGATGGAAGAGCAAATTAAGGAGGTGCTTCCAAAAGACAGCGAGCTGGAATTCATCACAAAAAAAATATATTTATTCTTTCTGCTACACCAGGCACAGGAAATGCACCTCGTGGCTGCTCCCTTCCCATAAACCACCCAAATTTTGCAGCTGATGCAAATACCACAGGTAATTTCATCTGTCCCACCCCATCAGCTTTTTTGTGGGGGACAAAAATCAGCTGCTTTTCCCCCCCTGTTGTGTGTCAGGAATAATTTATCACCGGCCACACGCAGCCCGTGAGGTCAGGCTGCTCGTGCATTTGAAAGCAGCTAAACTTGCTAAAAAACATCTACATTTAAATGAGGTTTTAATTTTGGTTTTCTAGAGCTTTTTTATTTTAAAGAAAAATGGAGGAAAAAAAAAAAAAGGGGTTTACATAAGATTATACTTCAAGAGAAAAACTAAGGCATGGAGAAGGTTTTCTGTGCTCTGTGATATTTCCCCCCCCCCCCTCGGTCCCCAAATTTGAGTAGATGCCACCAGCATCTAATTTGTTCAGCACCAAAAAAGCATCAACTGGTGTTTTTAAACACACTGCCCCCATCTTAAATAAGTAAATAAATAAAAGCCAACACCAAATCCTTGTTCTGCTATCACAGAGTATTACAGCTTTGCCAGGGGGGATGGAAAGAAACGAGTTTCTTTCTGAAATTTCACGATTTCAGTGAAATTCAGTGAAACGAGAGAGGTCAAGGGCTTCCTCACAACCTATTTTAAACACAAATATCTGGGGAGGGGAAAAAGCTGGAAGCACTAAAGCAATAAATCACGTTTTAAAATGCTTCCTAAAAAAAAAAAACCCACAAAAAAAACCCCAAAAAAACCCCATGAGGTGGCTCAGGCTTCTTCACACTTTTAATATGAAGCTTTCAAATGACTGAAAAGAATAACGACGTTCAAAAACTTACAGTTTCATCTTCGAGTTTCAGATGGAGGCTTTTATCTCCCTCTTTGTAATCCTTGATAATTTCGGCCGATCTCCAAACTTCATCAGGGTCAGGAATCCAAACCCTGGTGTACTGAAGGGAGGGGGAAAGGAAAAGCTTAATCACAAGGAAACCTCAGGAAATGAAATCATAAAGTAATTAATTCACCAGGGATACAATCCCACATTCATTATAAAGTCAGTGTAACCAAACAATTTATTTTAGTCCCCCCCAAAAATATTCTAAAAAGAAAAAACACAACCCAAAACACCAGACTTCCAGAATCTTTTATGAAATAATGTTAGTCCCCCCAGCACATCGTAAACCAAAGAGTATTTCTTTCACACAGAGCAAGTCCTAACCCGAAGCCACCACCATGGAGAAGACACCAAAGCCAACTTCTTTGAAGCTCCAAAGAGGCTTCAAAGCTCCAGAAAAAAATATTTACAGACAATATTTAAGCTTTTTAGCACCTCCAAAGTTCAGGCCTTCCTCGTGCTGAGGAAGTCACTGCTGCTCTGCCGAGATCTCTCTGAGGAGCTGGGACAAAAGCTTTATAGACCCAGCAGTGACACCCCAACCTGCGCGTATGGGTGTCCCTCACCCTCTACACCCACCTTTCTTTTGACCAGGTTCAGGTACAGTTGCCCTTCTCATGGGGCTGCCAGGATATGGACAAGGAACAAGGAACCCAAAATTGCTGGAGGTCACCTTGAGTCAGGCTTTTTTTTTTTCTGGGAACAGTCCCATAAAGCCAGTCTGATGCTGGACTCAGCCAGAGAGTCACCAGGAACCCTTCAACAACCATTGATTTAATGGCATTTTGAGGGCCATATCCCTCCCCAACTCTTCCTGTTGATTGAAATAATCAATATAAATGGATTATTTCAAATCTATATAAACTCCTTCTTACACAAAACCCAAGGTGTCGAGGGAAACCCTGGCAAATCCAAGCGACACCAGCACCGTAGCATCAAAGACAGCTTTGTCCCTTTGTCTCTAAACCAAACCCCTGGCAAAAACCAGCCAAAATAATGCTGGGAAAACCTAAGAGTTAAAGAGGCAACAGCCTGTTCTGTAGCTGAAGAGCAATAAATTTCCAGATGTATTGTGTGTAATTATTTTTAGAGTTGTTCAATAGCTACAGCAGCGGGAACCCTTGGATGTTAATGGAGCTAAACAAATATATTGCCAGAGCAGCAGTTTTATCAGGAAGAGGGGGAAAAGGAAATAAAATAAATACTTTTCTCTAAGATAAATAGCCATCACCCTCCCAAACCTCCTGTGCTTTCCATTTTGGGACCCCCATTCCAATCTTCCCTGTCTCCCTCCACCTCCACACAAGGGATGTAACATCCAGGACCAGGAGGCCAACTTTTGGTGGGATCACGAGCCGAGGATTTTCTTCCTTCATCACTTGGTCTTCTTCACCCGCTGCTCCTTGCCCCAGTTTCTCCAGGTTCTGCCACTATGGGAAGGGCTTTATGGACCATTGCTGCAGCTCTCAACCCTCCCAACAAAGCATTTTGCCTGCTTTTTCATCCCATGCCAGCTCCCTCCTGGCAGAAGAAGGATCAAACACGCTCCAGAAATACCCAGAATAGCTGGGGATCAGGGTGTACCCAGCTCAAGGCAGCCTCAGAAACAAGTCGTGGCTGGAATCTGACAAATTCTCCACCTGCACACAAAGCTGGGCTGAGCCACGGACCTGCCCGGACAGACGGATGCAGAGGGGCATGTTGACCACAAAGGAGCCCAAAACCCCAAGTGGTGTTTTTCTGATGCTTTAGTGGATGAAATTTGGGTCCACCTGCAGCAGCGGGAAAAGATCGTGTCGGTCCCTCTCAGAAAGTCATCACTGACCATGGCCAGGAGCCATCCAACACCCAGGTGAGATGTGGGAACCACTGGTAGCAGCTCCTGGG
The DNA here is from genome assembly GCA_028571045.1 of Scolopax bukidnonensis. Classification (NCBI taxonomy): domain Eukaryota; kingdom Metazoa; phylum Chordata; class Aves; order Charadriiformes; family Scolopacidae; genus Scolopax; species Scolopax bukidnonensis. Next base: position 2,250,155 of record JAOWAV010000019.1, on the reverse strand, counting down.
ATGGACTTACAACGTGGGGGTGGAAGATTTCATACCCCATTGGCCATCCCAACCCCAAAATTAGCGCGTTTTAATAGTAAAACTGATTCTGCAAGACTCTGTATATGCACATACACAAGGGATCAGGCAGGACAGAAGGTGGAAAGACCTGGCTGTTTGCAAGGTCTCAGGAGCCCTGGGGTAACTTGTTCCCCATCTGGGAGATTCCAAATGGGATTATTGCTCCAGGACAAGCACCGAGTGCTTCCCATCCTGCTAAAGAGCTGTTGGCTCTTAGAATAAGCCGTTATGAATGTATTTCCCCAAGCATCTATAATGCTGTCCCCTCGTGCATGCACACACACATCTAAAAATGAGACCATGATTTCTTTATATTCGGCATTTTCACCATTTTCTTCACCAGGCTCCAGCAGAGATGCAAAACCCCCCCAGGCAGGAGAGGTTGCTCCACAAACCCACGTCCACCCCTTCCCTTTCGACCTCTAAATCCCCAGAACGTCAAACCGGGCAGCGCTGAAGTAAAAGATCATTCTTAGATCATTAGGAGGTGAGCTTTAATTAAAGACTTGCCCAGGCTTGGGGAGCAGGGGGGGGTCCACATCGCCCACCTTCGACTTCTGCATCCCATCCCCTCCCAAAGCAGCTTCACACGCCGTTTGCCAATTAAATTAATATTAATGAGAGCCACCAGGTCACCAAAACCACGTCCCCGAGCAGGAGGAGAGCCTCTACTTCCATAATCTCACCTCTGGCATAATTAATGCTGTTTATATGCCATGTCCTGGCTTCATTAACTTTAATGGCCTCTTGATGCTTCGGAATACCTTGTTATGAAAAGGAAGGGCAAGAGGGACCTGAGGATTAGCCTGACTTCAGGTTCAGGAGATACTACCCTGGGGAAGTTATTTAACCCCCCAACACTCCCATGTCACCATCAGGGAGGGCAGAAGGAAAAGCATTTCTTTAATCCTGGAGGACCCCTTTGAAGGAGGAGTTAGCATTAATCAGGAACAGCACCATATGCTCAGATTCTCAAGAAAAAAAAAAATAATCTACTTTGTTTTATGGGTTAGGTTTGTTGTGGGTGGGTTTTTTTGGGTGTTTTTTGTTTGTTTTTTTAAAACCAGATCTCCAATAAAACCAAAGCGACCCGTGCTCTCAGAGCTTCTTGCATTATTCCACCCAGATTAAGCAGAAGAATTAATAAATTCAATCCCCCACCTCCTGATTTGATTCAGATTTTAGCAGGCTAAAAAAGCAGATGCAGATTAAAACAAACATGACATTAAAAGAGGCAGGTGGCAGTTTTAAAGGCAAAATTGCTGGCAAAAAAAGCAGTTTCATTTTCCATTAAATTAAGGGGAAAAAAAGGCTTAAAAATTAGCTATCTCAGTTTAGCCTGGGCTGTTGGGTGGTTGCAAGAAGCTGGAAGTCAGCAAATCCCTCTTTATTTTTATTTTTAAATCTCCTGAGTTATTTCAGGAATGGCAAATACTCCCAGCTGACCCTGGGAAGTTTTCATTGTGCTCCTGGATAAAGGGCACTTTTCCAGGGGCATCTTTCTGAGAGAACTGCAAGCCCAGAGGGGAGGGCACGACAGAAAACCCACAGCACCAGCAAGACAACAGCCCCAATTAGGGATTCAGTAACGAAGATTAAGATCTACTTGATAAAGTAGATCTTCAAGATAAATTTGCTCGCAGCAAAAAAAAAATAAAAATTAAAAATGAAAATCAGAGGCCTCTCCTCGCAGCCACGGTGCGTTGATGCTGACACCTCTGCAATTAAAACAAATCAACTTCTCTTAATTAATTTGCACTGGGGTCTCTGCTGTATTTTTGCCCATCCCTTGGTGTTATCCCAACCACAGGATCCCACGTCTCCAGGATTAACAGGTGGTTATTTATGGAGTTATTTAGTTGCCCTAAATGTCCTCGTGCAAACCATCGCGCGTCTCGGTGCCGGGTTTGGGTGCTGTAGGAGGAGAGCACGGAAAAGCACCGGCTCCTGGGTTTTTTTTGGGCTCCTACAGCCTTAAAAAAAAAAAATAAATCTCTTCTGCCCCACTTGGCAGCGACTCAGGAGAAAAAAAAAAACCACAAATGCTTCACAAAAGCACAGGAGAGGTGCTTCGGCGGCAGCAGGACAAAAACCTTCCCGTTAAGGGACTTGTGGATCATTAACTTCATAATTAATATTTACAATATTGAAGATGGAGGCAGATGGCAAACCATAATCCTCCTTTTTCCCATCCTCCAAATGAGATTTTTTTCATCCCGGGAGTGATTTCTCCCCTGCCCAACAGCCAGGAAAAGCCCATATTTAGGTCAGAGCTCCCCCGGGTTGTGCCGTGACTCCAGGCCCCACTGACCCCTGTGTCTCACCCCAAATTGGCTTTTTTTTTTTTTTTGCTGCTGGGTAAAAGTGGCCAAAAAAACCTCGATGAGGGTCAGGAGGGGATGGCAGAGGGTTTCACCGCTTGGTACGGAGAGGGCAGGGATGCTCTGGTGCTCCATCCCCCAGTTTCTGCAGTGCTGCTATGCCCAGTATCCCCAGTATGAGCCCAGGGGGCATCCACCCGCAGCAAGGACCTCTAATAGGAAAAGACCCTCTTCTTCCTCACCATCAAAACCCCCCCAAAAAAGGCTGAAAAGAGAGGTCACGACTGGCAAATCACTATTTTAACACACGGCGAGGGGGACACGCAACTCCAACATCATATTCAAGGGACACGGCAAAAAACCATCTTTAATTAGTCAACGTGAGAAGGAGCAATTTCTTTGTTTCCCAAAGCTGATAAAAGCCACCCAAACCCAAACAGCCCAAAGCTGAGGAGCTTTATCTACCCCGTGCTTCACCTTCCCCATCCTCCTCATCCTCAGCGTGGAGACAGACCCAGGGAAAACACACAAAATGGCGCCCCCGGTCCGTGTCCCTGGCAAAGGAGGGCTCCTAAGGGGGATCTCAGGAAGAACTTCTTTGGGGTGAAGGTGGTGAGACCCTGGTCCAGGTTGCCCCAAGAAGCTGTGGCTGCCCCATCCCTGGAGGGGTTCAAGGCCAGGTTGGAGGGGGCTTGGAGCAACCTGGGCTGGTGGGAGGTGTCCCTGCCCAGGGCAAAGGGGTTCAATTAGATGGTCTTGAAGGTCCCTTCCAACCCAAACCATTCTATTATTCCAGAATCACATGGGGTTGGAAGGGACCTCTGGAGATCATCCAATCCAACCCCCTGCCAAAGCAGGTCCAACAACAGAATATGTCCAGGTGGGGTCTAAATGTCTCCAGAGAAGGAGACTCCACCACCTCTCTGGGCAGCCTCTTCCAGAGCTCTGCTACCAGTGGGACAAGCAAAGACTCAACAAGGAACCTGATGAAATCCCAGGGTACGGGCAGGGATGTCCCTCTGAATGTCAAACCCTGGATTTAATGCATGTGCTCCACTGAAAAACCAACCACAAACCCTGGCAGAGCCCCTCCAAAACTTCATCTTCACCAGCATTTGAGGTGCACCAAGATACACCAGTCTGCTGGGTGGGAGATCTTTCTCCAGGTCTTGTCCCATCCCATGTAGCACCATCTCAATGACAGCAAACACTGAATTTCTCTTCCATCAGGCCCGGCTCAGGTCTCCGAGATGTTCACCAGTTGTTCTACAAGACACTTCCCAGCACCATCCAGTCTCTGCCATCTCCCCCAGATCACTGCAGAGTCTCCAAGGAACCCCCCAAAACTCTGGTGCTAAAGCCAATCCAGATAATCAAACATTTGACTTGAAGCTCCTCCTGGAAGAGCTGTGGACACCGGGGCAGCAGCAGCAGCTTGGAGCAGGGGGTTCAGCACCCCTTTCCCAAGCATCTCCCCGGGGTCCAGCACCCATGGGATGCTCACAACCACCACCCACCCGTCCCAGCTCCTCCAGTGCTCGTTACCTCTTCAAGTCATTGATTGAGAAATTCCAATACTGCAGAGAAGCAAAGAAAAAAACACTTGGCCCAGTGTCTAAGGGGAACCAGGATGAGATCTTGACAACCATGGTCCTAACTCAGCCACGTGTGACCAGGTTTTTTATTCCAGTATTCACTGGGCTTTCAGAGACTTAGTTTTTTTGCTTTTTTTTAATTAAAAACCCCATGGAGGGGTCAAGCATCTCCATCTCAGGACTTCCAAACAATTTGTCATACTGCAAAAGTTAAACCCTTCCCAGGTACTTTCTGCAAATCCCCATCGATTGGCATTAATTACCCTTCTCTTGTTTAATTCTCCATTAATTTAACCCTTGGGCAGCGCTGTCTTCACAGTCCCCTTCCCCACCTGAACTCCAGTTAAGCACCTCGATGACCACAGGCTGCCTCCAAAAAATCCTTAATATCCATCACATACAAAAACAAGCAAAACAGGCCAAAAAAAAATGGCCTTTGGGTTTTAATTAAGTAGGGAGTTTCTTCAGCTCTTTCTAAGCAGAGGGGTCTGTTGGAACCCCAGGCCACCTCAGCATCTTTTTCCGTTGCTAAGCAACCAAAGAAAACCAAATTGATTACCCAGGATTTAAGCAAGTCATGTTTTCCTGCTTAAAATTTTTAAAATTTCCAGCAGCGACGTTTGGAGAACGCTCACCGGGCGTCAAGACGGAAAGCCGGAATTAAATAAGTTTAATTAAAATATTTCAAGCGTTTTGAACAAATATTCATCCACCTTCACTTGCTTAGGAATGAAAGGGGCAAAGAAAGGGTCTCCTGGAGGGAAGGACTGCACTTGCATTTTCATTTTATCACATGAATTTTCAGGTTTTTGGGAATGTGATTTGTGCCCGACTCCGATTTTTCCGGGACATCCCTATTTCCAGGCCCCGGATGCGCACGTGTACGATGCGGGACTCTAAATTAATGTATATATTTTGTCTTTTCTCTCCCATGAGACAAAGACAAGAAGCAAGTTTTTGCCCTTTCTGATAAAATTTTCAGTCCCAAAATCTGAGCTCCTGCAAACTTCATGGGCCAGTGGTTGGATGGTGACACATGAACTTAATGTCCCATTCGGGATGTTCCTGCTACCCTTCAGCCATGGCCACTGGCAAACTGGCCACCAGGAGGATGGGATAGAACACAGGTTGCTGTGAGGGCTGAGAGACCACAGAATGACATGGAGGTAAAAGAGATGATCTGGAGATCATCTAGCCCAACCCTTTGACAAAGCAGGGCCACCCAGAGCAGGTCCCACAGGGACGTGTCCAGGTGGGGTTGGAATGTCTCCAGAGAAGGAGACTCCACCACCTCTCTGGGCAGCCTCTGACAGGGCTCT
>JAOWAV010000019.1:2218784-2236507 GCA_028571045.1 Scolopax bukidnonensis | reverse complement strand
TCCTGTGGGACCTGCTCTGGGTGGCCCTGCTTTGGCAGGGGGTTGGACTAGATGATCTCCAGAGGTTCCTTCCAACCTCATATAATTCTGGGATTCTGTGGGAAGCAAAATTCTAACCTAGGGAAGGCGTTAACCTGCTCGGCAAAGATGCTTAAAGCTTATAACACACCTCTTAAAAGAACAAAATTCAGGAAACTACTTAGAAAATAAAAGCATTAGGGTTTTCTCCCTCTATAAGTCACAGCAGTGAAGTCCATGGCTGCAGAGCAAAAATAGAGCATTAAAAATCACCTACCGCTGAATGATCATTCAAAACTTCATTTTCAATAATAATAGTAAAAAACTGAAAATTTGGATCCTTTTCCAGAAGCCAGCAGTGGTTCCAGCACATCCTCGGGGTGGACTTTTTCTCCCCCCAAACACAACCCAAGCAGCAAAGTGCATTTTGGCCTTTTCTGGGGGGGGGGAGCCCTGAGCTGGCTCCATCTCGTCAGACCTTCACTCCATCATGGTAAATTGCAAGATACAGCCAGAGTTTAGGTCCAAGATGAAATTAAGACAGAAGCATCGTTAACGTTACTCTGGAAGGACTGCAAAGCCATATTTAATAAGGGGTTAGAAGAAGTTTTAAGGAGACTAAGTGGTTTTTTGCTCAGCTCGTGCAGCTGCCAAGATAAAACCTCGCACAAAGGAACAGTCACAACAAGTTGCTTGACAGAACTTGCAGCGCTGAAAATTAGGTAGTTATTTCGTGAAGAACGCTCTCTTTTGCTGTCTTTGAAGAAAAAGTTTATGTACTACAAATTTAAGCCTTGGATTTGGCTTGAACCTCAACAGGTGGTCACCTTATGGAACTGGGAAGCTCAAGGCAAACTCCCACACCAGGCTCCCCATCATCAGGGGGAATGGTCACCAACAGCTGGACTGGAGTTATATCACACTGGACCACATCTCCCCATCACAAAACCCATCAGCCACCACTTGTGCTTGGGGCAGCATCCCCAAAGGTGATGGGCATCTACAGCCCAGGGACAGTCATCTCTGGATAACACAGATTTATTAAAACCCTGTTAGTGCCAGCATTTTAATTTAAAAAAGAAAAAAAAAAGGAAATGACAGCAAACCCATCCTGAGCCTGGGAAAGAGTTCAGCACAATCAAAATTAAAAAGAAAAAAACCCCAAAAACATATAAATAATAATTATTTCTTACCCTGTGAGTGTTTCTCCCTCCCCCACCTTACAGCTCAACCTCTATTGTCTGAAAAGCGTTTATCTGAAAGTGGGTCATGTCTCCTGGCATTACTAAATCTTCCCAAATTTCCCCTGATTAGTCAAAGGCGATATCCTGGCTGACATCTGAGTGATTGAGATAGTCTGTAATGCCATTTTTCCCCTGAATGAGCCACATCCAAAAGGTTTGTAAGCCCAGAGATGGCATGCTGGATAAAAGAGTTGCCAACAGATTGTCCCCAAAATATTACTGAGGAAAATTAAATTGGTTTGTTGGAAGGTTTTTCCTTTAGAAACGTTCAGCCTTTAGAACCGAACGCGGAGAGACAAGAAACTGCCTCCAGAGTTGCTAAAATGATGAAGCCTCAGCAGCTTCTGAACTGCGTGGCCTGATAGTTCAACACGTTTCTCCTTCCTAAAGTCCCAGGGATTTTTTATCAGCCACAACATCCAGTCTGTTCCTCACGCAAGGCCACCAAAACCCATCCCAAGATCCTGGGAGGATGCTCAGCCAGGATGAGCACAGACCCCAGGACCAGAGCTGAGCTTCCTCCTCATAGGAAAAGAGCTGGAGCTTCAAAGTACTTCTCAGGTCAGCGATTAGATGAGATCTGGGTAAAGTTTAGCAAGTACCAGGAAAGTTTGTGTTCTGCTGATTTACTTCACGTGACCTTCCGGCGCCGAAACTTTGTACCAGGGCAAAGTCTGCTCTGGGAGACAGCACCTTTTTCCAGTTTAAAAATTAAATATAAATCAAAACAGCCATTCCTGTCACCAGTTGCACCCCAAAGGAACCAGCTCTTTATTTAACCTCGAGTATTAATATTTTTCTGGAATTCAGCTTTGTCCGCTTAAGGTGCCCCCCCAAGTTCTTCTTTTTCTTCTGCAGAAAGGAAGTAAAACAAGAGATTTCAAACTTTTTATTTCTAGAGAAGAGAGACGTGAACTTCCTGGCTCTCTGGCCAAGGGCTTTGTAACATCCAGGGCCATAAAATACATGCCACAGGAGAGCCCAAAAGCAGAGTCCTTCATGCAGGTTCCTCTGTCCCCCAAAAGCCATCCAGCCACAAACAACATGTCCTCAGACACCCCTAAGGAGAAAAAGTCAACTACAACTCTGCAACACCAGATTCTGGGGCAGAAAACCTCAATACTGGGAGTAGGGAAGTCCCTGCAGACACCCCTGAGGGCAGCTCTCCACCAGGCCTGGCTTGGTGGCTTCCAGAAGAGCTTTTTAGTGGTCTTCAAGCTCTTACTTCAGCCAAAACCATGCTTTGTTGGTACCATTAACTACCAGATGGTGGTTGATGGTCCGTCCCAGTAGAGAAGTGACTTCCTACAAGGCCAGGAGGGGACCAGAATGCCAGGTGACAGCACCATGACACTGGATGAGGAGCACTTGGTCTTTTATTTCCTTTGTTATCTTATTTTTTACCACTGAAGATGGTGGTGAAAGCAACCATCAGCCAGGGAAGAAACGGGCACTCCACAACCATGGTACAGGCTGGTAGGAGCCACACCAGTATTCATACATCCACCTCTCCTTGAGGTCTTCATGGGTCTGGAGCAGGACCTTCCCCTGCTGCACCTCCACCTTGTCTCTAAAACAGGACTTATGGTCCTACCAGGAGATGTGGGACTGAGCCAAGACCGCAGTAGTCCAGTGCTGCCATGTGAAAGCCATCTCCAGCTCTTCATCTCTACCCCACCAGGAGGTGAAGTCCTTGATGGAGACCCATACCATCCCCACGGACAGCAGATGGGTACCGCTCCCCTGTCCAAGCTGGACATCCCACTCGCTGCCCAAAACCCAGCAATACCCCACAGCAACCACGTTATCAGAGCTCAAAGTAATTAAGAGGCATAAATCCCATGAGGGAGTTACTCAGCTTAATTAGATTGAAAATTATGGCTTCCATCATCTCAATGTCACGGCATCCACACCGAGGGGCGTAGCACCAGGCACGGGGATCAGAGTTTCTTAATTTTTATTTTTTTTTACAATTTTTTTTTTAAAAAACAACTTTCAACACACATTTGCTAAGACACGTGTCAACGGCCCTGGCTGCCCGCTCTGGAATTTGGCAGCTGGAAGTTCACCCAAGCCACCCGAAATCATCCCAGCGTAGGTTTCAGAAGAAACCAGACATTCCCACCACCGTCCTCCATGATTTGTAAAAGCCATCTTTAAAAATATTAAGGGTCTTGGAAGAGCGGTGACTCGCCAGGACACGTCCCCGAGATGTAATGTGTCATTTTGATAAGTAGCAGCTGTGATTCATCTACAACACATCCTGCTTCCAAGAGCACGTCCTACCAGCACACCTCGGTGGGACTATCGTAAGGAAGCTTGGGCAATGACTCATGAGAAAGGGTGAAGGTATGGATTAACCGCCTCGGTGGAGCCACCACGTGAAACGTATCTCATCATGGAGCCCACCAGCCCCACGTGGTTGCCTGGGGTTCAGCAGGATGGGAAGCGGTCAAGAGCTATAAGGATTGGTCAACCTCAAGCCTGGAGAAGACACGTTTTCAAGAAGAGCTAAGATGGAACCACACAAGAAACAGAGAGCCATGGGCAGAAGGATGGATGGGAGCCAACAGGAATATCCGAAAGGCAGGATGGACAGGTGGACACAGCACGCATCTCCTATTGAGAAGCCAAGCCACCTGAAGAATACCAACACCAAGCACCCAGACAAAACAAAACCATCCCACTGGTACCAGTGCCCACACGGGAAGAGGAAACATGGACTGAAGAAGGTAGCAATGGCCTTTCATTAAGGAGAACATGGCCAGGGTGTCCTGGCCTGCACCATAGAGTTGGAGAGGGCAACAAGACATGTCACACAGTTGGTCATCTGCTGTAATTGCCAGAGCAAGGTCTAAATGTCCTAACACCACCATCAGCTTCATACAGACAAGCACAGGAAACAAAGCCAGTACTAAAAAAACTGCTCATGGAGGAAAGAAATAAATCATTTTTTTTAAATCAAATGGGATTTGGTTCCAAGTGGTGAAGGATGGTGGCACAGCAGGTCGGGAGCACCCGTTGATGGAGGAGCTGCACTACCATCCCACCACCCTGCCACCAAGGCGGGGGTTTGAGGCCATACCCTGCAATTAAAATTATAATTTTAATTAAGCCTTTCTTAAATTATATGATTATTAAAAATTTATAATTATTAAAAAATAATTCAATTTTTTTTTTTTAACATTTTTTTTAACAGTACAGGTTTATAGACCTGTTGCTTATAGTTCTTGGAGACTTATAGTCCAGTTTAACCCATTCCCTGGTTTCAGGTGGCTGGAGAAGACTTTGGACAGGGACAAAAAGTGTGCACAGCTGGAGAAAAGATCACATTTCCAGGCTGTAGGTTCTTCCCTGTAGGGATTCTCCTCTCCAAACCCTCTGGATACCCCAGGAAAGGCAAAGAGCAGAAATATCAAATCCTTAACATCCTTGTTAAGGATGTTACTAATGAGTTTGACGTGATGCCCAGGTCACAGTAAAGAACTTTCAAATGAGGAAGGTCAAGTGAAACCCATTATCCACCAACCCATGGTCTTCCCCAGCCCTGCCACCATCACTTGATGGGTCTCCACTCACTTCTGGAGGACCAGGCAACAAAAACCAGTCATTTTCCTGACCTGGATGCTAGTTCACACTGATATTTCTTTAACCACCATGAAATGCCTCTTGTTTGCAGAACAGGTCAAAGAACAAACAATAACACCACAAAAAATAAAACCCCAACTCAGGGCTTCACCTACGTTACCTGCTATTTATTACACCGCCAACCAACTCAGAAGGTCCAAAGTCCACCTTCAGACTCAAGTTAGGTTATTCCTGGGGTTTCCTTCCCGGCCAACTATCACAGTAAGTGTACACTACTCCTTTTTTGGCCAGAGCTACAACCCAATCAGCATATTAATTAAAAGTCCATCCCATTCCACCCCACAAGACCAGCATGAGCCACGTTCTGCCTTGGGCTCCGGACCCGCTGCTGTCCCCAGGTTTTCATCCTGTACCCTGGAGTTAACCCACCAAACACTGCAATGTGGGATGTGCACATTGGGATTTCCCCTCCACACAATTTCACAGTTTAAAAATATTTTTTAAAAAGGCAAGTTGACCAATTAAGCCCCGTCAAAGTCATTCCTGGACTAAGCTCCATCTCCTGGGATGGAAATGCCCACAAAGCCACCAGCACCCATCTCACCTCCCTCACACCTACCCAAGAGTTACCAGGGTGTTTAAACCCTCAAGTTTGACTTTCCTTTCCTCTCCTCCATCCCACCCCAGACAAGCTGAGGAGGTACCCGAGCGGCAGCGGAGGTGGCCGTGCCCTTGGCACAGGCCCCGGCTGCAGAGAGCTGGCTGGAGCCACCATATTTTACATTTTAATGATTTTTCTCTCCACGGTTGCAGCTAGTAATAAAGCAGGATCAGGAGGAAAGCAGGGATGCTGATGGATCCATCTTTAACTAAAAATCCCAGCACGGCCCCCCCGAGATGTTCCCTTTTGTGGCATAACATAGACATGTTCTCATAATCTAAAATAAAGAGAGGAAAAAAACCAAAAAAACCCCAAAACCTTTAAGTATAACCTACTTTTCCTAACAGCAGGAGTTCAAGAGCTCTGCATCCCCAAGTGTTCTGCAGCAGAGCTCCCGTGAATGTCCTGGGCTTGAACCCCAAACTCTCCCTGTTCCCCACATTTATTCCCAAGATTTTTTTTTTACACCACACACACACACAAAAACAAACAAACAAAAATATTCTCTGCTCCTTCCCGGCTACTCCTCAGCCCCAAACCAGAAGGCAGGCACCCTCTATGAATCCTCCCCAAGCCTTGGAGGAGAAATCATTTTCAGGAAGGTTTTATGCCAGAAGGTTTATGCCAATTCAATACTGGCTTTTGAGAAGTTTCTCCCCAGGGTCCAAAACCACCAATTCATTCCAGCTACTTTATTCAACACGACAACTTGAAGCGAAAACCAGAGAGAATTTTCTACATCCAACACTAGCCATTAGAAGAGGATTATTTTTTTTTTTAATGCATTAATTTCTATCGTCTATTAAAAAAATAAAAATACTTGGCAAATAGCAGTCACTTTGCACAATGGGAAGGGGAGGAGAAAGAAAGAATCTGGTTTCTTCCTCATATGCAAAGAGCATCTAGAGGTTAGTTGAAGCTCCATCAGTTCTCCATCTGGAACAGGTTCTTCCAAGTGGGAATCCTCAATGCTGCTACACACACTGGTGCCAGAGGCTCCAGGATCCGGGCTGCATCCTTTTCCATACAGCTCCTCCTCTGCTAGCGTGCAAATCGCACTAAATTCATGGGGTTTTTTTAAAAATCTACAGCCAGATAATCCCAAAATCCCCAGGTACTGCATCGGGAGCAAAAAGAGTATTATAATGGTCTCCTCATAACTATTTACCCAACTGGAGTCCTACGTGCTTGAAGGTTGATGCAGTTTTGGAACTACTCACAGGCTCATAATTAGGCACAGCTGTTAATTAGCTTGTTTGATGGGGGCTATTAAACACCACTAATTCCTGCTCTTAAAGGGCTACAAGTGAGACCTTACGTGGAGAGGGCCTCCACCAGCAACTCCCAGCTGCTGGTGTTTCCAGGATGGGTTCCTCACCAGTTTAAGACCTCCTCAGGGCCTCCACCAGCAACTCCCAGCTGCTGGTGTTTCCAGGATGGGTTCCTCACCAGTTTAAGACCTCCTCAGGGCAGCACAGAGTCTAACACAATGAAGTCATTGGTGTGGTTTAAGAAGCACGAACGACATGTCCTACAAGGTACCAGGAGATCTTCTGCAAGCATTAAATGGAAGTTAAGGACTCTATACACAACACACAGCAGCTCCCTTTAGAGCCCAGCAGGAAGGAGAGGTGGGAGGACCCGAGAAGTCCCACTCGACCGCTTCAAAGTGGCTCCTCAGCAGTTTCTCTCATCCTGGTTCAACCAAGAAGAGGAAGGACTCCAAAAGAGGTACCATTGTGGCCGTGATAATGCAACATGGCGCATCGGATCAATAGGCTTTTAGCAAAACAGCTGTATTGATTCCAGCAAACCGGATCGTCCGCCTTCCCTCAAAAAGCTTCATCCCCATCCCGTCAACCAGATGATCCAGGAGGCCCCACCTCTGCGCTTGGAAAGTCATCTCCTGAACCCCAACACCCCACTGAAGCTCTCCTGCTCTTCCCCCCTCCTTTTCTCTGTTCAGCCCCACACACAGTTATTCTCAAGAGCATCTTCTGGCAGCCAGGCACAGAGGGAGCATCAACACCCAACTGCTTGGGGCAGGGCAGAAGAGGTAGTCTTCTCCTCACTATGCTCTTGGAGGCCTCTACCATCCACGAGGTATAGGCCCCAGGGCCAAATGCCCACATCCACATAAAGGTCATGTTCAGGGAAGCACCTGAATGCTTTCCAAGAGAGTAACACATCAGCTTCATCTTGGGGACCCCCATCGGCAGCTCAGCATCTCAAGGCTTTTGGTTTTGTTTTTCTAAAGCCATCTTTGCTCTTTTTCTTATATATTTAAAGTCACAGGAAGCATTTTCCTACTGCTTCAAAGCCCAGAGCCAGCACTGAAGCCTCACTCAAAAGACAACCCAGCACAACAGTCCTAAATTCTACCACACCACCATCAAACTGCCCCACAGGTGACCCATATGGGTTTGAGGTACCATCAGTGGCTCCACCACACCAACCATGTCCCTTAAATGTCCCCACAAGACAGAGAGATACCAGCAGAAGTGCCAGCAATGCAATGCCAGCTCTCATCAAGAATCTTTGTTGTTATTAAAAATAAATTAAAAATTAACGACACGCACAGATTGCTACCAAATCCCCATCACTTCTCGAGGGCCTTATCAAAAAGTCCTTACACAGCAACGAGATCATGAGCGACGCCCCAGCAGGCACCTTACATCCATTCAGCAGAGGAACAGGAATATAACCCTCATCAAGTTAGCATAAAAACACACCGCAGGTTAATTACCTGTTCATCAAGTGAAGAATCAATTAACCTGGTCGTTATCATCAGCCCATAGATACAGGCAACACAGCACTTGTAACCAGCCTCCCTCCTCTGGGGGGACGCTTCCCGTCTCATCCACGCGCTCGCCCGATGAGATGCTGCGATGGGCTTTTCCTTGTGCTCCCCTTTAGATTTTCCAAAGGGAAAAAAAGCTTTTCCAAACCAATGATAGACAGAAACCCCCAAACCACAGGGGGTGCATCTCCATCCCATTTTGGCCAAGGAGCAGGAATACCCTACCCAAGAGCCCCCCAGCCGTGAAATCATTTTAAAATAAAAGAAAGAAAAGCAGAGGTAGCTTGTCTAGATGGCGGGTTCTGCTTAAAAATCTGAGCTTCTCCCTTGTGACAAGGGCTGCTTTTTGGGGAGCAAAGCCGTGTTTCTCTCTGGGAAGGGACGGGGAGGGTGACTGGCTGCCATCCCGCTGGCAGGGCAGTGCCAGCACCCTGCCAGGCCATCAGCCATGTTACCTTCCCTCGCTGCCATGAGGAAGAGGGTGCGACGGGTCGGACCCCTGCCGAGGGATTACATTTGGGAGTTGCTGAACAACAACAAGAGGGTAAAAAAAAAAAACAAAACAAAACAAAAAAAAAAGACTCTGGAAACCGGGCACCTTAGAAGCATGTCGGTGAGTTACAGCAGTTTTAAGGACTAATTTTTTTTTCCTTTCTCCCTCCACCCTGGTGTTTTAGGAAGATGAGGAAAGAGAAGTTATTCTACACAGATTTGGGGAAGCTGAAGGTGTTTTTGCTGGTGTTTTCACCTGCTCTGGGGACGGATCCCATGAAGGACGAGGCCAAGGCTACCATAACCCCGACCCACAGAGGAAGTTCATTCTTCCCCACAGAAAACCAGTCACCTCACAAAACCCCCGGGGTCCCTTCCCCACAGAAAACCAGTTACTTCATGAAACATCTGTCCCTTCCCCACAGAAACCAGCCCCTTCATTAACCCCCCCGGGGTCCCTTCCCCACAGAAAACCAGTCACCTCATGAACCCCCCCCCATCCTTTCTCCACAGAAACCTGGCCCCACATGAAAGCCTCAGGGTCCCTTCCCCACAGAAACCTGTCCCCTCGTGAACCACCCCCGTCCCTTCCCCACAGAAAATAAGTCCTCTCATGAACCCCCCCGTCCCTTCCCCACAGAAAATAAGTCCTCTCATGAACCCCTCCGTCCCTTCCCCACAGAAACCAGTCCCCTCACGAAGCCCCGTCCCAGCTCCCAGGGCGAGGTGGGGAGAAGGGGCGGGGGGGGTGGGGGTGTCCCCTCCGCTCCTCAGGCGCCGTGGGGGCGCGGAGAAAGTTGCGGGTCGCCTCTGTGACTACGAAACAATCTCCCCAAAATACAACGACATTCCCCCCCACCCCAGACAGACACACAACACAGACACACACTCCCCGCTCACCTTGGTGTAGAGCTGCGCGGTGGACATGGCCGGGGCGGGAGGCGCTAGGCGCGGGGCATGGGGCCGGCAGGCAGCGAGCGGCGCCGCCAGACCGACCGACCGCCGGACAGACCGACCTTTACACCCGCCGCCACCGGCCGGGGCGCGGGGAAGGAGAAGGGAGCGGCGCGGCGGGAGGGAGCAAGAGGAGGAGGAGGAAACGGCACCGCTCCGCCTCCGCCGCGCCCCGCTCAGGTATGAGGCGGTGCGGCCGGGCACGGCTCGGCTAAACTCGGCTCAGTGCGTCTGGCTTCGGTTCCGTTCGGTGCGGTTCGGCCAGGCTCGGCCCAGCTCGGTTCCGTCCGACTCGGTTCGGCTGAGCTCGGTTCCGTTCCGTTCGGTTCGGCTAAGTTCGGCTCGGTTCGGCTGAGCTCGGGCCCGTTGTGTTCGGCCCGACTCGGTTCCGCTCGGCTCTCCTCAGCCGCCGCGCGAGGGAGCCGCCTCTCTTCCCTCACTTGAGGCGCCGAAACGCCCCATATAGCTCGGTGGTTTTAGGGTTTTTTTTTCTCCTTTTATTCTTTTATTCTTCTTCCTTTCCCACGGAATTAAGTTATTAAGCCCTAGGCGAATGCCCCTCGGTGGCTTTACGGCCCTGCCATCCCCACCGCCGCTGCGTATGGCACTTCTGTGGGACTGTGAGGAATGGCCTCAGCGCGGGGGGGGTGTCTGTGCCCGCACTGGAAACGCAATCAAAGGAACGCACCAGCGACGGGATTTTCTCCATCTTCTGCCTGGAGGAGCACCACTGTGCTCCTGGGCACTGGTGGCGTGTCACTCAGATGTCAGGAATCAGTCAAAAATTGGGCAAAAACCAGCCAGAAATGGTCCCCCAGCTTGTCAGTCCATAGCCACGCTGCCTCTCCCTCCCACCTCTGGGAGCACCCCATGTTTAAATCCCTGCTTACAAGGCATTTTTTTTTTGAGCCCGAGAGGGATGATGCAAATCCAAAGTATTCCTAAGTAATCGCTATCGCTATTATCACTCGAGGTATTTTGCATATTAACTAAGCAGGCAGAAAACGTGCTCAGCGGGGCTTATTCTCTGCCGTGAGTTTCGGGCTGTGCCGCTCTCGGGGCACCCACAGCCTTTCTTTAAAGCCCCTCAGCTCCTCATCCCTTGGGGGCTGAAATCACCCCCCCTTTGGCATCTTCTCCTTTTTGCCTCCCCCTTCCCCTCCCTGAGCCTGGCAAAGAACAGCACGGAGTTGGTGGGAGGACAGCCAGCATCACGGATATCTCTCTTTTCCAGCTCTGATGGCCTTGATGAATCCAAATAAATCACAGGTGGCTCCGGGGGAAGTTTGGGAAGGAGCAAAGAAAGGAAAAAAAAAAAAAATAATCCTGCACATTGTCCAGAAATCACCCTGAATAATGTATTTGGCAGCGTAATCTCTGCTAAACCTCTGAGATAACTTCGTCGGGCAAACAAAACTCGCTCCTCTCCTTTTATTAAATCAACTGTAGAAACAAAATGTGAAGAACTGGCAAGGAGCAAAGGTTTCCGTGAGGCCTGGGTAGCAGTGATAGCCCAGAGGCAAACCACGGCCGTTCCCATGAAATACCAGCTGGTGCCGTGTGTGACTTGCCATTAATCTAAAACTTTAATTAAAGATAGCAACTAAAACCCCCAAAATACAATCCCTGAAGTGTGTCCTAAGCGTTGAGTTGCTGAAAATTACCTCTGGGAAGCAGAAGCTCCTTTCCATGTGGGAATCAAAACTCAAATCGATCATAATCTTTAACAAGCGCTGGCTCTTAAATATCATTTTATTGTTACTGCCTCTTGCGTTCACAACAAAGGCACTTAGAGGTGAAAATGAACCAAATACCAGAGGATTTTTTCCCCCTGGCAAGTACAGGATGGGTGTTGGGGATGTCTGTGCTCCCCTGGGTGCTCACAGGTCAAAGCCACATGGAGACCCCAGGGGACAGACAGACAAACGATGGCACACAGTCACGGTAAAAGCCCTCACGAGCGGATGAGTGGGTGCAGAACAGCCTTAAAGCCTTGGCAAGTGGCAAGGGTTCAAACCTGGGAGCTGGTCCTTCCCGGGAGCCTGATGTCCCTTCTCAGCCTGGTATCAGTCTTATCCTTCTTCTAGACCAACCTGAAGGCTCCAAAGGGTTCAGCAGCAAAGGGATTGGCCTCAGCAACACGCTCATTGACCACAAATTTTCTCTCGGAAGGAGTTTCGTTGCCCGTTATCCCGTGGGATATTTATTTCTGCTGAAGGCAAACCTTTTCCAGTCTGATCTTTTATTTTTGTGCAAACCTCACGTTCATTGCAGAGGAATTTTGCCTCCAGGAGCAAGAGCTCAGACACTTTATAAATGCTTGATGACCACTTCTTCCGATTTATTATTTTATTAAAGAAAATGATTTATTACAGTTCTGGGTGGCTCAAATTCACCGAGCTCACCGAGGTGGTGCTTTTTCTTTCTTATATCGGGTGCACCCAACGACAGTGTCGCAGCCTTTAATAACAGACTTTAATTAATCCTGGAATTCTGAATGTGCTATGATGTTCATTTTTCAAAGAGGGGTCACAGCATTAAAAAAAAAAAAACTACATTGTTCGGGAACCTGTGGCAGAGCAGGAAATTACTCTCTTAATCATTCTGCCAATTTGACCCAGCAGAGAAAGCAGAGACCTCTGACTACCTGAGCTCTCTGGCCTGATGGAACTATTTCCACTATCCAGGATGGCCTTTCCCACCTGGAAAGTCGAAGGAACGGCTCTGAAATCCACGTGGCTTGGGAGATGGCTGCTAAAAAAGCACTGCAAGGGCTTGACGTCCCGACTAACAACCCACTTTTCCTGCTTTGCAATGTTTTGACATTTATAAAATTTTTCTTTCTCGATGTCTTTAGGAGACTGACCCTGTTTGGATACAAGGGATGGAAGGAACAAGACGTGAAGAGGCTCCGCTCTGCTGTGGTGTGAATTTGTCCCTCTTCCATCTGCTGTCTCAGGAAGCTGCTCTCAGAAGAGTTTTATCCCCAAGAAGGGATAAAAACCCACCCACACTCGATGCTGTCCCTTCAGGCTCCCACACAACAAAACCACACGAGTCCTGGGAGTCAACACCGAAAGGAGAAGGTTGGAGGGATGGAAGTTGGAGAAGAGTGGAAAAAAGCAGGGGCTGGAGGAAAGATGGTAGAAGCTGAAGGAGGAAAGAGAAACATCTGCAGGTAAAAAGGAGCAAAGACTCAAATGGTAAAATGTGAGGAAAAAAATAAAGCATTTCCAAATGCCTGAACCACTAAATCTGTCCAAGCAGAGGTCTCAGGCTTGTTTTGGGACCCTAATGTCCCACAGATCCTTCAATAGCAATCAGAATGCAAAGAAATACCAGCTCTTTACCAGAGTTTTATATTGAACAAGGAAAATGAAGATGAGTCACCAGGTACTTTTTGTCTAAATACAAAAAGAAAAAGGTTTTGCAAATAGTTCCAGTTTGAAAAGCATTTTTAATAAGATATTTTAAGGAAGGCCTACATATCCTTCATCCTACATCCTTACTGCAGAGAACACACAATATTCTTGGATTAAAATGTTGCACGTTTTGATTTGGATCAGTCATTTTGTCAAAGAAAATCCAATCATGATAAAAAAAAACATTTAAAAATACCGTGGTTCTTACATTTGCCAATTAAATATTTTGAGCACCACAGCCGAGTCCACTAACTCAGTTATAAACACCCTTAGAAAACATTTTTTTAAGGCAACCAAATGAGCTTAAAAAAAAAAGAAACTCATTGTAAATTTTCTTTTTGAGAGTTTGACATTAGTTCTCTTCTAAAAGGGTGGATTTTTGCTGGTTTTTGATGAGACAGAATGGCCTGTACCTTTTCTTGGTAAGCTCTCTCTGCTGCTACACCCGACGCGTATTCTCGCTGCTTCTCTTCTTCCTCGGCGTCGCGGGCCTGTTGTTGAGAAGCAATTTGAGCCCGGAGTTGCTCTTGGTATTCTTTGACTTCTTTTATTTTTCTGAAAATGACATATAAATCGTTTTATATATATATATATATGTTTTATGAAGCGCGGGTAAAAAGTAAAGAGCTTTTTTTCTTATTTAACCTGTTGGCATTTAACCTTAGACTGAAAAAAAATGATCAAAACTCCTTTTAGGTGATGGTGAGAGGACAGAGAATGAGAGCATCAGGTCTCAGCCCATTCCTAGCTCAGATCGGTTCCTGTAGTCACCTTCATAGAATGGCAGAATGAGATGGGGTGGGAAGGGACCTCTGGAGATCATCTACTCCAAGCCCCTACCAAAGCAGGGCCACCCAGAGCAGGTCCCACAGGAACGTATCCAGGTGGGGTTGGAATGTCTCCAGAGAAGGAGACTCCACCACCTCTCTGGGCAGCCTCTGCCATGGATCTGCCACCCTCACAGGAAAGAAGTTCCTCCTCATGGTGAGATGGAACTTCTTATGGTCAAATTTGTGCCCGTTCCCTCTTGTCCTGTCCCTGGGCACCACTGAAAAAAGCCTGGCCCCATCCTCCTGACACCCACCCTTGAAGGATTTATAGGCCTTGATCAGATCCCCCCTCAGCCTTCTCTTCTCCAGCCTCAAAAGACCCAAAAAGTCCATCAGCCTTTCCTCAGCAGATAGAAGCTCCAGGCCCCTCATCATCTTTGTATCCCTCTGCTGTCCCCTCTCCAGCAGTTCCCTGTCCTCCTTGAACTGGGGAGCCCAGAACTGGACCCAGTGCTCTAGCTGGGAATTCCCAGGGCAGAGCAGAGGGGAAGGATGACCTCCCTTGACCTGGTGACCACACACCTCCTGATGCACCCCAGGAATCCATCCCTCAGCACCATCTCCGCTCCCTCACTCCAAAGACAACAAGTTACCACTGATGGCACAGGCTCCTGGCCCGGCGTCATATGGAGATTCTAGGAAATGCTGTCAGGAGAAATCATTCTTCCATCCCACCTTGAGACTCATCTATTACTTTCACTGTAAATGAAACTCAACCTGCATGTTTGGGCACTTCTGGAGCAGGAGACACCACCGAGACTCAAAGTGCCGACGGTCTAGTCAAGACTTGCGCGCTCACACCACGCAGTGGAACAACAAACACTTGATGACGCCGCTGAATTGTCATCTTTGCCACCTGAAGTGTATCAGTAACAAAGCCCAGCACCTTTCCTTCAAAGGAGGACATTTCTGCCACAGCCAGGAGCTCGTTACCAACGAAACCAGCAGAGAACACAACAGATACCGGCTCTGGAAGGAGTTACCTCCCAGGGAGAAGAGTGGAGAAAGGGCAGGAAATGGAGGCTCTTTGCTCAAGACTTCGGGTGACACCCAGAGGAACGTTTTGGCTACTGCGTGTGACTTGTTCTCCCCCCGGGAGGAAGTGCAAGGTAAGGAGAACCCCACGCGCTCTGGTATTTCGGCAGCCGAGCCTATGGATTGTTTAAGGGCTGCGTGTGGGTGGGGTTTAGCAACAAGCCTGAACGAACTCACTCTCCCCCGGGTAAGAAAGAAACTAACCTGTCATTAACCCTCCTCCCCAAACTTCTGCCGCTCCTAATAACAGCTCAGAGCACGTATTTAATGAACACGATGGATAAAAGTCACACGATGCTCCAAAAAGACCAAAACAAGGAGATATATATATATAAAAAATAATGAAATGCCATTATTTGGATGATGAGATCAGAATTAGTGATTTCATTTTCACTATAAAGGGCTGCTATCGAGCAGTTTGGAGCTCTGAACAGAAGACAGCCCACCCAGCGCTCCTCAGAGTTACCTAAAAATGAGGATTAACCTCCTCACAAGTTTAAAAGATCGATACGAAATGAAGCGACGGCAGAAAAGAAAAATACCTCGCGTATTTTTCGTCTTCTACGCGCTTGAGTTCGGCGATTGCTTCAGCTAATAACTTCCTCTCTTGAGCGAGGACTTCCTGCTCCTTCGCATTTCTCTGCGCTGAAAAAACAAAACAAAACAGCCTCAGGTTGTTCAGGAGGAACGTGAGGAAAAAAATTCTTCATGGAAGGGGTTGTCAAGCCTTGGAAGGGATTTAAAAGACGGGTTGACGTGGTGCTGAGAGACATGAGTTAGTGGTGGGTTTGTATCAGAGTTGGGTTGATGGTTGGACTCGATGATCTGAAAGGTCCCTTCCAACCTGGACAATTCTATGATAACACATCTTAGAAGGTAACAAAGTTAAATTGCTTAAATTAAATTGAAGGGATTGTATTCAAGCCAAATTATCTAATTAGCAAGCCTGAGCTTTCTTGCTTCGGAAGAGAAACACAAAGCAACAGTAAGTGTATTCTCAGCTTGTTTGTTTTTCATCCAATCAGAATAGGCGAGATTTCACATTCAGAACTTCATCATCATCATAATAATAATAATGTAATTAATAATAATGATCACTTGCTGATGCAATCCTTGCTTTACTAGGCTTTGCTCTGCTGACGGCAATGGGAAATTAGCATAAGGAATGCCTGTAGGAATGAAGTTTGAGAAGCAAGTTCAAAGATGGTGGTGGTGGTGGTGGTGTCCACACTAGTGCACGTGGGGCCAGATGGACTTTCCAAAAGCAGCGTGTTGGCTCCCTCCACCTTTCACAGAATGAATCACAGAATGAGATGGGGTTGGAAGGGACCTCTGGAGATCATCTACTCCAACCCTCCTGCCAAAGGACAAAAGAAGTTCCTCCTTATGTCCAGATGGAACTTCTTATGGTCAAGCTTGTGCCCGTTCCCTCATGCCCTGTCCCTGGGCACCACTGAAAAAAGACTGGTCCCATCCTCTTGACACCCACCCTTGAAGGATTTATGAGCATTGATGAGATCCCCCCTCAGTCTTCTCTTCTCCAGATTCAAAAGCCCCAAGTCCCTCAGCCTTTGTCACTCCTTACCCTTCTCCTCCACCTGCAGTTGTCTCGTGTCCAGGACATCTTTCAGCAGCTGCTTTCTCGCCTCCTTTTCTAATCGCATCTGCTCGGCCTTCTTGGCCCAAACCTTGGTGATCTCTTCATCGATGAGCTTGTCCACTTCTTTTTCTCTCTGTTTCTCCTCCTCCAGCTGCTGAGCCAGGTGTGCCAGGTAAATCTGTTGCTCCTTCAGTAACTCTTGCTGCAAACACACAGATATTTCCAGATGTGAGTGAAGGAGTTCAAAAAAGTGACAGGCAGATGTTTCACGGCATCTCCGAGATATTTAACACAAAGTTTTGCACCTACAGATCTAGCTATTAAAGATTTAAAACTGGTTCTTAGTGTTAATTAGAATAATTGAATTATGTACTTTCCTCTGCCATTACAAATATTCAATAAGTCAGGTCCATGAAACAAAAAGTATTCAAGAGAATCAATTTGTTGAGTGAAAAGAACTTGTGTCTGATCTCATTTATACTGTGCCCTTTACTAAGGGCCACATAATTACTCCAGAGTAATTATGAGATATTACCCCACAATTTCACACCGAACCCCTCTAGTCTCTAGCTCTTACTTTTCTTTTCTTTTTCTCCTCGGTGACCTCCTGAGGATCCTGAAGACATTTTTCCAAGATCTTCATGTCCAGGGCGAGTTCGTCTTGTTTCGCTTCGTTAAGACGCTTCTGCTTGTCCTGAACCGCGCCGAGCAACGTATCCCTGCGTTCCTTCTGTTTCCTTAGTTTCTCCATCTGAAATTGCTCATTTTCTTTCTTAAACTGGTGCTGCTGTTCTTCCTACAAACAGTAAAAATAGTCAGCTATTTTTATAGCTGATTTATAAAATATATATAATATCTATATATTTATTATATATAATATCAATATAAAATATAGCTGATTTATAAAATCAGCGCCTCGCGTCAACATAATATTTTGAAAACTAATTAATGGGATCCCAATCTTCTGATGGGCAATTACTGAATTTTATTCAGTTTGACAGAGGCAAGTGTAGGTGCTGCACCTGGGGAGGAATAACCCCCTGCACCAGGACAGGTTGGGGGTGACCTGCTGGAGAGCA
>JAOWAV010000019.1:2188184-2202926 GCA_028571045.1 Scolopax bukidnonensis | reverse complement strand
GGTGGTGGAGTCTCCTTCTCTGGAGACATTCCAACCCCACCTGGACACGTTCCTGTGGGACCTGCTCTGGGTGACCCAACTTTGGCAGGGGGTTGGCCTAGATGATCTCCAGAGGTCCCTTCCAACCCCATCTCATTCTGTGATCCTGTAACAGGATGGAGTCACCTTTCCTTCCTCTCCTAGTCCAGAGGGATCAGCACAAAGATGTAGCTGGTGTTGCTGAACTGGGATAATGGGATGATGGGGCACAGCCTGGGTGGGCCTGGCTGGAGAATGCCAATGTAGGCCTGAGTTTGGAGAAGGCCGTCACCATGTGATGAGTTGGAGCAACTCAACAAACCCGAGCTGTTTTTTCAAGGGCAAAATCCGGGCTGGAAAAACCCAGCAGGGACAGTAGGGCCTTTCTGCTCTTGGAGGAAGTGGAAGAAGTTGATTGGTATCAGCTGATGAACAAATCCCCCTTTTCTTTATAAAAGAAACCTTGAACTTCTTCCTCTAGAAGAAAATCAAACTCCATTTAAGGGAACCAAAGTCATCCCCACCCCTTGTAAAAGACAAAACCTTTATCCTACTGCCTGTTCCTTTCGTGTGGGATTGTGGTGGCCGCATGAACCAGCGCTTGGGTCCACCAGGCCCCTTCCTTCCATAGGATCAAAAGTCCTCCTGTCCCCAGAGCTGCCCAGGAGAAGCTCTGAGAAGCTGCCAGTTCCTCTCTGGTTCTGAATTTCCCCCGGGGTTTCCTCACCGGTCACACTCCAGACCATCCTTAGGTTCCTCCCATCATGCTCCCCTCTAATCTTTCCTGCCAGCACCTTCAGGCAATCTTCCAAATAATCACGTAGGGAAATCATGACTTCTGGTTTTTATATCTTTGGGGTATTTTTACTCTTTTTTTTGTGTGTGTGTGTTGTTTTTGGTTTTTTTGAAGGATTTGCTGTTTGCTCACAGCCACATGATCGTCTGAGTCAGGAACGGGGATAGGAGAGTCACGCAAACAACCCTCCACGGACGTGGTTCCTGTGAGGAGCAGAGCTCAGAATTGATCCTTTTTTTAAGGTAAGTTAAAAATACGAATTAAAAATAAAGCTTTTCCTTCAGCTGAGTTAACTCTTTGTGTTTTAACCAACTCTGAGCTTGGTGTGAACGCTCAGAAACGTCGAGGTGGAGTCCGGGAGGAGCGTATCGGATATTGGGCGTTGAAAAGAGATTCTTGAACTTTCCAGTTGATGGGACAGGTCTAGGTTTGGTCTTCAGCTGGTGGCACTGGCTGCTTGGACGTGTCGTGGTGGTTTAAATGTAGAAGCTCAAAGATCAGAGCCCTTCCCCGGCGCCGTCCTGACCCAAAGGGAGAAGGAGAGAAGATCAGCTGCTCTTCCCTCTCCACGCCCATGGGCGAAGTAGAGGAGATGTTATTCTCCTTTCTTTCTCTCAGCTTTGAAAGAGCAAAGAAGAACCACAAAAAGGGAACCCACCATCAAGGAAGGGTGAATAATCCCCCCGTAAGGAGATGGTTGTGAAACACAGCCCATATTTTAGGGCTGCTCTTTGGTGGATCCAGCCACTGAAATTGTACTTCTTGTGGTTTTTTGCTACCTCCCTGCTCCAAGAGCTGACCTACTCAGCAAACTTCACAGAGTGACAGAATGAGATGGGGTTGGAAGGGGACCTCTGGAGATGATCTCCTCCAACCCACTGCCAATGCAGGTTTACCCAAAGCAGGTCCCACAGGAACGTGTCCAGGTGGGGTTGGAATGTCTCCAGAGAAGGAGACTCCACCACCTCTCTGGGCAGCCTCTGCCAGGGCTCTTTCCTCAGAGGAAAGAAGTTCCTCCTCATGTTGAGATGGAACTTCTTATGGTCAAGTTTGTGCCTGTTCCCTCTGGTCCTGTCCCTGAGAAAAGACCAGCCCCATCCTTGAAGGGATCCCAATCCTTGACCCAAGTCCCTCAGCCTTTCTTCAGCAGAGAGATGCTCCAGTCCCTTGATCATCTCTGTAGCCCTCTGCTGTCCCTTCTCCAGCAGTTCCCTGTCCTTCTGGAACTGGGGAGCCTAGAACTTCTCCTCCTCCTCCTCCCTGTATGATCCAGGTTTCACTGAGAAGACTCTGTCCTCCTGCCCATGCTTGGCAGTTCCCAGTGCTACCAGTATTCCTGTCCCACCAGAGCTACTGGTTTAAGTCCTGTGTTGGACACAGCCAAAACCTCATCTGCTTTTACTCAGGGTTTCATCACCTACATCCTGCCCAGCTGTCCTCGGTCACCGGGTCAGCAGGTGGCATTCCTGCCCAAAATTCCCCTCCCAAAATCAGGGTTGATAGAACAGAGGCTTGGACTCACTGGTGTCACCGATTTTTAGGGTTGGTGGAGCATCATCTGTAGAACCTGCTCGGTGGGTTTGAGGCGGGAACAATTTTCCATCTGTAAAAAGGAGAAAATGTGACTATTTATTCCTGCAAAACACATGTTTTTTCACAACTGGGATGACAACCAAGCATGTAATTTGAGTAATAATTAAAAAGAAAGTGGAAATTATTTGAGTTTTGAGTTTTTCCAACTTCACTTTTTGCTAATTTTGTGATCTCCTTAGAAGATTATTTCGGTTTTTTAAGCTAAAAAGCTATTTCTGGTGATGATGAACTTTCCTTCCTGTTCTTTTAACGGAATTTTCCGGAGATCCGAACCATTCTGAGAAAGAAAATCATGTACCATAAAAAGGTGCTTCCTTTTTGAGGTGTCATCCTCATGTGTCAACCCTGGGATTTTCTGTCCCCGTTGTTGCCCCACTGGGTCACCAGCAGGGGAATTGATGGGACAATGGGGAAAAGAGAGGTCCCACAGGAATCCATCCAGGTGGGGTTGGAATGTCTCCAGAGAAGGAGACTCCACCAGCTCCCTGGGCAGCTTCTTCCAGGGCTCTGCCACCCTCACAGGGAAGAAGTTCCTCCTCGTGTTGAGCTGGAACTTCCAAAATCAAACTTCAGAATTTGCTCATTCATTCTAATTTAAAATATTTCTCCCAGATTACCCAAATTTACAAAGATGAATATATAGTTTCTGGGCTGTTTCCTTGCTGGAAGAAAAAGTGAAAATGCTGATTTTTTTTATTTTTTTTTTTAAGTTAAATACTCCACAATTAAACACCCTTTTAATAGTTATTGCTGTAATAGAAATTGGCAGGAGGAGCTCCCCCCGCAGTCATCAAGGTTTGATTTTTCCTGGATTTTTTCCTCCTAGAGGAACTGAATTTTGGAGCCTTAAAGTTTGGGAAACTGCTTTCTTGGCTTCAGGGCGGCACCGATGGGTGGGTGGGAAGGAAGGGACGGGGCTGGGCTACCGGGGCGGCTCCCGTGGGCGGCCCCACGCGGGACCCAAAAGTTGGTTCCCTCCTCGCCCTCCCCAGTTGCCGCTGGGGGCCATGGACTGCGGGGTCATCACCTCCAAGACCGTGCTGCTCCTGCTGAGCCTCGCCTTCTGGGTACCACCGAGGGGTTGGGGGGGGACACGGGGGGGGTCCCGGGTGGTTGGTGGGAGCGATGAAGGGCTGAGGAAGAGGGTCCTGTGGGACGTGCCCGTGAACCGGCGTTTCCAGAGTTAATCGGGTGTTTCCTTAATGGGTGTGAGAAGCGACCTTAATTGGTGTAGAAAACCCCACGTTTAGATATTTTTAAAGAACAAGAAGGTTTGGGGGCTTGAAGTTTTAAGGACTTATTTTTTTGTTTTTTCAGGGTGTTTTTAATGTTGTAAGGGTGAGGGTTTTGGATTTTTTTTTTTTAGTAGTTGTTTTTAAAGCCGTGTTGTTGATCGGGAACAGGAGGAGCTGTTGGGCGGCAGGATGTGGGGGCTGCCCCCCCCTTCCCTACCCTTTCCAGTTTGGGGTGAGGAAAATGGCCGAAGATTTTGTTGGTTCGGGTGTTCGCCTCCGCTCTGGAGGGTGTGAAATTCTTCTTCAGGGGGGGTCTCAGCTCAAAGTGTTCCAGGTGACACCCCCTGTCAGAAGAACAGAGCAGAAGACCCCGTTTCCTCATCAAATAACATGATCTCACCACATCCTGCTCTCTGTACCTGGAAATCCCCTAAACTTCAGCTCAGGTGCACCCCAAATTGAGCTTATATCCTCCTAGAAGTCTCCTCGGTACTTTTTTTGCAGCTCTAACCATGATTGAAGCTCTTAGGTCACCTACACCCACCACCAATCAGTAATTATCCTTCTCCCCATCTGAATTTGGGGTGACCCAGAGCAACCTTTTGAGTTTGGGGGTGGTTTTATATCCCAGGAAGAGCAACGCGGCCCCAAAAGCCCGTGGCATTTGGAGGCCACTAGTGTGGTAATTGCATTCCTGCCTCCCAACTACAGAACCTGGAATTCAGGTTTTAGGAGGGTGGGGATGAAGGAACAGGCTCTTTTATGCTCTTTCAGAACATTTCTAACAGTTGGGGCTGTCCCAAAATACAAGGTTCCAGATGATTATCAAAAGGTTTGCAAAGACTTCTCTTTTAGGGAGTGATTTGTGCTCAGGCTGCAAATCTCTCCCATTTTGGATATTATTATGGAAAAATAATTCTTCACCTGCATATTCAGCCGGTGCTTTGACAAAATTTATTGCTTAGAAATGCCCTAAAAAAGCCAATAAATCTACTTTGGGATCTCTGATGGTTATCGTCACGCAGGAGCTAAGACAGATTTTTCTAGGTTGACAAATGAGGGGTTTCCTAAATGGGGTGAAAAAAACAACTTCTCTCTCACCCACCAAGCTCAGCATCGTATTTGTGGGTCATCCTGCTGGGGGGGGGTGGATTGGGGGGGCTGCAGGTGCATATAACCCCCACAAACGAGGTATGGACTGAAGCTGGTCTTAAGGGTGGGGCTTCAAGCTGTGGGAGATCCACCCACCTCCAATTTTGCTTTTTAGCACCTACTAATTAGGTCCAAGTGGGTGGTTATTTTGATACGTGGGTGTCAGCTGCTTCTAGGTCCTGAAGAACCTCTAAGAGGGTGAAGAAGGGTCAGAGGAGACACTGATGTTCTTGGCAATGGCTTGTGAGGGGATTTGATGGGATGGGATGTGATGGGATGATGTTCCTTGAAGGAGAGAGGTGAAACACTGGGATTTACTTGCTGGTCCAAGGGAAGAAATTTGGAATTTTAAACCTAGATGGAAGTTTCCTGCTTTGGTATTTCTGTATAATGGGATCTGCACTCTCCCAGGTTGGTTTTCCTTTAACTCCCCTCCTTTAATCTCAAAGCTGCTGAATGTCTCATCCCTGGAGGGGTTCAAGACCGGGTTGGAGGGGGCTTGGAGCAACCTGGTCTGGTGGGAGGTGTCCCCACGCATGGCAGGAGGTTGGAACTGGATGATCTTTAAGATCCTTTCCAACATAAACCATTCCATGATGTTATGAATCCAGCCATTAGCACCTTGGCCCTGCTCACCTTCTCCTCCAGCTTCGTTGTCTCTAGACAGGCCTCTGCTTCTAGAAGGGGTTTGCCTCTCCACCTGGGGACTTCGTCACCAAAAGGCCACCTTTTATGTCACTGCAGTGAAAGTTCTGTTTGCTCAGGTTTCTCTGGGAGGTTGGCACATCCCCTGCTTGCCCTACAGTGGAGAGAAGGATAAAGGCTGGTTTCAGATTGAGTTGGAGACAACAGAATCCCATCTGTTGAAGCAACAGGACTGTCTGAGGAGGAGAAGCCTGGGACTGGTCCATGGCAGGGTGTCCTCTCCCTGTGAGGAAGACCAGACTTGGATTTCCCCAGCAGATCCCTGTCTCCTTCTGTGCCTGGGTGCCTTTGACCCAGGTGTGAATTGTGGTTTCTGGGTTGGGATTGGGCTCTAGATGGCTGCAAGGACCATCCATGGAGTGGAGAATAGAGAGGGGCTTTGCCTTCCCACCTGGTCCCTGTGGAGAATGTCCCAGCATTGCCTTCCATCTCCCTTCTCCACCTTACATCAGGTGGTTTCATAAATCTTTGGATTTATGACCCAGGAGTTTCCAAGGAGAGTGAATTAATTGTGTTTGGGGGTATCCCCTACTTTGAGGAGATACCCAGGCTGGTTTGGGCATCCTGGAGTGTTTCTTTTCATTTATTTCCTCGGTGCATCCGAGACAAAAAGCTACTGATTTTCAACAGCGCCAGCGATGGGAGGTTTGGGAATGCTGACTCAGCCAGAGAGAAATCAGCTGGATACTTAAAAAATAAAATTAAAAACCTCAAGAAGGAGGATGGAAAATTTTAAAACCCCAAGGAGGATGGAAAATAAATTTAGAACCCCAAGAAAGAGGATCCCTAGATGGAATTGAAAAGGTAGTGAATAGCCAAGGTTGTGTCAGAGAAAAGGGACAGTAGAAACACTATTTTTTTTAAGGATGGGGGTGATTCTCCTGGAAAGGACAAAGTTCCTCCTTATTTTAAAACCAAAATCAGGAAGCAGAATTTAACTGATTTTCAGGAAAATGCACTTTGCTTGTGCGTCGGGGCCTTGTGGATAAAACTAAAACCAAGATGTCGGTGCCGTGCGGTGGGGAAAGGGGAAGTGTTCAGATGATGGTGGTGCAGATACAATATGTGAGAATCCCAGAGCTAAACTTTGAAAGTGGAGAAGTATTTCTGCACATAAATCTCTGAGCTTTTAGAGAATGCTATGGGGTTGGAAGGGACCTCTGGAGATCATCTAGTCCGACCCTCCCTGTCAAAGCTGGGCCACCCAGAGCAGATCCCCCAGGAACATGTCCAGGTGGGGTTGGAATGTCTCCAGAGAAGGAGACTCCACCACCTCTCTGGGCAGCCTCTTCTAGGGCTCTGCCACCATCAAAGTGAAAAAGTTCCTCCTCATGTTGAGATGGAACTTCCCATGTTCATGTTTGTGCCCATTTCCCTGGGCACCACTGAAAAAAGACCGGCCCCATCCTCCTGACACCCACCCTTGAAGGATTTATAGGCCTTGATCAGATCCCCCCTCAGTCTTCTCTTCTCCAGACTCAAAAGACCCAAGAAGTCCCTCAGCCTTTCCTCAGCAGAGAGATGCTCCAGGCCCCTCATCATCTCTGTAGCCCTCTTCTGTCCCCTCTCCAGCACTTCCCTGTCCTTCTGGAACTGGGGAGCCCAGAACTGGACCCAGTGCTCCAGCTGGGGCCTCACCAGGTGGGTTTTTTTTCCTCCTGGAAGAAAACTACTGTTTTTCAGAGCTTTTTGACTGCTGCTTGTTCCCACCATACCCACCCAGCAGCCTCGTGGCGTGTTTTGAAGACCAGCTGAAACGCGCCCCGTTGGTCGCGCTCGTGGTTGAATATTGAGATAGAACTTTGAAGAGTCTCCAGTGACTTTGTAGAAGTAGAGTTGTCTCGACTGCGTCCCACCTCCGTTCTCCACATCAGGAGAGGGTGGTTTCAAGGGTTGGCAACTGTGGCCTAACGACTGGCACGAGATGAGTGGCAGGTCTCTCCTGGGGCTGTTTGGTGGAGATGACAATCGAGGACATCTTGGAGGGGCTCCCAGCTTTGGTGCATTTCGCCCCAATCCAAAGCCGACTCGCTGAGCTTAGTATATATTTTTTATTATTATTTTGTAAATAGGTGTTTTCACAACTTGAGAGTCTGATGGAACAGAGGAAGTGTGTGTAAAATTGCTTTTTTAAATTGGTTTTTTTTATTTTTACAGCAGAAAAAAAATGGGGAAATACTTGAATCTATGGGCTTCTAAGAGCTGTAGGACAGTGGGAAGCAGAGCAGATCCATGGAAAGCAGAGTAGAATCCTTGAGAGAGGAGGCCCTGGGGGGTCATGGTGGGCACCAAGCTGACCATGATCTAGCAAATTGCCCTTGTTGCAAGAAGGTCTTGGACTACATGAGGAGGAACGTTGCCACCAGGTGGATGGAGGTGTCCCTTCCCCTCTGCCTACTGCTGCTGAGGCCATTTCTGGAAGTGCTGGGTCCCCAGTAGAAGAGACACAGACATACTGGAGAGAGGGCAGCAAAGATGATGAAGAGACTGGAGCACCTCCCCTGTGGAGAAAGTCTGAGAGAGCTGGGATTGTTCACCCTGGAGAAGTCTCCAGGGGATCCTATCAATGTAGATAAATAACTGAAGGGTGGGTGCTAAGAGGATGGAGCCAGGCCCTTCTCAGTGGTGGCCAGTGACAGGACAATGGGCACAACCAAACACAGGAGGTTCCTCTGACCATCAGGAAAGACTTTTTCATTGTGAGGGTGACCAAGCAATGCCACAGGCTGCCCAGAAAGGTGTTGGGAATCTCCATCCCTGGAGATACTCAAAAGCTGTTTGGACGTGGTGCTGGGCAACCAACTCTAGGTGTCCCTGCTTGAGCAAGGGGTTCCTCCAGAGGTTCCTACCCACCTCAGCCCTTCTGTGACTTCACATCACACTGGTGCGTGGCCAGCCTGCCCGGCGGTGGCCGTGAGCTCTGTGTGGCCAGGAGGTAGAGCAGGTGAGTACGTCCCCTCTCCTTAGAGGTTGTTGCCCGTGTGGCCATCTGATTGATGTCACAGCCTGTAAGGAGGGTCACACACTGTCCTGGGTGAAGCCAGGTGACATAAGTGCAGCAAGAATTGATTTAGCATTCAGAGAGATCAATCCCCTAAACTTGGTAGCCGAGGGCAGGAGATCCTTCCTGATTGGCAGAGTTTTAAACCTCGGATGGGAAAAGG
The DNA here is from genome assembly GCA_028571045.1 of Scolopax bukidnonensis. Lineage (NCBI taxonomy): Eukaryota > Metazoa > Chordata > Aves > Charadriiformes > Scolopacidae > Scolopax > Scolopax bukidnonensis. The sequence continues at coordinate 2,194,263 of JAOWAV010000019.1, read as the reverse complement.
TAGAAGACTCTTGTTCAACTGGGATGGGAAGTGCTGAGCTAATTCCCTAATTGCTGAGGGAAAGCTCTTCCTGGGTGCAAGGGAGAGACTGTATGGGCTAAGTGGAGTTTTAAACAGGATTTGTGAAGTTGTTAAAGCGAGCGTGAGGTGAAGAAGGCCTTCTCAGAAGCACTCAATGCCTTTGTTTTCCCCTGGAAACCTGTTGACTCCATGGAAACGGAGTAACACAGTAACCGGGGAGGACTTGACAATCTGGTGGCTAAGGGGAAGAAGAAAATTTGTGGTACAGGAAAGCAGTGAGAGAGCCAGAGAGTAATTCCCCTTATTTCTAGTGCAACCCCCTTTGAGCAGTTTAAATCAAAAACCTGTTTTATACACCAAAAAACCCAAATAAAAGGAGTGTCTTCTGCGTTAAGGAGGGGGCCGTGCAGCTGTGATTAAGACAGGTGTTGCGATAATTTTTTAAAACCTCATTATCTCCCCCTTTTTTTTTTTAATGTATAGAGGATACATCTCGCTGAACACATTTGGTGAATTTTCAATTTATTCTGGTTTTATAGCTTTCCCTTTTAAGGTTGTAATTTTTTTACTCTGCCTTTTACTGAGCAGCCTTTTAAAAAGAAAAGCCTGTATTGATGAACAGCCCAAATGATCAACACTCTGAAACTGGAGGATGCTGGGAAAAACCTTTCAACCAAACACCTCCAGATCAACAAACTTTTTAATTTCAGAGCTAGTCATTTAGCTCCTTTGCTATGTTTTATTTAGGTTTGACCAAAAATGAAGCTTGTGCTGATCAATTGATCAATGCAAATTAACACAAACCTCTGTTCCCAGGTGTCACCAGTGCAACAAAGAAGGGAAAGTAGTAAAAATATCTTTTCTGCCTGTTAGATGCAAATTTTATATATATATTTTTTTTCTTTTTCAGAGCAGTTGTACAGAGGAAAGTTTAAGGGGCTCCTTCTGTGGCTGTGACGTTGTTAAGTTGTGAAATATTTGCGTAGCCAGAAGCCTGTCTGGAAGGGCAGAGGCTCATGGGCATCAGCAGAGAAAAAATTCCCCTTCTGATGGTGGTAAAGTAAAAAAAAAAAAAAAATAAATTGCTGCACTTTAAAAAATAAAATAGAGAAAATCTAGTATTTTCCAACGTCAGTGAGACAGCTCAGCCACCCAGTCCTGTCCCCTTCCGTTTTTTTGGGCAAGACTGAATATTCTGGAGTGTGTGGCTGGAGAGAAAGTTCCAGCTTCTCACAGACGTTCCTGCGGTGGGTGAAGTCCACGTGGTGACTAACCCTGCCCCAAACACCAGCTTTAGGAAAACCCCGGAGCAGCTTTCTTTTTGCTCAACCCCCCCCAAGGAGTTCATTGTTTGCACTCTGAGGATTTAAGGTCTCTGCTTCCTGTCCTAAGAGCAGGAGGTGCACAAGTCATTCTTGAGGCGAGAAGAGATGGTCCCAGTTTGGTGGCTCAGCTGTGAAAAGGGACTTCCTTGCAAAATTTCCCCTTTACCTCATCTCTTCAGCTCGTCTTAGGAGCGTCACCGAGGTTTCGTAGAGTCCCAAGTGAGTCAGGCGGGGGCGTCTGGGGAGGAAAGGAAGAAGGTTGAGATGCTGTCCCACCAAACCGGATGAACTGGTTGTCCCATATCGGCCTTGCGTCACTCCTTGGCTGCCTGCCCTGAGGTTGGTGCCAGCTGCGTGGGGCCAAGCCTCTCCAGGCATGGTGTGATCCCGTTCTGCCCTAAATTCACAGAATCTCAGGATGGTATGGAGTTGGAAGGGACCTCTGGAGATCATCTAGTCCAACCCCCCCATTAATCCCCCCCACTAAGTCTTTTTTCAGTGGTGCCCAGGGACAGGACAAGAGGGAACGGGCAAAAATTTGAACGTAAGAAGTTCCATCTCAACATGAGGAGGAACTTCTTTCCTGTGAAGGTGGCAGAGCCTTGAGAGATGCTGCCCAGAGAGGTGGTGGAGTCTCCTTCTCTGGAGACATTCCAACCCCACCTGGACACCTTCCTGTGCAACCTGCTCTGGGTGGCCCTGCTTTGGCAGGGGGTTGGACTAAATGATCTCCAGAGGTCCCTTCCAACCCCATAGCATTCTCTAAAAGCTCAGAGATTTATGTGCAGAAATACTTCTCCACTTTCAAAGTTTAGCTCTGGGATTCGACACAGAAATAAAGCAGGGAACAGATCGTTACCTGAAATTCCCTCCATTGACTGATCGCCCTTGCTCTTCACCCTTCAAAGTCTTCACTTTGAATTAAAAACTAGGGATGAAGCCACGATTGTTCCTCAGTTTGTGGAGAAAAATGTGAACTTCCTTTAAGCTAGATTTTTCCCCCAAATCTTTTCTTTTTACCTCGTTACGCTTCCTTTTTTTCTGCATGGAAGCAGAAGTTCAGAAATTATAACAGACCCCTTGCTGCATTGATAAAGTTTGGGCAAGATTCTCCTCAAACTCAACACCAGACACCTCTGATGTTGGCTTGTTGTCGTGGAGCTTTGCTAGTCCTTGGCTTTACAGGGCTTCTGTGAATTGGTTTCACAATGTGGTTTAGAATTTGTGGTGGCCCTTTATGAGCAACAAGGGGTTTTTTTATCGCTCCCCACAGCTGGTCTTTTTTTATCATTTCCTGTGCACATTTCCTTTATGTTGAGCAGAACTTGCTGAAAATAGGTAGAAAACGAGGCACAGAGAGGAGATACAAGGGAAAATTTTGACACTGAAAGGGTTGTCAAACATTGGAATGGGCTGCCCAGGGAAGTGGTTGAGGCACCATCCCTGGAGGTGTTCCAAAGACGGGTTGACGTGGTGCTGGGGGATGTGGGTTAGTGGTGGCTTTTTTGTCAGAGTTGGGTTGATGGTTGGACTAGATGGTCTTAAAGGTCCCTTCCAACCAATCCGTGGTTTCGCGGTTCTTCCTGCCCGTGTCGGCTCCCACGGAAAGGTTGGAGGATTCTTTTCTGTGCAACAACCTCTAGGAAGATTAAATGATGAAGCAGACTCTCTGTGGAGGTACAGGACTCCTTGCAGAGGCTGGGACTGGAGTTGTACGGAAGAGCAGGGCTTTACATCCTCTGAAGGTGACAAGTGATTAACTTGGCACTTTGCATATTAACTTTGACACATTAACCAAGTCACAGGGCCCTTTGGTTGTGCGCGCTTTGACGTGAGGTTGCTGCTGAACGCAGCATTTACTTGCCAAAAAACCCCATGGCTCGTGCTGCTCAGTCTCTGCGGTGATGTCACCCCTGCCCTGTTTCCCCAGGGACCGCTTTTGACCATCACAAACCTTTCTGAGGGTCTCATGGTCCTTCTGGTTTTCTCTTGGGGCTGTGGGCCCTCAGTGATTGATGGCAACTGTGGTGGGACATCCCAACCTGGATGCTGAGCTGGTCCAAATTCTGATGGGATTTGGGTGTCTTTAGTTTGGAAAAGAGAAGGCTGAGGGGGGATCTGATCAAGGCCCATAAATCCTTCAAGGGTGGGTGTCAGGAGGATGGGGCCAGGCTTTTTTCAGTGGTGCCCAGGGACAGGACAAGAGGAAATGGGCACAAACATGAACATGGGAAGTTCCACCTCAACATGAGGAGGAACTTCTTTCCTGTGAGGGTGGCAGAGCCCTGGCAGAGGCTGCCCAGAGAGGTGGTGGAGCCTCCTTTTACGGAGACATTCCAACCCCGCCTGGACACGTTCCTGTGGGACCTGCTCTGGGAGTCCCTGCTTTGGCAGAGGGTTGGACTAGATGATCTCCAGAGGTCCCTTCCAACCCCATCTCATTCTGTCATTCTGTCATGGCCTCTGCAAAAACATCCTCGTTCGTGGCCATGCCCAGATGTGAGCTCTTTTATCAGATGGGCTGATAAAAGCTCTCGTGTCTCCTGTCTTGAATCTGCGTTGTTTTTACTGGGCTTGGGGCCAACGTTGCCAATCACAGTGCTCGATAGTCCTGGAAAATATTAGAAATAAAGGATATACTGGGGAAATCCCAACATCATGTCTTCTCCATGATGATGGAGAGTTGGCCTGGGAGTGTTACTTTCTTCTTGGCATCTGCCTGTGCCCATGTGATGCTGTTCCAGAACGGAGAATAGGTGGACAGTCACTCGTGCATCCAGCTCCTCAGGCCATAAATATGGGGTGTTCCTTTTTGAGTCATTGGCCTTGCTCTTTTTGTGCAATGGAAAGCAAGGCAGGATGGAGGTGCAGCTTCCCCAGCCTCACCTTTAGTGGTGTTGATGTTCCAGGGACTTTTTTCTGTCCCACTTTCAATACGAGAGCTTAGCGTCGGAGGAGGAAGAGGGGAGGTTGCTCACGGTGATGAAGTGAAAAGGCATCAGTGGCCTCATCCTTTCCCTCCATCCCTAAAATGGGGTGGGAGGAAGAAGCCCTGGTCGCTGTAGGCCTGCAGACAGGGAAATGGGAAAGAGATTTCCCTCAAGGAGAGGAAAAGTTAATTGTAGGAACAACTTTAATCATTTAGCACCACCTGAAAACCCAATGTATGTGGGAACTGGTGATTGTATTCCATTCATGGGTCACTTTGTAGAAGACCTTCTGTCTCTGAACCCCAACACAGCAGGACCTCGCGTGACATGTGCTAAAGGTCTCTAAGGTTTAGTTTGATCCTGGTTTCATCACTTGGTTCATCTGATCCTGTAATTTGGAGGTACAGGCAGCGTCCAGGAATGCAAGAGCCGTGTAGGATGAGAGCTGTCTGAAATGATGTCTTGGAGGTAATTGAAGGGCAGGCACCAGACCTGGCTGGAGGGGAAGGAGGCAAACAACCTAAAGGAGCTGCCCTGTGAGGAGTGTTTGATTTAATTAAAAATGGACAGTGCTGGGGGAAGTAACGAACTGCTCCTATGCCGCGTGATGAAATCCAGCTGTAGCCTATTGAAATCAAACAAATAAGCTGAAACCTCCAGTTTCCAGAACCTGAGTACGGACGGCACTTCGTTTTTACAGGCGTAGTCTTGTGCTGGAGGATTCTAGAAGGTGGATGGATGGAGCTGTTGTAACTCTGGGGAGAATCTGTGCCACCGGTGAGGCGTTGGCAGGGCATTGCTGAGTCTGTTGGTGTTATTTCCAGGGCTGTACCCAATCCTGAGGATAAAAGCCTTCTGTCTCCAGGGCTCCCAGCTGGGCAGCCGTCACTGGTGCGCTGTAGGTTGGACCTCAATCGGCAAAACATCCTTGAGAGGTTGCGGAATTCGGTTTCCTCCAGGAAAAGGAGGGACTGTGTTTTGCTGAGATGGAGAATATTCGTGCCCCGGTGGTTAATGGTTTTTGTGAGTGTGGAAAGGAAGAGTTTTTCTCAAAAGAAAACAAAAAAAAGCCTCAAACCAACAGCCCACACTTGTGATCATCTTCAAAGCTGGTCCCACCAAATGTGCAGCGTGGGGTAGGACGTAGGTGATGTTGGGTAGGAAGTGTGAATCTCACCCTCATCAGCAGAGACACTGGCTGATGCAGGGCAGGGGGGTCTTTTCCTACTGTACTCATTACTTCCATAGTTTAAAATTTGAATTTAATTACAAAAAGATCCATGTTTACTTTCCTGGGCAGATGCTTACTTTCTTTATTGCCTTTCAGGCGGCGGCAGCAGGTCTCAGCTATGTTGGGGGATACGTCATCAACACCTACAAGAGCTATGACAACTTCCTGCAGGACAAGTATGCTCTGCTGCCGGCCGTCATCATTCTTTGTGTCGCTGTGGTCATGTTCATCATCGGGTTGATTGGCTGCTGTGCCACCTTCCGGGAGTCTCGAGTTGGCCTAGGGCTGGTGAGTGGGGCACGTTGTTTGGGTGTCCTCTTCTTCATCCAGTTGGGTGGTGTGGGAGGTGCTCCACCAGACCTTCTCAGGACACGCAGAGAAGAAAGTAAAAGGTGATTCTGACATTTACTGCTGAAGCATTGCTCCTTTGTGGGAGACAGGACAAGAGGGAACAAATTTGAACAAAGGAAGTTCCATCTCAACATGAGGAGGAACCTCTTTCCTGTGAGGGTGGCAGAGCCCTGTCAGAGGCTGCCCAGAGAGGTGGTGGAGTCTCCTTCTCTGGAGACATT
>JAOWAV010000019.1:2142299-2161876 GCA_028571045.1 Scolopax bukidnonensis | reverse complement strand
TGAACCCCTCCAGGGATGGGGCAGCCACAGCTTCTCTGGGCAACCTGGGCCAGGCTCTCACCACCCTCACACCAAACCCTTTCCCCTCATCCCATGGCTCCTCTCCCTGATCCAGAGTCCCTCCCCATCTCTCCTGGAGCCCCTTGAGGGACTGGAAGGGGCTCGAAGGTCTCCTAGGAGCCTTCTCTTCTCCAGGCTGAGCACCCCCAACTCCCTCAACCGGTCAAAGGCCACACTTTTGTGGCCTCGTGCATCACTTTTCCACGTGAAAACACGGTCTGTTGGACTGTGGCTTCAGCCGAGGTCTCCATGCACCTTTCACCAACCAACCAACCAGCCAAAAAGCCGTTAGCTCCTGCTTTTTCTTGCATTACAGGCTTATATTTAATAAAAACCCCTTAGAAGGAATCACAGGTGAGAAAAGTCCCAGAGGACCAAGCCATGGTGGGGGCTCGTTACACTCGGTGTGAGACTTACCCTCCAAAGATTACATCCTTTGGAGAAACGTTGCGTCAAGGCAGTTGCCTGTCACAGGTTAAAAACAAAATTAAAAAAAATCAAGCTTTTTAAATAGACCTGATTCCAGGAATCTCAGCTGGTTGATTAGAATTATATTTTTAGTCTCTGGTTGGCGGATTTACCTGAAATTTGTGTCGCCTGACGCTCCTGCCTTTCACCTCTCATCCTTTCTGCACGAGGTGTCCCTGCTTGATTGGGGGATGGACTAGATGATCTCCAGAGGTCCCTTCCCACCCCTTATCATCCTGTGTCATTCTATGATTTTAAAATATTTGATTTCAAAAGCCATTTGGCAAAAGCGAAACCTCTGTCCTTAAGGGGGTCCTCATCAGTCGCCGACTTTTCTCTGCTGTTTCTTTTCCTTCTTCCTTTTCTTTGCCTTTTTAGGAAGATGGTGTTTCCACGCGTTTTCTACGCCTCAGTTTTTGCCAGAATTGCTTGATTTGCTTAACTCCTGGCTCTTTTTTTTCTGGAGTTGTAACTCTTGGGGTTCTTTGGGAGGTGCTCCCGAGCTCTCGGTGACGGCAACGATTGCTTTTGGCTTCGTAAAACTGGGATTTGGCGCCAAAACGGAGAGAAGCTGTTGAGGGAAGGGGGCTCGTGTTAGACATGGTGGTTCCTTTTGGAGACCTCATCACGTAGATCTGCTCCTCTGGGGGACATCAACGCCGAAACACGAGCTGCTCCACGTGCCAGAGCAGTGGCTTTTCAACCAAAAGGACTTAGCGGCGCGTTCCTTGGGTTTGGTATCGATTATTCGCTGGTTGTGGTTCGCGTTGTGGTATTTTTATTTGCCTCTTTGGCCAATACCTGCTTTGGGTGGCCCTGATCTGGCAGGAGGTTGGACTAGATGATCTCCAGAGGTCCCTTCCAACCCCGTATCGTTCCACGATTGTGTGAAGATGTTGTCCTCCTCGTCCCGCTGCAGCTGAACGGGTAAAAGAGGGGGAAATTAGCTCCTTATGTCCTGCCAAAATGGTCTTTGAGGGAGAAAATCCCATCCTTCTTACGGTTTGGGTTGTTTTCAAGCATTTAAGCACCGATTCTCTTCTTCTCGTGCCTCGGCATCTTCATACCCTGCTCCTAACCCACCCCAGCACCTTGGGAACCTCAGGCGGGCGCGATCCCAACCTCGGCACCGGGAAAAGCCTCCGTCTCCCTTCCCCATGATCTGCTCCGAGGGCTTTCCAGACAGAATCCCTTGTGAGGATCAACAGGAGCCGATTTCAGCCCCGCCGGGTTGACCTTGCGGGAGCTGCCGTGTCCCCGGGGCCAGGTCAGGAGGGGGCCAAGCTCCCAAATCTCCTCCAAGCCTCCCGACTTGGAGGCTGCAAAGGGGGGGAATTAGGCTTCCTTGCATCCAGGCTAAGCCTGTCTTTAAAAAGCAGCAGCTTGGAACAAGCAGCTCAGTTTCTATATTATACCCAACAGTCATCTCCGTAGGAAGCCGGGCAGCCCACGCCGCTGCAGCAGCGGCTCGTCCTCGGGGCCTTCCAGGGAAGAAGGGAAGAAGCCTGGGAATTTGAGGGAAAAAAAGCTGATGGGAGTATCCCCCTGGATGGTGCGAGACGCTCAATTTTGGATAAAAAAATAATGAGCCTTCACTGCCTGAGCTGTTTTGGAGACTTCCCGAATCCGCACGATTTTCCAGAGAAGGGGCTCAGCTCTGTCTCAGCTTCGGGATCCCTCCAGATTTAGGGAACAGCAAACAACCCCCCCCCCACCCGGGGCCAATATCTGTGGGTGTCCTGCTTGGAGTGTTTACACAAGTCAGTTCTAGGCTACACCTGGTTTTACAACAGTGTTAATTACGTGGTTACTGATACGCCTGCAACAATTAGCAGCGTAAACTAAGATAAAAAGCCTAATAAAATGTCACGTTTCAGAGTATAAGCTTCCCTCTGGAGGCTTCCAAAGCTCTGCTTCCAAGATCCCTTCCTAAAGGAAACTCTCCAGACCATCTCTGGGCTTATCCCAAGGTGTAAGTGAAGCGGGGAAGGCAAGGTATCGGCTTTGGAGGTATCAGCCATTCTGGAAAGGGTTGGTCCCTTTTCCCACAGAATCTAAGAATGGATGATGTGGGGTTGGAAGGGACCTCTGGAGATCATCTAGGTCAACCCCCTGACAAAGCAGGGCCACCCAGAGCAGGTCCCACAGGAACGTGTCCAGGTGGGGTTGGAATGTCTCCAGAGAAGGAGACTCCACCACCTCTGCCAGGGCTCTGCCACCCTCACAGGAAAGAAGTTCCTCCTCATGGTGAGATGGAACTTCCCATGTTCAAGTTTGTGCCCATTTCCTCTTGTCCTGTCCCTGGGCACCAGTGAAAAAAGCCTGGCCCCATCCTCCTGACACCCACCCTTGAAGTATGATTTATAGGCCTTGATCAGATCCCCCCTCAGTCTTTTCCAGACCCCAAGTCCCTCAACCTTTCCTCAGCAGAGAGATGCTCCAGTCCCTTGATCATTTTGTAGCCTCTGCTGTCCCCTCTCCAGCACTTCCCTGTCCTTCTGGAACTGGGGAGCCCACAACTGGTCCCAGTGCTCCAACTGGGACCTCCCCAGGGCAGAGCAGAGGGGCAGGATGACCTCCCTCCACCTGCTGCTCACACTCTTCCTGATGCCCCCCAAGATGAGGGCTGACATTCCCCATCTCATTTTCATGACTGTGATGCTGCCGGTCCCTCTGGAAGGAGCCGGGGGTATCTCCAGACACAAATCTGGTGTTTTATGGAGGTAGAAGAAAATTCAGGATCATGTTTGGGAGGAAGGTTGGAATCTCATGCCAGCACTGGCTGTACCCGGCCCCTCGCTGTGTGTGCTCCATTAACTCCCCCCCCACCCCGTCCTGCGAAAGACGGAAACTTTGGAACCATTAGAAAATGCCTTTGGGTAAAAGTAAATTAAATCCTGGGCTGCTGGGAGGGGGCAGGAACTGGAAACCCAAACGTGGAACTAAGGTCCCCAGTTTAAAATGACTTCAAGGACAGAGGGTAGATGCTGTGCTTCTCCGGATCGCGTTCAGCTGGGACCGGTTCCAATGAAAATGAGATCAAGGAGAACAGGAAGAAAAAGGGGGAAAATGAAAAAAAAAAAGGAGAAAAATATTGAGGTTTTTTGCATTTCTCTCCTTCTTGCAGCTTGAAACACTGGGACTGGTTTGCAGCTCTTCTACAAGCAATGAATCTGACCCGGAGAGTGTTTCAGATCATTTAAGATTTGCAGTTCTTTTGCTCTGTGGGAATTCTGTTTCCTCCCTGGTTTTGGGTAATTCAAGGAAATATGAAATTTTGATGAGATTAGGAAAATGAAGTTCAAGTCGTAAGCGGTGGCTGTGAAGGGGTCGCGGTGGGCACGGTGTCATCACTGGGTCATCTCCTTTCTCGTTTGAATAAGGGGCAGGGAAATCTCAAAGGGCATCTTGTTAGGCTTTATCTTTTTCAAAAAATATCATGATATTATAGAATCACAGAATCACATGGGGTTGGAAGGAACTTCTGGAGATCATCTAGTCCAACCCTCCCTGTCAAAGCAGGTCCACCCAGAGCAGATCCCACAGGAACGTGTCCAGGAGAAGTGCCACGATCTTGTCTCTTAGAAAGGTGGATCTGGGGATGAGAGAAAAAAAAATATCCCTGAAATAAAAATTTCAGGGAGATTGTGATGAGATGTGGGGAAGAAATTCTTTGGTGTGAGGGTGGTGAGAGCCTGGCCCAGGTTGCCCAGAGAAGCTGTGGCTGCCCCATCCCTGGAGGGGTTCAAGGCCAGGTTGGAGGGGGCTTGGAGAAACCTGGTCTGGTGGGAGATGTCCCTGCCCAGAGCAGGGGGTTGCAACTGTATGATCTTTAAGGTCCCTTCCAACCCAAACCATTCTGTGATTCTGTGTATAGTTTCCAAATCTCCCCATGATTTAGATTTACATCCTGAAATGGAAGCTTATCTCCTACGGAGGCCTCTTTTTATCTGAATAAATCTCATGCTTCTGCTATTCCTCCGCCAGGAAAAAAAAATTTTAAAATCATCTTTATTGCTGTAATATATTTGTCAGCTTCCCTTTATCCTGGCAGAGTAAGATCTGCAAGGTGCTTTAGAAACATAAGCGGTTTTGGAGCGAGAGAGATTGAAAGGAGGGGGAAAAAAATAGAAAAAAAGAAAAGAGCTGTGAAATTGCTCCATCCATGGCCCCGTGTGGAAGAGGAGGGAGGTTTCGGAGAGTGGTGCTGGTGGTCCAGAGCCCAAGCTGGTGCAGAGGACTTTAATTGTCTTGCTCTTGACGAATGGTGGTGGAACATTTCCAGAGTAACGATAAACTGGGTCAGGAAGTGCTGAGCAATGTGATGCACAAGCCCCAAGTGATATGGATCAGATCTTCCCAGGGTTCTGGAGGACCACCTGGGAGTCCTGGTGGAGAAGGACCTGGGAACAGGCACAAACGTGAAGGTAGGAAGTTCTATCTCAACATGAGGAGGAACTTCTTTCCTGTGAGGGTGGCAGAGGCTGCCCAGAGAGGTGGTGGAGTCTCCTTCTCTGGAGACATTCCAACCCCACCTGGACACGTTCCTGTGGGACCTGCTCTGGGTGGTCCTGCTTTGGCAGGAGCTTGGACATGGTTGCTTTGTCCCACGTAGCAAAGGATGCTGTGAAGATGATGATGATGAAGTCCCGTGTTGCCATTTCTCCCCATCTGGGTTAATTTAGAGGAATGCTTTCTAAAAATAGCTGCCTTCTTTGATGCTTTTTAGGTATTATTCCACATAGGGCTAAAAACCTGCCTGGAAAGGTTGCCCAGTTCATTGATGTTGCCTTAAAATACAGCTAATCCACGTAATCTCGTTAGAGGAGCAGGTGATTATAACGAGAGCGAGCTTATAACGAGGCAAAGCCTTTGATTCCCCATCTATTATCCCGACGGCTAAAAAATCACCAGGAGCAGGGTTGAGGTTTTTGGCTCGGGCTGTTTTAGGATCAGGACTCACTCAGAGCATTATTTTTTTTTCTGCTTTAAATCTCTAAAAAATCTCTGGTGTTATTTTTTTTTCCTGACGATGCCGGCGCGTTTCTTTCACCGCTACTGGTTTTACTGGTTGCTGGCACCCCGTCGTCTCCCAAAATCCTGAAAGCTGGGGAGGAACTAAAACAACACAGAGCTTTGTTTTCCTTTTTTTATTTTTCCCCCCCAGGGGGAGAATTTGGGGGAAAAGGGGGAGCTTTGCCCTGGAAAGTAGTTCCTGGGGGATTCCTTCTCTCCGGCGTCTCTCTGTAGATTTGGGTGGTCTTGTGGCCCCGCTCTTTTGGGATTCAGAGAGGAAGGAAAAGGCTGAATTTTGGGATGCTGAGTAGGAAGTGCTCCTCACTTTGGGATGTTTTTGGGGGGCAGGACGCTTGGGGCCATCACCACGGGGCTGCAGTGGGAGTGGAAACCTTTGACCAAGTGCTTTCTTCAGACAAACCCAGTGGGGTTTTTATTTCCACTCCATAAACCCCATCTTCTTTGTTTTTCCAAGCTGAGCCCGCGGATCAGGCTCCAGCCCCGGCCCCCCAAAATAAAAGGGGATGAGATTTGGCAGTGAGCAGGAGGATTAGGGGAGAGCTTTAACCCAGAGACGCCAGCGCAAGCACTTTTGCTGGTTCCTGGCATGATGTTTGGAGAGGACACCGTCCTCTCTGCTCCCAGAGGTACCTCCTGGGGCCCACGGAGGGTTTGGGGACAAGCAGAAGGACATTTTCTACCACCTCGTGCCTCACGTACCTCCTTTGGGGCTGTGGGCTCCTCAGTCCCAGTGAAAAAAAAAACCCAAAACAACCCTTCTGGGCTGTTTCTGTATTATTTTGGGGGTTTTTAATAACCATCCTGCTTTTGCTTATCTTGGTCCAGCCCCTCCAGTGATAACACAGACGTCCCGGGGAGCGAAGGCTCAGCTCCTCGACCAAGAGGAGCTTTTTTTTTTTTGGAAAAAAAAAGACTGTGGGTGCCAAACCCAAAGGGCAAAACCATTTGCCCCCATGAGGTATCTCCTTTCCCCGCCGATTTATGGCTCGGGGGAGAGGGTTTTTTTTAGCTAATGGAAATAATTCTGCTCGTTTTAAATCCATGCCTCGTCAGCCATTAACAGCCCCGGGCGGCACGAAACCCCGCGGCTTTTTTTGGCAGCACTGAGGCTGCAGAGGGGGAAGGATGGAGGTTGCAGGGACGGCTACAACGTCCGTCTGTCCATCTTGGACAGCCTGACCCAGGCAGATTCCTCCAGGGAGGTTTTTCCAGCTCAATATCACCTCAGAGGAGTGGGAGAGGGTGGGTTGGCTGTGGGGAGCCATGTTTGTTCAAGGCACTGTCTGGTCAATGTCTGGCTGCCCAATTCCGAGCCCGGAGCAGTTCCACGTGCTCATCCCTCTGGAAAAAGAGACTTTTCCCCCTTTTTTCCCCCCTTTCATCCCCCTTGCCACAGCTGATTTACCCAAAATCCAGTCGGGTGGCTTTGCTGCACCGCTTAAAATCCCTGCGAGTGTCAGCAAGTTCTTCATTGTTTTCTGTTCTTTCTGGGAACTAATGAGTGTCGTCTGATTTTTTGGTTTGTTTTCTTTTTTTTTTTTTTTCTCTCAGCTTAATTTGTCCTGGCCACGAGTGCCCCAACCATTAAAAAGGAAAATTCTGCTTTTTGGGAAGTGAGAGTTTTCGGGCAGCGGTGGTGGTTTTGGGGGTGGGGTGCTGAAGTGATGCTGAAAATCGTGTCCCCACTTTTGGGGTTTATGTCCCCACTTTTGTTGGTTTTCTGCTGCTTCCCATCAGATTTACCTTCTCCCTCCAGCGTTTTTCCGTGGGGTCACAGAGATTTCACCTCTGAAGGAAGGTTCAGGGCTACTTGGTGCCTTCTAGCCTTTTGCTGGTGGCAACAAAGAACTGATGTTTCTTTGAAAGATTGGAGCTAGGCTTTTTTCAGTGGTGCCCAGGGACAGGACAAGAGGACATGGACACAAACTTGACCATAAGAAGTTCCATCTCAACATGAGGAGGAACTTCTTTCCTGTGATGGTGGCAGAGCCCTGTGAGAGGCTGCCCAGAGAGGTGGTGGAGTCTCCTTCTCTGGAGACATCCAAACCCAACATGGACATGTTCCTGTGGGACCCGCTCTGGGTGGCCCTGCTTTAGCAGGGGGTTGGACTAGATGATCTCCAGAGGTCCCTTCCAACCCCATCTCATTCTGTGATTCTGGGTGTCTCTGGTGGAGACCCACTCCCTGAGGTAACTGGGGACACATGACACAAGGGTGTCGCTCATACTTCAGCATCCTTCAAAAGCTGAGTGGTCCTTGGCTGGATTCATCATGAGGTTTGGGGAACAGTTGAGATCAGACTGGTTTTGCTGGAGTGGGTTCTTGCCTCCAATTTTCATCTTTTCTTGAGATCCCATCTGCCAGATCTAATCTCCCAGTGTGTTTTTTCTCCTTGGGGCATGCAGAGGGTCTCAGGGTGGGCAGGACATGGGTCCCACCAGCTCCGTGATGGAAACCTCATACTCCTGGGAGGTGCAGGAGGTTGCAAAGCGAGGAACCAAATCCTCTGATTTATATCCTGAGCTGAAGGAAAGAAGGGAAGAGGCCATTTGCCAAGGGAAGAGCACAAGCATTGCTTTCCCTGAGGGTCAGCCCTGAAGAACGACCTCTCCCCGGGGCTCTCGATGGGATGTTCCTGCAGAACTGAGCACCAGGAGCCTGTGATTGTTGATGGGAAGGACTAATTAAGTTTCAGCCTTGAAGCAGTCGCTGGCCTGAGAGCTCAGAGCTGCAGGAGGTTTGCCAGGATTTCCCTCTGCTTCGGTAGCTCCGTCACTGCGACTAAAGCTTGGAGAGATTCCCTAAAGCCCATCACGGGGAGCGATGGGCACCAAACTCCCACCTCCTGTGGGTCGGAGGTGGCCTCCATGGGGCATGGAGAGGATAAAGGAGGTTTAAAGGCTTTTGCTGGCGGGGGGATGGGGGGGGGGAGATGCTGGGGCAAAGAGAAGGAAATGAATCTCATGGTGTCAGATCTACAGACAGAGGAACCAATAAACTGAGCTTGTTTGGCCCAAGAAGGCTGCTGGAATGTAATGGTTTGCAGGATCCGGCCCCTTTACAGGGTGTTCAAGGGAGAGATGGTTGTTATCCTCCTTTAATTAGCATCTGTGGTGCCCTGTTAATAACGATGCTTGAGCTTTAATGAATTCATCCATCCAGCTTGGAGCGGGGTCGCTGAAAAGGAAAAAGCTCATCACAACCTCGTGGCCAGGTCTCGCGCTGGGAAACGCTGGGAGCTTACTGGGAGATGGCAGTGGAGAACCCCCCTGAGGGCACCTAGGGCCCTCTTGAGGACACCCAGAGCCCCCCAAGCCTTCAAGGAGTGAAGATTGGGGTGACTCCACCAGTCAGATTTATTCTCCCTGCGCGTCGTCATGGTGTAACCACAGCTTTTATCGCTCTCTGCTCCTGAGCCTTCGTTTCTTCAGTGCTTCTAATGAAATAACGAGTCAGAATTGATGTCCATTTTGGATAATGGCTGATCCTTTGGGTTTGCTGTTGTCTCTGTTGAAGGGGGTGGAGATAAGAAGGACAGAGACAGTAGTCAGTCCCATAGAGTGTGTTCCCTGCTGGTTTCTTGGCCATGGTGCACCTTCCCATCTTCACTGGCAGCTTTTCCCTGGGTGGTTCAGTGAGAAGGACCCAGGCATGAGAGCGAGGACAGGAGCACGGCTTCCCATCCTCTGGGACCATCATTTTAGGGGTGATTCTTCCCAGCCCCTCTAATTCCAAGAAGGTCCTGCAGGGTCATCACTCAGCTGGGGCCCAAGATGAAGCCAGGAGCACCGTGAAGGCCATGGCTTTGCCCATGAGACACAGTAGAGCTCTTTCTTTCCTCTTAGTCTTCCGCAGCGCATTTTCCCTTTCAGTGCTCCTAGAACTGTACTAATTATTAATAATTAAGCTGACGAGGCAAAACTTGGTTTCCTTCCATTGCATCAAGAGTAAGCCAAGAAGCTTGGCGTGGGAGCGAGCACCGCGTCCCATCCAGTCCTACCTGGTCTCAGCAAAAACCCTGTGGAGTTTGGTGCCAAAAAAAAGGCGAGAAACGTGGTGGCTTCTGGGTAGTGGGGCTGAGAGATGAAGTTCAGAAGGTGGATCTCAAACCCAACACAGAACCTGCTTGAAGCATATTGACCCAAGCGCTATTTCACAGAGTTTCTTTTGCCAGGAGGAAATTTTTATGGAATGGTCCAGGTTGGAAAGTATCTTTCAGATCATGGAGTTCAACCCTCAACCCAACACTGCCCAAACCACCACCAACCCTTGTCCCTCAGCACCACATCTGCCCATTTTTTAAATACCTCCAGGGATGGTGACTCCACCACTTCCCTGCGCAGCCTCTTCCAGCGTTTGATAACCCTTTCAGTGTAAAAATTCTTGGTGGTTTTTTACCTCCTCATACATCCAGGAGACCCGTGTGGAGGCTGAGGTCTTCAGAAACTCAGGGTAGTCACCCCAGGTGGAAACCCTCCAGTTTTCCTGCAGGCAGATGTACCTCTGGGAGTCTTCTGGTTGCTCCTGGGGTCCAGCCTGTCCTTAAACCTCCCCGTGATCCTCAGACCCTCAACTGCCTTCCAGGAGTTTCAGCAACATGTGTTCCTTTTCCGTGGCAGCCGGGTTACAACGTAGGGGCAACCTCCCCGTGCAGGATTCTCTTTCCTGCTGTCCTTGCAGACCCTCAGGATTTATTTACCTTCCTTTTCTCCTCCACACCTTGTTTCTCATCCTTATTTTTCCCCCTCTCCTGTGGCTTCCCAGCTTCCTAGTACCAAGAGTGCCTTTCCCTGCTCAATCCTTGCGTGCAAAAGCCAGCATTAGATAATTGCTGAATTGAAGAGAGGCTGTAATTATTTTTTTGCTTCCGACTCTGGGAGCGGGCGGCGTTTGCCAAACTGCTCGGGAAGCTCTGGCAGATGCTCTTCAGAGGGTATCCCTGCTCTGCCTCCCTCCCTCCCTGCCCTCATAGGGTCCATATGTCTTTATTTTAAGACATATGGAGTCCTGCTTCAAACTGCTGCTTTGTGCTGGCCTGAAGCGTTGCGGTTCTCTCCACCTTTAATGATTGATGTCTCAATATTTGTTGTTTTCTCTCTTGTTACTCTGGGTGACTTCTTCCAGAGAGCAGGAGGGTGATGCCTGATGCTTGGGGGGTTCAGAGTGAAGGACCAGGCTGTGAACTCACTGCCAGGTTCACGGAGCAGCTCTGGTGATTAAGAGGCTTCATTCTGGCCTGAAGAACACAACTGGAGCGGATCCACAGTAATTTGATTTTATTTTCCCTTTCTGAGCAGCACTGGGATCATCTAGGACATCCCTGTACGAGGTCACAGCCCTTGTCGTGCAGTTGGCTGGATCCTGCAGGTCTCCTTGGCTTCAGAAGGAACCTGGTGGTCACCTCAGCGCGTGGCATGGGACATGTGTCTGCACATGGGTCTTGTGGGAAAGAGAGGGTGCAGCAAAATGAGGTGTCAGAGCGTGTTTGGGGGCAGGAGAAGGTGTCCTCGTTCCTCTGAGGTTCATAAATGTCTGCAGGAAGACGTGGCAGGTCAAGAGTTTTGATCATTTAGAAAAAAGAAAAGCCATTTCCTAACACTTCATGCCTTTTGTTCAATTCTATTTCTAAATGGAGTAATTACGGGTAAAAAAATCACAGTGCTGTATCTAGAAGGGCTTTGAGGACTTTGAACCATCTTTTCCCAGTTGGAGGATCTGCAAGAGGTGCTCCCTTGCCCGTGGCCACTGCTGTGTGGTGACCTGCCACTGGAAAATGATGTCTTGTCAGGAAAATACCCCAAATATTGAGATCCTCCATGCTAGAGGGTCCTCCTCTGGTTAAATCTGCATCCTCGTGCCCAGCAGATGCTGGTATTTGGCCGTTACGCCATTGCCAGCCAGTTGGGTGAGGGATCTGCCGTGGTGCCAGCAGGTTCTTCTGATGCCTTTCTTTTCTTTAAAAGCTGGTGCATCTTGAGAAGAGACTCCTCCATGGCTCAGAGGAACGTGTGTTGTCACAGAGAGGCATTGAAATATGGGGTTACGCTCCTCAGACACCACAAGTTGCCACTGGTGGGTCCACGTTCACTTATTCCAGCTTCTTGATGCCAAGGGTGTCATGAAGTCTTTTTATATTAATATAAGAGGTGAAAAAAACACAGTTTAAACATTATATCATTCATCTCTCTATATATATATTTATATGTTCAGCTGTGCTTTCAAAGAAGACTGTAGGACCCTAAATGTGTCTTGTTTGTGTGGAGGTGTTCTTGGGTCCGTGCAACCATGAGCTCCTGGAGGAGAAGAGCAGAGCTGGGAGGCTGCAGGCTGCTAAACTTGGACAGAGAGGGGAGGAGGTTTTGTGACACATGGTGACAAAGAACATGATGGGAGATGAAGTCAACTCTTCTTTTCCCACCGGGTCATCCCACCCCTGCATCCATCACCAGCAAAGCTGCTGGAGAAGCTTTGGTTGCCCGTGCGGGTGCTGATGATGGATGGCAAATCCCTGCAGCTGAGGACGACGTGGCTCCTCCGTCCTAAGGAGGATGCTCTCCTCCTTCCCTGGAGGAGGAACCAGCCCCGTGTTAGCTGCTTGTGCACCCCAAGATGAGCAACACCAGCTACTGAGGTTTGTTTTGGGACCCCCACTTCAGGGGGTGTCTCACCCTGGTGGATGGTTTTTAAGGCTCTTTGCAAAACCCACCAGGGTGCCACCACCTTGTTTGCCTGAGAAATTTTGGTCGTTATGAGATGAAAAACTCAGTGCCTCTCTGTGCTCTGAGCTGCTTGGCCAGGAGAGGTCCTTTCCTCATGGTATTTGGGGACTTGGGGACACAATGTGCTGTCTTTGCCTTCTGCAAATCACTCCGTAACATTTTCGGACAGATTAAAATTAATAAAAAAAAATAAACCACAAAAAACCAACAGAGGGGAAAGGAAGAGCCCCAGTTTCCTGCGTGTTACAAATGGAAAAGGCAAAATTAACCATCTGAAAAAATGCTGCTAATGATTCATGCCTTCGGTGGGGATAACTAATGAGGCTCTGAAAGGTCACCGTTTTGCTCATGGTTAACCTTCAGCAAGTCATTACATAGGCAGGGCCGGTATCTAACGAATCCATCTCCTCGTTTTTTTTTTCCAGGAACAGGACTGAGACCTGCTGAGGGATAACTGGGAACTCTGGGACAGCAGGGAGCTCTTCCATCGGGCTGTAAAGATCAGACGGCCCTTGGCTTCGCGTCGGAAGGGAAGGTGGTGGAACTGCAAACTGGTGGAAACTCACTGCGCCGAAAGCAGCTGATAAAGTGAGCTTTTCTCCCCAAAATATTTCCTGCCCACGAGATTTCTATCTGCTGATGTGGAAGATGGGGTCTGCCCATACCCAAAAGGGGGCGACGAGTTGGGCGAAGCTTTGTTGACCATTGGGGAGTCCGGCCAGTGCCTGGATGCGCTTCGCTGGTGGGGAAACCTCTGTCAGAACTTGTGGGCAAGGAAGGTGTGGGGCAGCGGAGGGGCCATGGGGCTGCTCTGGGCTCTGCCCCACGGCGGGGCCATCCGGCTGCCCCACTACTGAGATATCGGGGACGCGGGGTCGGGCATCCAGCTGCACCCCCTACTTGGGGATCTTCTGGAAGATATCGGAGAAGGCAAATAAGAAAGAAAGGCTGAAAAATGTAGCAGAGCTGATCTTTTAGTCCTAAGAAAAATAACCTAGAGATCTCTGGGGAAGTCTCTTCTGCCCCTTGATTTCTCACCCACTTTAAAACATTTGATTGGGGGAGGGTGTGTGTGTGTCTTCTCACATCTCTTTTCCCGCTCAATGATCTCAAAGATCCCTTCCAACCATGAATATTTTGTGATTCTGTGATCATCGCCTTGAAGCGATGGGCCCCTGGGAGTAATAATGAGGCACTTGTTTTCAAGCCCCGTTGGTGATCGGGAAGCCCTTCGACTCTCCCAACTTTTCGAGTGACCGAGAAGAACAAGCCCAAAGAGGACGGAACCCGCGATGGCCGAGAAGTGCGACTGCATCGCCAGCATGTACGGCTACGACCTGGGCTGTCGCTTCGTTAATTTTCGTCCTTTGGGCTTCGGGGCCAACGGGTTGGTCCTCTCGGCCCTCGACAGCAAGAGCTGCCGAAAAGTAGCGGTGAAGAAGATCACCATCGGCGACGCGCGGAGCATGAAACACGCCTTCCGGGAGATCAAAATCATCCGCCGCCTGGAGCACGATAACATCGTGAAGGTCTACGAGGTGTTGGGACCCAAGGGGACCAACCTACGTGGAGATTTCTTCAAGTTTAACATGGTGTACATCGTCCAGGAGTACATGGAGACGGACCTGGCGCGGCTACTGGAGCAGGGGAAGCTCGCCGAGGAGCACGCCAAGCTCTTCATGTACCAGCTGCTGCGAGGGTTGAAGTACATCCACTCGGCCAACGTCCTCCACCGTGACCTCAAGCCAGCCAATATTTTCATCAGCACGGAGGACCTGGTGCTGAAGATCGGTGATTTTGGGCTGGCCAGGATTGTGGATCAACATTACTCTCACAAGGTAGGCGACGCCGAATCGCTGAGGCCGGTGGTCTCTTGGCGTTGAGCACGGGTAGGGTAAACCAGTTTGACCGTGAGAGGTCCTCTCAGGAGAAGCTGGTCCTTGAGCCTATTTGGGCAGCTGGAAGCTTTGCTGGGGGTGGTCACTGGTGGTAGTTTTGTCTTCCCTGCCCCAAGCCAGGATGTGTTTCCTGGGCAAATTGAGCTCTGCTGAGCGTGCCCAGGGCTCTCCAGCGCCGCAAAGCGGGATAAGTCTTTGAGATACAGTCATATTCTTTTATCTGAGCTCAAGGTGCCCAGAGTCCCCCAGGTCCCCCAGCCTGGGCATCTCCTGCATCCCGAGCCACCTTCTCACGGTGGGCTGGCCGGGATGGAGAAGGAGGGAAAGGGGGAATGAAGCAAAATGCCAAAAAACAGATACCTGCCCTTAAGTAGGGGAAATCAGCTTTTCTCCATCTGCCCAAGGAGGCCTGAAACTCCCCCAAAGATGCCTTCTCTTAAGCAATTAGTGAACTGGGTGCTGTGGTCTTCTCCATGAACTCCTAGGCAGCGGCCAAACCCTGCAAAATAATTCAAGGTACGAAACCTGTTTATACTCAGGCAAAAATGCAGCTATTAAAAGAGCTGTGTTTTTTTCCTCTAACAAATTTAATTCAGCATGGCAGCCTCTAGCAGTGAAGACCTCCTGGTGGGACAGCCCTGGATGTGTTGCTCTCTCTTGGGACAGAGGGGACGACATCCCACGGCTGCCCCCAAGGCTTTCTCTCGCCCTCAAGAAAGGGAGGGTGGAGTTGGGAGCAGGTCACGGTGGCTTCTCTTCCTTACCAATTATTTATTACCCAGCTCAGGAAAAAAAGGCTCCTGGATTTTCAAGTGAGTGTGCTGGTTTGGTTTTTTTTTTTAAAGTCAGGTGCATTTTAAAGTCAAAAGCATGAGGCTTTTCCCAAAGGAGGGTAATAACTCCTGGAGAAAAACCCTGCAAACAAGGTGTGAATGCAGAAAGTCACTACTTTAAGGAACACCATCTTCTCGATGGCAGGATCAGGGGAGGAGCCAAAAATAGCAGCGCAGATAACGTCAGTTATTCCTAAATTCAGTCCTCTGGGGAGGACTCTCTTTGCCGAGGTGACGGGTGCTGCAGAGGCAGAGGTACGACGGGAGGGTTTGGATGGGGGTTTAGGGTCAGTTCCGACCTTGGATTTCTCAGATGACTCAGAAAAATCAGGTTTTTTCCATATTTCTCTTTCAACTTCCACCTTCCATCCCTGGGTGTGGGATCTTGCAGAGGCACCAGCAAGAGGGAGAGGGCTGGAGCATCACTGCGCCTCAGCCTCCATCCCTCTGCCAACCAG
Organism: Scolopax bukidnonensis; assembly: GCA_028571045.1. NCBI lineage: Eukaryota > Metazoa > Chordata > Aves > Charadriiformes > Scolopacidae > Scolopax > Scolopax bukidnonensis. Next base: position 2,146,402 of record JAOWAV010000019.1, on the reverse strand, counting down.
CATTGAGCAGAACACCCCACACCCCAAATTTTGGTGTTACCAGCAAGTGCTGACACAGAGACACCCAAAATCAGTTAAAACCCTGCGTGATTAATTGTTGTAAAGACCCAGTAGATCCTGCTACCATGAAGGGTTGCACGTTATCATCTGTCTGCAAGGTCACAGCTCTTTTGACCCCATGTTTCTCAAATCCCCGACCATCCTGCAAATAATAAGTGTGGCAGATTGTGAGCAGGGCTTTAAACCCGGGTTAGAAATAGATAAAGCACCTAAATAGTAGCCCTTCCTCCGTGATGGGTCTTGTTTATGTGGCTTGCACATCATTTGGTTAATTTGGTTGGGATGGGAGAGGTCCTCTACTCTGGGAGATGTCCTGGACCACAGCAGGGTTCTGATCTTCACCAGCTTTGAAGCAGAGCAGCTTCACCTGCGTTTCCCCCCTCTGTTTGGCCAGTGTTTGCTGTTCAAATCCCTCTCTCCGTGGGGTAAGAGCAGCACGGGGGCATCCGCTCGTTTGAAACTTCCCAGTAGCAAACGAGATGGATTTCAAGCTGCCAAGGTCATGTCCAGATCTGGGTCTGCACCTTCACAAGGCTGCTCAGACCTGACGGCTTAAATTTTAGCCCCATCTCAGATTAACCCCACTTCTAAGCTCTCTGGGTGCTTGCAAATATCTCTTTAGGGCTCAGAATATCAGGTTTAGCAGAAGAGGAGCCTCAGGAGATGATCCTGTGGGTTCCCCTCTCTCTGACACCTTGTCCCTTCCCCGATGTTCTCACCATCCAGCCGTGAAGATCCTTTCTCTCCCTCCTTACTGCTCTTTATCCCCCGGGAGTCACTAATCCCATTTATCCCTCTAGAACATCTCCACATTAATCCCTTTTTCCTCAGTCGCTGCTGTTTGTGGTGCTGTGGGACTTGGTGCCCAAATGGTGACCGAAGGAGCGGTGGAGATGAAGATAAGGGCCAGCTCCAGCCTCCATGAGGTGATTATGCCCAAACAGTCAAAGCCAAGCATTTCCCTTTCCATAAACCACGTCCTTGTCACGTGTGAGTCTCACCTTCACCCTCAGAACCCATCTGCAGCCTCGTGGTCCTGCTTGCCCCACACCTCACTGTCTTCTCCTCATGGTCCAGCCCCTGCCTGCATTTCTTCAGAGGGTGTGTATTTATTCCTAATAAATAACTTTGGTTCCAAAGGAGAATGGAGATCACAAAAGATGTGATCTGCCCCTAGTTTGGAGGGGTCAAGGGGTGTAAAAATGAGATGGTGTCATCCCTTGAGCACCCCCAGCTCGTGGTGGGCAGGAGGGATGGGAGAGCAGGGAGACAGAAAAGTCAAGCATTAAAAATGGGGATAAATACCAACGAATGTCTAGACTTAAAAATAATAAATACTTTTGAGGACAGTTTCATGGCCATGCACCCCATGTGGTCTGAGAGGAGCCACTGGGTTGGGTGGTCCCACCTGGAGAAGACAGCAGAAATACCTGCTGTATGGGGACAGGGGGACTAACTGAATCTCTTTACTGGGGTGACAAGGCAGCAAAGAGGGGTGCTCTTTAGCCTGCCCATGTTGTATGAGATGACAGTCAGATTACCTCTTCTGGGTTCTGCCCTGGTGGCCCAAAGCGCTTGGAGGCATCTGCATGGGGTTGCCAGGGGACCCTCTTTCCCTTTGCCTTTTGGCAACATTAATTACAGCATTAATTGGCAGAATTTCCACGCTAAGGAGGGTGTGACAGCCCTTTTAGGGGAAGAGCTCAGGCTAAATAGTTTCCAGAACATCTTCAAACCTTTGAAGTTCTTCCTTTCGTTTTTGTGCTCGCCGATCAGTGCAAACATAATAGTTTCCAGCTTGTCCAGTAAAACAATATAATTCCCAGGTGGGTCATCATGAGGAGGTCTTCAAAGGAGATGAGGAGGTCTTCAAAGGGGATGAGGAGGTCTTCAAAGGAGATGAGGACGTCTTCAAAGGAGATGAGGACGTCTTCAAAGGGGATGAGGAGGTCTTCAAAGGGGATGAGGATGTGGGACGTTGCTCATCCTGGAGGTGACCACCCTCCGCGTTCAACCTTGGACCCTCCTTCCCTCTCCTCCTCTGATGGAGCACGGAATAGTTTGCAGCCCTGGAATAAATTCTGTGATCCCAAACCACTGAGGACACGTGTCACGTTGCTGGAGCCACTCACAGCGGTCGTTTGGTTGATTATTTTAGGATGGAGCGACGTTCCTGAAAACCCGGCGTCGTTCCCAGCCTCTCCTAGAACTGCCCCACCTGCCTTTTGAAAAATAAAGTTAAAAACCACGCCGTGGAGAGGCTTTAACCCATTGCTGCACCGGGATTATTCCCAAAACTTCGGGTTGATTGCTATTTTGGGTGCCCTGCCTTGTCACTGCAGCCACAGGTGGCAGGAGGCAACATGGCTTCCATAGAATCCTGTTCCTGGCTGTGGACAGAGCTGTGGATACAGAGGCTGTGGCTGGATCCTGCTGGATTTCCAGTTTGCGGGCACCTCTGGGGGTTTTTGAGCACAGAGAGATGGATTTTGGTGTGAAATACTCTCAGGAGAGGCTTCGGGCTGCAGCGTTAGGTTTGCAGTAGGTGGGATCCTGAATTTTGGCCTCCACCTCCAAGGAGACGGGCCCTCAAGCTCCGAGGTGGAGCTCCCAGTTTGGGCAGTGGTTGTACTGGAGCATCGGTGGGTGCTGCCTCGGTGCCCTTGGGATGCAGGCCATGACCACGGTGACATCAGGATGCAACAGCACCAGCACCCACCTGGAATTTCTCCTTCTGGCATTACAAGCAACACCAAATATCCTTGTTGTATAAAGATTAGGAAAAAAAAACCCAAAACATCCATTTTTCTTTGCAAACTGCAGAAAAAAATTGCGTGGGAGAGCTTGAGAGCAAGGTCTGGACTTGAAACTCTTTCTGGTTTTAAATTATCTCCATTATATTGGTTTTTAAAGAGATTCCAGTGATTCTTTAGGAAGGGCTGTCCTGAAGCCGCAGAATATTGCCGTGAAGATGTATGTTCCATCTTAATTAGAACTAATTAATATGCTTCTGCTCTCGGTCTTTCTGTCTGGTTGAATCTATATAAATGGTGATGGTTAGAAGTGCTCAGGCTCTCCATCCTGGCCCAGCTGCTTCCTTCTTGGAAAGAGCTGAGCCTGTATCTAACCCAGGTTTAGGTGGGGCCTTATCCAGGCCTCCTGCAGGTGTGCCAACCCCAAGCAAGAGGAGGTCCAGCTGTATGGTCCAGGAGGGAGAGAAGCTGTTGGTTGCTCCTCTCCACACGTCCTTCCTGGGCTCGGTGATGGGTGATGAAAAGATGGAGGCACCAGTGGAATACGTGGTGGTGGGTACCAGAAGAGGGAAAGACAATGAGAAACGCTGCTAATTAATTACCAGTAACCTCACACGGCAGGAGAGGGCTTGAAGATGTGTCCAAAATAATCAGTGAGGGAATTTGGGGAAGAAAAGGTTTGCCTTGTGGCAATGTATAGAAATTTGCAATATATTGCTCATATGTTTCACAAAAACTCCAAGAACTTAAATCCATCTTGCCATCAGGGAGGAGAAACGCGTGAACCGAGCGTGAAATCTGGAAGGAGAGTGGCTTCCCTTTGCTGGGGACTTGCTCCCGCCAGGAATTGACCTGGATCACTATCCCCCAAGTTTATTTTCTTAGGATTTTTCCAGTAAATACCAATGTTGGGAATAATTCCAGTAGCTGAAACTGGGTGAGGCCTGGGGGCTTTTGTGCCGGTTGTGATTCAGCAGCATTCGCCAAAAATATAACGGCATTAAATGAAACTTCTCAGTTAATCAGCCTCCATTAAAATTTATCTTAAGAAGACCATAATTAGAATGTGCTTTTAAAAGTGAGCCCTTTGGGATTAAAAGCTTGACAAGTTGACAATTTGGGAATTCCAAAATGTGCTGCCGTATAACGAGACCTGGACAGGCTGGAGAGTTGGGCAGAGAGGAACCTGATGAACTTCAACAAGGGCAAGTGCAGGGTGTTGCACCTGGGGAGGAATAACCCCCTGCACCAGGACAGGTTGGGGGTGACCTGCTGGAGAGCAGCTCTGAG
>JAOWAV010000019.1:2124690-2138465 GCA_028571045.1 Scolopax bukidnonensis | reverse complement strand
AAGCTGTGGCTGCCCCATCCCTGGAGGGGTTCAAGGCCAGGCTGGAGGGGGCTTGGAGCAACCTGGTCTGGTGGGAGATGTCCCTGCCCAGGGCAGGGGGATTGGAACTGGATGGTCTTTATGGTCCTTTCCAACCCAAACCATTCTATGATTCTCTGATTCCCCTCTCTTTGTAGCCACCATCACTACAAGGATCCCACAGCTGGCTATTAGACTTGAGAGCAGTTCACAAACTGCACTTGCCCAAGCTCTGTCTGCTATTAGAGGGTCCCTTGTTTGGTGTAAACTTCCCCGGTGCAGGCAGGCCCATGAGGTTGGAGGAACACCATCTTGATCTTCACTCTGCCCCACTGTGCTTGTCTGGGATGGACATATGGTGTGATGGCACCCAGTGGGAAGCCACCAACCAGTCCTGAGGCTGGCCAGGGTCATCGGTGTCTCTGTGCTGAGCCTTGTTTAGCAGGAACCATCTCCTGCCAAAAGCCAAACCCCAAACAAAGAACAATTCTGATGAAACAACAAAACCTTCCTCTGTTTCTGAGTTTCCAACAGAAAATAAGAGCTTTTTGTTGGGAGGGTGGACATGAGATAACGTAGCCCTGTCCTGAGAGGTTGTGGATGCTCCTCCTCAGTTGTCTCTGGTGTTCTGAACGACAGGGTCTCGTTGGGAAATGCTCCTGAGACATCTCTACCAGCTCTGGTTTGCACCATGGAAGGGTCTCCAATCTTTTAGGGTGGAAGCAAACTGGGGGATGTCTTCCCAGGACAGGGCAGAGGTAAAGCTCTGGTTTTCATGCTGTTTGAGGACCCCAAGGTTAGAAGCTGCGTTGGTTGACACCAGCTGTCTACCATTTAGGTGTCCAAATTGGTCCTCAAAGCTCCTGGTCATGGTCAAAGACAAAGGAAAAGGCAGCTCCAGGATGTGATTGGTCTGGCCTCTGTTAGCTCTCTGCCTTCACTGAGATTGTGCCTTAGAAATATTTATTTTTCCACTACTGCTCATGAAGAACAGCTGGAGAACAAGTTGAAGCACCCATGCTGGTGTTACCAGACGTGGCTGCGAGCATCCCTGCTTCTCTGCTTTCCAACCCTCTGCGATGGCTTAATAAGCCTCCCAGATGATGGCAGGATACTGAGATAATGGGTGGGGATCCAAACCAAAGCTCAAAATACCTATTCCTTTCAGGTTGCTTTCGAAATAGGCTGTGGAGCTGTTACAGGAAGGTCCTGGCCCTGTGCCCCGTTGTTCTGGCCTTCTCCTATACCAGTAAGAAGAGACAGGTGGGAGCCCAACAAGGTGGGGCAAGGTGGCTTTGTTGTTGTCCCGTGCCACCTACCCTCTTTCATCTGCTGGTGTCCAAAGAGGAGGAGAATAAATTCTCAAACCTCAGAACAGCCAAAACTGGCTTTGCTCTTCTCCTCTTTCCTTGGGAGAAGGACTTTCATCCTCCAGGATGAATCCTGGGTCGCCGGCAAACACCCCGTGGGAAATAACAGCGACGTGGTTCCCAGAAAATTGCAAACCTCCAGTAATTGCCTTACTCTGGATAAATTGTTTTTTGAGTATGCGTCAGCAGCACAATTTAAATCGGGTGCTTAGCATAAATCAATATAATTAACTCCCTAGTCTGTCTGGAGTGCTTAAGCCACGCCGTTAAATTAAGGTGATGGGTTATTAGGGGTAGATCTCACTCCCTGCTTTCACTCTCCCACTCAAATTAACGAGCGCCCCGTTCTCTGGGCGATGCCATGGTGGGAGAAGCTTTAGATGTGGCAGAGCCCCAGGAAGGCACAAGAAATTTGGGTAACCCAAAGCTCTCGGGAGCATAGAACGTCTCCCAACAGCGAAAAGCTGGTCTGCAGATCTTTAGAGAGAGTGGAAAATGGGGTCGAGCATCCATAACTGGAGTGGCTATAGCTCCCTCCAGTGTCTTCTCCACCCTCTGCAGCTGAAGCATCACCAGAAAAAATAGGAGACAAAGAAAAGCTGTGGGTCCTGGCAGATCCCCATGGGGTTCACCAGCAGGGCCGTGCCCGTGGCTGAGCGCCGGGAGGCGGCGCGGTGGCTCTTCCCATGGGATCAGTGGTGGCTCCTGGAGAAGTCACCAGCAGGGTTTGGCTGCAGAGCTCCTCCATCTCTCCTCGGTAATGACAGCACCTTCCATTTGTTCCATCTGTAGTTCATGTTTTTCTTTTCAGGGATTAATGCCTCCAGAAGGTCCCGAAGAATTACATAAATAGAGGATAATGGTGGGGAATTGGCTTCTTGAGAGCTATAATTTAATGCTTCCTGTCGTGCATTAGCAGCTTCTTTGTGTGACTAAAGACTAAACACGGTGCCTTTTGGCTGCCAGGTGCCTTCAAGTGAACAAGGGCTGGAGCTGCATTGAGAGGAGAACAGCCATGAAGCCTTTGTGGCTTTTAATACCTTGTCTTTTTGATGAAAATTTGGGAATTGGCTTGACTAACAAGGTGTTTGTTTCCTGGTGGTCATCTTTAGTATCTCCTGGAGCTGTGCTGCCAACCTCTAGATGACCTCAAATTAGGTTTTCTATTGAAAAGTCACTTCATTTGCCCCAGGATTGATATTAAGAGGGTGTCCCTTGGTCTTTCTTGGTTTTCCTCTTGCTCTGTCTTCTTCTGAGGCTTTGTTCTGAGTAGGTGTGTGGTGTGATGGTGACTGGCTGTGCTTGTGTTGCTTTGGGGTTCTCCAAGTTCATTGCCATGTCCTGGCTTATAGACCTCCGTTGAACTGAACCTTGTTGAGTGATGGAAGCCATGATGGATGGAGACTCTTTCCCAGCCTCAATGTTTGGACCTTCCCTTGCCCAGGGTGTGTGTTTGGGATTGGCTCCATGGATTTGAGTCTGGAAACCTCCCTGCTCCATGGGGAGCCCTGGGCTGGGAAGGGCAGTGCCTGTGAGGTGCTGGAGACCTCCAAAGGGATGGGGTTGCTTGAGGACTTGACACCAGCAATGGTCTCCAGCATCCCCTACGAGTTGGATGGAGGTATCCACTCACCCTACAGACTGATTACAAGTGCTGTGCCATAAATGAGGTTCACTCCTCTTGCTGCACATCAGCTGGGGTGAAGCAGCCTGAAATCCATCAGTGGGACAGCAAGGGCCTTGGTCTCCAAAAAATCCCCCTCGTTTTGTTCACCCCAGCCATTTTGCTGTCTTAATGGCTAGTCCTGCCTCTAATGACAGGGTATTTATAGGCAGCCTTTCCAGCAGACAGAAAATCAATAGTGTGACTCGGTACTTCTGCCAAGCTGCTTCTCTCTGCACGTAGGAAGCTGGAAATCAGCCCTGGAGCTCTTGGTCACATCCAATAACGAGCTAAAGAATGGGATTAACGTTCATTAATGAGGCAGTCGGCTCCGCTCCGCTGCCGCTTCTCTCCTCTCACCGACTGGTAGCCAGTCCTGAAGGGGGGCTTAGGGATGTGTGGATAAATATCTCCTGAAGGAAAAGGATTAAAAAAGATACAATTGGTTCTAGGAGTTGTGGGGACCACCATCAGAGCCTTGACTTGATACCCAGCAGCCAGGTGGGACCAGAAAAAACACTTTCCCATCTGGGGGTTGGGATGGACCCCAACCAATGGGGCTCCCGTGCCCATCGATTTCAGGGGGGTATGGCTTGTGCTTCATAGATGTCCAGGTTAGTCAAAAAACCACGCAGACAGCCTCGGGGTGATAACACCAGGAGGGCAAATTGTCCACCTGAACTCTTTCACCCCAAAAAAGAGGTGACCCGGTTGGGGGTCCCACCACATTTTCCTTGGAGCAAAAAGAGGTGGTTAATTCAGGGATGCAACATTGTGGGTTTCCGAGGGGTGGCCATGCAGGGGGGTGGTCAATAATAGCACCCCCAGTTTAATTTGTGGGTCTCATCTCACTGCCTGCTTTCTGCCCCTTTAGGGGGTCATGAGCTGGAACAGATGCAGCTTATTCTGGAGACCATCCCCGTGATCCACGAAGAAGACAAGGAGGAGCTGCTCAAAGTCATGCCCACCTTCATCAACAGCACCTGGGAAGTGAGGAAACCGCTGCGCAAGCTGCTCCCCGAAGTGGACAGTGAAGGTACCGTAGTGTCCACGGGGACATGTCCCTCTGGCTGCTGTGTTTTCAGACCCATTTCCCCAGGGAGTCATGGGAATTGGCCTCCAAGGCCAAGCGCGTGAACGTTGGTGAAGAGGATTCAGATATCTGGGGGTTTGCGGTGCGTGGTCCCACCCCGAGCTCGCTGTCCCCTCAGGTCCTGCTCTCTGTCCCACCAGGGAAGGCTCGAGCTGCAGGACAGCACCCATGATGCAGGTAGCTCGTACAGAAATTAGGGTGAAAAGATCTACCAAGATGATTCCAAGACACTTCCAAGGTGCATTCCAGCCTTGCTCCCCTCCCTCCCCATTCCTCTTTGGGAGCTGTAAAGTGAGGGTTCACCCAGGATTTATTTTCAAGCCCTGTTCACATTCTTCCTCTGCTTTTTGCATGAACACAATTATGCAGTACAAGAAAAGAAATGCTGTTATTCCACAAATATCCAAACTCCATGAGATCTTGGTGTTGTCCAAGCGCCCCGAGGCTTGGCCAACGCTTGCGTTGGGCTGTCGCCGCCTGCAACGCTCAAACACCACTTCACTCACTTCCTTCCTTTGGCTTAAAACCAGCAGGTTTTTTGTGTTGTGAACCACCAGCTTTTGGTGGTTCTTCTGATGAACTTTTGGTGAACTTCTGCCTCCAGCAGCTTTGTAGGTAGCGAGGTCTTTCTCAGCCAGAGCTGAGCGGCGTGGACCAGGGCACGTCAGCTCTTCTCAGCTCCTTCCAAAGTTTAAACCGGGCTGGTGGACCTGACCACCTGCTTTTGGGAAGACATCAAGGCCATGTTGGCTGGTGTAACTCTTCAGTATGAGTTTGGGCCTCAGGGATCCCTTCCTTTCTGCTGGGCTGATTTTGCCCTTGAAGGAACGAGAGTCCCATTCACACAATTACATCTTTCCTGGGGATATTTGTGGGGGCAGAGCGAAAAAAAGTTGTAAATATCGAAAAACATATTCTTATTTGTATTATCTGAACTCCAAGAATCAACTGAATAAGCAACATCTTTAATGGCAGGTTTGGTTTTTTTCACGTAACCTCAGTGAAAGGAATTGGCAAAGGAATCACAACAAACCCTCCACGTTTGGATTTAATTCTCGTCGCTTTAATTGCACTTCATTTCTTCCTTCGTCGTCGTAGAAGGAGTTCATGCTCCACGGTCTTTCTAAAATGATTGTAGGCGCTCGTAGGTATTTAAATATTAATGGGCAAAATAATTTTGTAGTCTTGGTCACGCTGAGGACTTTTAAAAGTCACGTTTTAAATCTTATCCCTCTCTGGCTGTGTCTGAGGATGTGAAATACTTGTCTGAAAGGGACCGTGCTCGTCAAATGGATCTGAGAGCCTGGAGTCACATCCCGACGTCATCTCGCTGTTCCGTGGAGGTGGGATGCTCATGACATCCTTTCTCCTGCCTTATTTCGAGGGGATTCGTTATGGGGAGGGTTGGTGCAGCTCGTCCTGAGGAGGAAACTGGTTTTGCTTTTGAGGAATTAGCGAATTTGTTTCTCTTTGCTCCGCAGCTGTTGATTTCCTGGAGAAAATATTGACGTTTAACCCTATGGATCGATTGACGGCTGAGATGGGGCTGCAACATCCTTACATGAGGCCATATTCCTGCCCCGAGGATGAACCGGTGTCTCAGCATCCCTTCCGGATTGAGGATGAGATTGATGATATCTTACTGATGGAAGCCAACCAGAGCCAGATGTCTAACTGGGACAGGTACGGTACCAGGGCCGGGCTGGAGACCAGATCCCAGTTTAAATTTTTCAGTCTCTGACCTGCTTTTGATTGGGTTCAGTCACACGTGCTCCAGAGCCACCAAAACCACCCTCTTTTTTCCTTCTTTTATGCCATGTTGTAGTTCTAGCCCAAGCTGGCACCTTCCTGAAGCCAACGAGAGGTTCATCACTGATTTCCACAGGGAGCAGATGTTGAGTCTGCGGTTTCCAGTTACCAACTATCTTTCTCCTCTTGGTTTTATTAACAGCCCAAATTGTCTTCATTTGAGTTGTGTCTCTTTAGATGATGCTACTGTTCTTTCCTCTGTCTTCTGTCCCCTAATACCAGTTATAAAATAATGTGGTTCTTGCACGTTTTGTGCACCAAGCCTGATTTGGAGCACTATTTTTATCACTTTTCAAGGCACATAAGCCCCAGAGGCCACAGACCTGGGGTCTTTAAAACAAAATTTAAAATCCTTAATTGTTTTGAGTTTTAGACGGTTTGCTGAAAGTTGCCCAGGAAGTTTAGAGACCTTGAGCTGAGGTCTCACATGTCCTAGATGATTTCCCCAGTTACCAGGATAGTCCCAGTACTGGAGGAGGTGGGAAGAAATAAGAATTAAGTTCATTTTCCTAGAGAACTTCTTCCAGCTGAGCGGGGTGAGCTGGCTGAGGATGTCTGCAGCATTGTTCTTCCTCTCTGCACAACAATTACATCTCCTCACCTTCTTAATCCATCTATTTCACCAGCATTGAGAAAATAATCTACAGAAATCCCTGTTATTAATCTCTTTGCCTGAGTGAACAAGGCTCAGGATGGAGGCTGGGAGGGGATAACCAGGTAAATTAGGTAAAGAGGAAAGCTGGAAGCTTTTCTCAGGTTATCTTCAGTGCTCCTGCCAGTTATAGTCCCCAAAGCAGCAAATTGGCTGCTGGAGGTCACCTTGTCACCTCTTGGCTTTTATATTTCTTGCTGTGCCACAAGAAGCTGACACCTAGACTGTTGGTCCTGCCACCCAGCTGGGGAGACATTTGCTGCAGGGCCGAGTGTTTTATGAAGGGAGGAAATTATTTTGCCTCTTTGTTGTGGGACACCCGAAGAGCGTTTCGTCGCCGGGACATAAAACCCAAATGCCTGGGAGAACCCACCTTTAAAAGACAGCTCAGTTAGGAGCCAGTAAATTAGATGTCACTTTGAAAAGAATGAGTGTTGTCGGGTAATTGCAATCCAGGGAGTTCCACTTGGTTGAGAAGTTATCGCTAAGTGTCCTTCGGGGATGCTCATGGTCCACGAGATCAAAGCAAACTGGTGATGCCAAGTCTTAGGGGGGATTTAAGTTCATTTTTTTACTTTACAACAAATAAAGAGCTCTCACACTGCGGGTGCTTATTTGATTATTAATATTATTCATCAGGTTTTAATCCCAAGTGGAGGGAAGGTGATGAAGGGCTAAATAAAGGGGCCAACTGGTTTGGTTGTTGGGCTTTTATTCCCACTACTGGTCCCATTCCAAAGTCTTGATAAGTGACTCATCCCCCCGCCTGAAGAAGAAGGCCTCTAATGTTAACAAGAGTGTAAATATCTGGAGGTAAGTGGTAATATTAGCAAGAAAAAGGTAAAAATAGCAGCAGCAGCAGCACCGTGTCTAATAGCGGCGTGTCTTCCACAGGTATCACGTCAGCCTCTCCTCCGATTTGGAATGGAGACACGATAAATACCACGACATGGATGAGGTTCAGCGGGACCCCCGGGCAGGGTCCGAATCCATCGCGGAAGAAGCGCAAGTCGATCCACGGAAATACTCTCAGAGCAGCTCGGAGAGGTTCTTGGAGCTATCCCACTCCTCCATGGACCGAGTTTTTGATGCCGATTGCGGGAAATCGTGTGATTACAAAGTGGGGTCACCTTCCTACTTGGATAAATTGCTGTGGAGAGATAATAAGCCCCATCATTACTCAGAACCCAAGTTGATTTTAGATTTATCCCACTGGAAAAGAGCAACCATAGCACCCGCAGCTGAGCTATCGCTGGAAGAAGAACCATCCAACCTCTTTCTGGAGATTGCTCAGTGGGTGAAGAGCACGCAGGTGGGTCTGGAATGTTCCAGTCCTCTTCCGGAAATTCAGGAACGGAGCCTGCCGTCTTCTCCTCACCATCTCCACAAAGAACCCGTGGAGGTGAACAGTGAGACAGACCCTGAGTTTGACTTGGACGTCTTCATCTCCAGAGCGCTGAAACTTTGCACAAAACCCGAGGATCTTCCAGACAACAAGCTCAATGACATCAACGGGGCCTGCATATCTGAGCACCCCGGTGAGATTGTACAAACAGAGGTGTACCAGAAAGAGCGATGGTGAGGAACCCACCACCTGTATCTCCCTGTTCCTCTCTGATGGTGTGGCCGTTGCCCGGGGCCGAGGTGGCTTCCGTCTGTCACTGAGTATCCATTTTTTTTACTGCCTTTTTCTGAAAAGGCGAGCACAAACCACATGCCCCTTTTGATGCCTTAGAAATAGCTTTAAGGGAATCAAGAGGTGTGAATGAAATACTGAGTTTCTTCTACTGCCTTAACACTCTTGCCTTGCAATCTCTGGGACCTGTTTGAAACTTAAATGTACGAGGAAACGATGACGGTACGTGGTAAGTTTGCAAACAGAAGTCAAATCAACTTCTTTTCCTTTCTTTTTCTATAGCGTCTTAAAATCACGAGGACAAAATCAGCATTTTCATTATGGTCAGATAACCTCTCCTGGTTTGACGGGTCCCCAAAACACCAAACTTTGAGCTCCTCTGAGGCAGCCGTGTGAGTACGGGCGGTTCGGAGAGAAGCGCTGGAGGCGGTGTCCGTGGTCAACAGAGAACAGAACTAGAGGTAGAGTTTGGCCATCAGACAGATCTCTTCGAGGGTGTTAAGAAATTTGACCTGAAAAACATGGTCCACTTGGGATTTTATTTTTTCTGATTGGAAGACAAAATTTTTGCTGAGTTCATTCTCCTTATTTGGTTTCTCACACGTCATTTCTCCCTTCTGTTGCACGGAGTAGATCTCCAAGTTCATAGGAGGCCCCGTATGACGTGTTTCAGTCCAACAACCTGGTGCTGTGAGTCCTGTCTCAGGCAGCTGCCCAGTAGACCATCAAGTTCTGGTGGTAAGGGCTGGACAGGAGTCAAGAGGTAGAAACAGGGTGTCTCACGGTGTGATGCTGCCTGGCACCACCAGCAACACAGACCCAGCGAGGGCACCCACCTTTGTGAATGAAAAAAAAGAGTGAAAGTACTATTATTTTACCTTCTGACAAAGATGCTGTAAAGAAAACAAGAGTTCATGCAGCATTAGATTCATAACTGGCCACCTCTTTGCTTCCAGCTTCTTTCCAAGATGCTGGTGTAAATAGAGACAAACACAACTGATCTACTGTAACTTCTGTTTTCAGCCACACTTCTGAGCACCTTAGTAATTAATCAGCTAACGTGGGTTTGTATATGGAAGAAATGTTCTATACTTATATTTAATCGAAGTCGCTGTGGTTTTTTTTAAATGGAAAAACCTGTAAATAGTGTCATAAAAGCCAAATCTTCTGCTTTCCTTGCCATCGTGTCGCTGCGCTCTCCAGCACAGCGGCGCTACTTGCATCTGTAAAAGACAAACTACTGTAATTAGTAACTCTAAAATCCATATTTAACTATTGTTCCTATACAAATTATTTCTACCCTTTTAACAAGCAATCTACTAAGTGTTCTGAGGTGTGAAGAAACCCGATGTGAGGCTCGGATGATAACTAACAGCAGCATTTACTCTATTAACCCTGGTTTCTGCTCTTGGTGGGATCAGGAACAGGTTTAGCTGTAGGAGAGCTTGTTCTAGGCACTGACAAACCCAAAAACTTCTTACTGTGAAAATCTCTCCTTGGGCTGATTGAAATGCCTAAAGAGAGATTAGTAGCATAGATTTGGGACCGGATAGAAGCCCTGGGGCAGAGGTGGAGAAACAGCTGGAAGGCAAAGCCATTGGAGAAGGCATCTGGAAGGTAAAGCCATTGGAGAAGGCATCTGGAAGGTAAAGCCATTGGGCTCTGGTCTTTGCTTTGAGCGTTTGGACGTCCCCCACAGCAGTTTAGAAAGGGGAGACAAGGGAGAAACAGAGGGTTGGTTTCCAGTGTGTTGTAGATTATTTGATATACCTCAACTCAAGCTCAGCACTTTTACTCACGGTGGGAGAAATTCGGGTGTGGAAGAAGCAGGGCCTGCAGGGGAGCGGATCCAAATCCGCCCCCCAGTAGCCCACGACTCACTGCCTGTGGTCCCGCTCAGCTTCGCCGTGCACCCATCAGTGGCCAAAAAGGCCAGGAAGGGGATTGCCAGCACTTGGGTGAGCGTGTGCCCAGAGAGGAGGAGGTGGCAGCAGCCACAGTTGTGTCCCATCACTCCCTGGTGCCACCCAGAAGAGAAGCCCAACCTCTGATGGAAGATGCACAAACGAACGCGGCCGGAGGCATCGACTCAATATTAGATGTCTGGGAGCCAACGGAGTTTAAACCTGAAGGATAAGATCAGCAATGTGAGAGCTGACTTTTCAAACTCTCTTCAGACAGATTTAATGACTATTTGCTACCGTGGGGTTAAACACGGAGGTGAAAGGAGCAGAGTTTTTTCCTCAGCAAACATCGGTCGCCGCGTCCTCCGAAACCAGAAGCCATTTTCCGTGGGTTGTTAAATTCAGGCTGAACGTCTTCACCAGAAACATAAAGGACTATTTATCCCGGCCATGAAAGTAAGAGTTTTGCTTTTGAATATTGTCTTCTAAGGAGGAGTGGGAGCTTGAGGGCCCACAGGTAAAGGGTAACATTTAACTTGACAAGAAGCAAACGTTGACGTTGCTCCGGATTTTCCATCTCAGCTGTTATTTAACGTCGTTCCAAAACACGTGCTGGGAAAGGGGGTGGGGGAGGAACGAGAGGGGTGGCTTTAATTTGTCACCTGAGCGTGCTCAGCCTAACACAAACCCGATTTATTTCTCGTCTACAAGAATAAAATTGAAGGCCTGAGCCTTCCTTCCTTGGCGTGTGGTTCATTTTGCTTATTTGTGAGTGTTGAAATGTTTATTCCCGTGCTCGCCTCTAGGCTTCTTCCCCAAATCACCGGTTTCAGGTTGGAAAAGACCTTCCAACATGGTCACCAAGACCTGCATTTGGCACACGGGTCACATGAATATTTGTGTTCCAGGGATGTTTGGTGTTGGGTGGCTTTTCACGTCACGAGGAGGGGATTTAGACTTCGTCGCCAGCACGAAGGTGGCTTCTCAAACTCCTCCTTCTTCCAGTTGTTTGAAGAATCGTTTCAGTGCAAGGTATTTCAATAAATTTGGAGATGTTTATTTGAAGAAGAGAAAAAAGGGACGGTGTGTTGGGGCATCAAGGCCACACGGCTCTGGGATGGGTGGACATCTTGGGTTTATGGTGTTCAAGGTCAGGTTGGACATCTCCTCGCTTGGAGCAACCTGGTCTGGTGGGAGGTGTCCCTGCCCATGGCAGGGGGCTGGAACTGGATGATCTTTAAGGTCTCTTCCAACTCTAAGCATTCTATGATCTAGAGATGTGCTGGGGTGGGTGCACTGAGCAGAGGCAGGAGGGATGGAGAGTGCTCATTGTGATCTCTGAGGCTCAGGAGCAAGCGATGTGGTCCTTGGTGGTGAGATGGAGAGACAGCGCGTTGACAGCACAGGGGACTTCACTGACAGAAGAGCAGAGGGACTGCAGATGTCTCCAAGCTAAGGAGGACACCAAGTTTAGAGGTTGGTGTTTAAGCCAGTGATCAGGTACGTAAGTGCGTGGGTCTCGGCCCTTGTGGTTGGCCTTTTCCATGGTTTTATTTGAAAAGAACAGGGGGAGCTGCATCCCCCCATCCCTGAACCTGTGGGAGCTGCTGGTGGTGGCCTCCATCCAGGGGGTCTGTCTGTCCTTCCACTAAAACCAGACACGACCTGGGAACTGGGAGTCCATCAGGAAGACGAGGGTGCAGCTGCCTGCTCAGCTGCTCTTGAAAACACCTTTAAATGTCAAAATGATGCCTCAGTTGGTGGCCCAGTGATTGTTCTTCCTCAGTCACAAATACTGTGACTATTTTTACTGCTTTTTTACTGTTTATTTTTAATCCTGCTGGGATTCAGCAGCTGTTACACCATCACAGAGCTGCAGCACCCAGATCTTCAGAGCTTTACCCAAAGTGAAAAAAAAAATCAGCTTACTTTTAGATAGGGTTTTAGGGGTCATCCTGGGAAGTGTGTCCAGTGCAAGCCACAGCCAGAACCCCAAATAAAACCACAACACGGTGTCACCGGATGAAGCTCTTGGAGACTGGACTGCTAATGATCATTTCTCCCCTTTTTAATCTAAAAAAACCCACGAATTTCAACCATTTCATGCCATCATCTAACATTTTGGAGAGCTTGCGGTGAGGACGCCGTGGCACGTAGTCACTTCAGGTCTGAAACGTTCTCTTTTTTTGGTGTGTCCTCTTGATGGTAAGATGAATCGAAGAGGACAAATGCACCATGTGGTGTTGGCTGGTGAAGAGTTGCCTTTGACATTTTCAAAGGCAGAGTTTGATTTTTGAAGTAGTTGAACATCCATTTGGTCGCCGTCGGAGCTGGTTTATAACAATCACGTTGCTAAATTCAAAGAGTAGGATTTTATTTATAGAAAAAAAATAAAATAAAATAGGAGAATCTACCTTAAAAGGACGACCTTCTCTCACAAGGTCTTATTCCATCGGCTCTTGGGTTGCAGCGGAATAGATTGCAACAAAAGGATCTCAGAAGTCTTGCTTTGATTCATCTTGCAGTGAAAATAAGGTCTGTATAAATTTTTATCATGCTTTGGAGAGAATATACCCAAATACACCTTTGGCAGGACAGACTACACCTAAAAATGTAATTAATTCCTGTGCTTCATGTTGCGTGAAGCGTTTGTGTGTACACACAGGTAGTGTATATTGTTTTAAGTTTAAGCAATATGTAATATCCCTCTCAGAAAATGGCAATTGATGTAAGTAAAGATGTTTTGAGGTAGGATTTGAACTTTCTACTTACTCTCCCTGTGTTTTAAAAACCTGGGGCGTTTCTGGTTGTCCCACTGGCACTTCAGAGGGGAAGTGCTGCATAGAATCATAGAATTGTCTGGGTTGGAAGGGGCTTTTTAGATCATCGAGTCCAACCATCAACCAAACTTTAATAAAACCCATGTCCCTCAGCACCACATCTTCCCAGCTTTTAAATATCTCCAGGGATGGCAACTCCACCACTGCCCTGAGCAGCTTCTTCCAATGATTGACAACCCTTTCCATGAAGAAACTTTTCCCCACACCCATCCTAAACCCCGCCCTGCTCAACTTGAGACCGTTTCCTCTTGTCATCTCCCCATGTGAGGAGGAGGACAGTGAAAACACACTATCGATGGGAGATGGGATGGTGATCCAATGTCCCTCCTGAGCTACGTCACGCTGAATGCCTGGGGGAGCCTCTGTGTCAGGCTTGTGGATTTGTTTCCATCTTTGTAGTTCCATCTTTCCCTCTCATCACGAAGCTCAGCCACATCTCTTCAGCCTCCTTCGCCTCTGGAGATGTGAATTCCTTCTCTGTGATGAGAGCTTCTTGGCACCGTCGTAGGAATAAAACCACTGGGAGCCTGGGTTACCACAAAACAAACGGGCGGAGGATCTGAGCTGCCCACAGTCAAATCATCTGCTTTTTCAGCCTCCTAGAGGTGGTCGAAAATGGAGTTCATAGAATCATAGAATGGTTTGGGTTGGAAGGGACCTTAAAGATCATCCAGTTCCAACCCTGGGCAGGGACACCTCCCACCAGACCACGATGCTCAAAGCCCCCTCCAGCCTGGCCTTGAACCCCTCCAGGGATGGGGCAGCCACAGCTTCTCTGGGCAACCTGGGC
>JAOWAV010000019.1:2067730-2083972 GCA_028571045.1 Scolopax bukidnonensis | reverse complement strand
TCCCTGGGCACCACTGAAAAAAGACTGGCCCCATCCTCCTGACACCCACCCTTGAAGTATTTATAGGCCTTGATCAGATCCCTACTCAGCCTTCTCTTCTCCAGACTCGAAAGACCCAAGTCCCTCAGCCTTTCCTCATCAGAGAGATGCTCCAGGCCCTTGATCATCTTTGTAGCCCTCTGCTGTCCCCTCCCAAGCAGTTCCCTCTCTTTCTGGAACTGGGGAGCCCAGAACTGGACCCAGTGCTCCAACTGGGGCCTCCCCAGGGCAGGGCAGAGGGGCAGGATGACCTCCTTCCACCTGCTGGTCACACTCTTCCTGATGCCCCTCAGGATGCCATTGGCCTTCTTGGCCACAAGGGCACACTGCTGGCTCATGGGCATCTTGTTGACCACCAGGACGCCTAGATCTTTTTCCTCAGAGCTGCTCTCCAGCAGGTCAGCCCCCAACCTGTCCTGGTGCAGGGGGTTATTCCTCTCTAAGTGCAGCACCCTGCACTTGCCCTTGAAGTTCATCAGTTTCCTCTCTGCCCAACTCTCCAGTTGGAGAGTTCATTCTTGTCTTCTTTCTTGTACTACAGTTCTTTCTTGTCTTTTGGCAAAAGTAAATGGAGGTTATTTGAACTGGGGAGCCCAGAACTGGACACAGACCAGATGGGGTCTCACCAGGGCAGAATAGAGGGGGAGAATGACCTGTCCTTGTGTTTTGCTCTCATGATGCATGTGTCTCATGCACTGGCACCACCAAACATCAAAATGAGTGAAACAGAGAATAAACACACCTCATTCTGCACCGTTACCTCAAAGCCATTATGCTGTAGGGCTGGAGGTTGAGGTTTTGGGGTGGGTTTTTTTTTTTAAATACACAGTCCCAAATCATAGAATCATCTGGGCCGAAAGGGACCTTCAGAGGTCATCTAGTTCAACCCCTCTGCAGTCAACAGGGACACCCCCAACTAGACCAGGTTTTCCACGGCCTCATCGAGTCTCCCCTTGAATGTCTCTAGGGAAGGGCCTCAACCATCTCCCTGGGCAAGCTGTTCCAGTGCTTCACCACCCTCATTGGAACGAACTTCTTCCTAATCTCCAGTCTAAATCTGCTCAAGAATCAAACAAGTCATATGGGAAAATGAGCAGGTGGAGATCTTTCCTTCTTTCATGATGTTGAGCTAGGAACTTCGTTCCTCTGTTCGCGTGGTTCGCTTTCCAGTGACACAACCCCAACTTCCCATCATCTCCAGTTGGCACCCAGGTTCTCTTCCGTGGTACTGGGCCCATCAGCTCAGAGGAAACTCTTAATACTTTTAATTTTCAGGTCCAGAGTGAGCCCTGAGCAGGAATAACACCCTCTGGACAAAATCTAGATTTTAGCTTTTAGGAGTAAATGAGAAGACTTTCGAATGATGATGATTTAATATCTCTCCGATGTCTTACATTAGCCAAAATAGCGAGTAGGGCAGTGTTTCAGTGTATAACATTAAATTCCAACATCTTGGATAGAAAGTAAACAAGAGTTCGTTACACAACCAAGCCTTCAGCTGGAATAAATAAATGTAAAAACTACCAGCATCTCTGATGGCTGAAGGAGGCCAGCACCGCTATTAGAGGGAGAATCAGCCAAATTTTTCCTTGCTTTTTTAATAGAGTATTGACAGAGCAATAGGTGTTTTAAGGGAAGAAGCTCACTTTTCCCCATGGCCATGTGTCGAGTCCCAAGAAGTTGCTATTTGTCACTACAGTTGCAGAAGCAAGAAGAGAGAGAATATTGGGGTTTTTTTCCTGGTTTTGATGCATGTGTCCTTTCATTTGTGATTTTCCATAAGTTATTATTTATAGACATGGGTTATTTGGACAGTTAAATATTAGTGCTCAGTAAATCAATGGGTGTCATTTTGTTCAGGTCCTTCTTAATAAATTTTGTAATGTTTCTGGTCTCTTTGGACCTTTCTCCATATCTAAGATTTGTTTTCCTAAAGCTTTTAAGTTTACCCATAGTTTGTCCTTCAAAATGTGTAATAGTTTTCCCTTCAACAGATGGTAATTATGTAGGAAATCAACTTTGCTTACTTTGTCGTTTAACTAACAAAGTTTGTGGGGCAATTAGCTGTCAGCCCTGTGTGTCTCCTGGCCCCAGGAAGGGATCAGGGAGGTATCATCACTAACCTTTTATTCCTTATTTTTTTTTCCACTAGATGGCACCTGGAAAAGGCTGACGATGCTTTAGTGCCCCCTGTCACTGTTGTTGGGCTTTTGTTGTGTTTTCATTTAAACTTTCAGTTCTGCCCTCAAATGCATCCATAGATTTTTTTGTTCCCTGCACAAAACAGCCGTTGTCACGGCCCTAAGGGTCAACTATAATTCAAGAGTTTAGCTTCTTTGGCAATTTGTTCTCAAATATCGTGGTCCTGAGAAGACTTAAATATTATAAAGTAACGTTATTACACTTGTTACTCAAAAGAAAGTCAAGATTTTTTGCTTCCAGGGGTTTCACTGCTTGAGGAAAGGTTCCTTTGTCTGGAGGCTGTATTTGTTACTCCAAACTGGATTTGTTTTTAATATTTCGTGCTGATTAAAACCCTTTTCAAAGGAAGAATGTACAGTCCCTACGGTGGTGGGTCCTGGCTTGTGGCCATGGTTCCTGATCCGTGATTATGGTTAGAATCATAGCATCATGGAATGGTTTGGGTTGGAAGGGACCTTAAAGACCATCTAGTTCCATCTCCCTGCCATGGGCAGGGACACCTCCCACCAGACCAGGTTGCTCAAAGCCCTGTTCAACCTGCCCTTGAACATGTCCATAACCATAATAACAAGTAGAGTAGTTCCTCTAAGTCTTCGCTGTCTTCAAGAATGATGAAGGGTAAAACAAATAGATGTTTCCATTCCTCAGAAAGCTGCACAGTTCAATGTGTGTCCTTCCCTCCTTTGCTTTCTAGATGTTTGCTGCAGGAACACGCTTACTGGTTCCTGTATCTCCTCCAGGTCCTACTGGAAAGAGTGGGTTTGGTTGTTGTCATCCTGGGATTGTAGAAATGGAGGCAGCGAAGGATTTAAGGATGTGTTTGAAGGAGCTGTAGAATTCTGGTGTCCCTGAATTCCCTAACAACTGCGTTGTTCCATACTTTTGGCTTTTTAGGAGCTGCCTGACTGGGATTTTTCCTCTCTCTAACAGGGCCGTTGCTTGTTTGCCAGCGGCAGTCCCTTCGACCTGGTGACACTGAAGGATGGAAGAACCTTCAAACCAGGCCAAGGAAACAACGCTTATATTTTTCCAGGTAATAAATACAATTATCATCATTTAATTTTTAAGACTAGGCTATTAGCACCTCTTCTTGGGTTCTCTTGTTACGCTGGGCAGTTAGTGAAGCAGCACGAAAGAGGTGTGACCAGCATTTGAAGCTGAGAACTCAAATCAGAAGAATGAATGAAAGAAAACCAGTTAAGGATGGATTTTAGACTCGTGCAGCTACATGTGCACGCTGGGCTCACCCAACTGGATATTTCTAAGAGAATAAAAGAGTGTTATTAAATACTTTGAAAGCTGCTGTTAGAGGTTTTCTGCTTGTTTTGGGGAGGAAGGAGAAAATAAGTGTTGATACGTTCCTCTTGAAGTTACATCTGCACGAGTGGAGGTGCAAAAGAAGCACTTGGGGATATTTCCTCTGTTTTCCCCTTTCTCTCCCTTTCCTCCCTGAGCTGCCAAGCTCCAGCCCCTTGTCAAAAGCCACCTTTGACAGTAAACGACTGGCACACGTGGTAATAGTTTCATGAAATGTGTGTGGGAATATTTTTAAAAATAACATCGGAGATGACTGGCAGCTTCTCGGCAGGAGGCTGCAGATTTTAAGATGATGTGGCCCTAATTGGCAATAATTTCATTGTAGGCGTGGCTCTCGCTGTGATCCTCAGCAGTGTTCGACATATTAGTGATAAGGTTTTCCTAGAAGCTGCTAAGGTAAGTGTGGAAGCAGAGTAGGCTTTGGCTTCTGACCTGACAGTGGATGGGCAATTTCTCCAATCTCGCTGAAACTCCTTTGTTTTCTAAAATAAAATTGGTTTTATCCCTCCCCAATGAATAATAATTTAAAAAAAATAATATTTTGATCAAATGAAATTGTGAAAATTGCAGCTTCTCCACTGCGACTTTGATTTTTCATCCCAAATAGAAAATCTGTGTGTTTGTAAATTGGCTCCCAGCCCTTTGGTCTGGTGCCAAATCTTCCTCTTCCTCCTCCTCCTCCTCCCACCCCACTCTGGTGGTGTGGTGGGGGATACCCGTGCTCCCCAGGCTCCTGTCCTCTCCTGCCTTTCCACTCTGGAGCAGGAGCACCCACCGCATCGGAGTAACTATTAAGTGGCCAAAACCATGGGCAGTCCTGCAGGCATGTGGCACTCTTCTAAATTCCATGGTTATGGGTAGTTCAGCCTCCAAAAAAAAAGCAGGATCTCATTTTCTTAAATGCTTAAAAGCAGAATTTGCTTATACAGGCACAGATCTTTGAGAACCAGGAGATTTTAACTGCTTTGTCAAAATTCTAGTGCTTTTGGGAACACTTGGATAGTAAGAACACTGCAAGTTGGTTTTCTCAGGTGTTTTAGGATGTTATTGATCCGATTTGGGATGCCTTAAATAGAACTTGTTTGTTTTTCTAACTCAGGCATTGACAGAACAGTTGACCGATGAAGAGCTTGCACAAGGAAGACTTTATCCTCCACTGTCTAATATCAGGGAAGTTTCTATTTATATCGCTGTCAAGGTGAGTATGAAGCATAAATGTGGACTGTACTAAGAGTGTTTTAAGTGTACATTAACTTGCTGTCAATTGCACAGCGTGACCCTTGAACACAAGGTACTCGGGCACAAAACACCCAGTTCTTTGTGACTTTAATAAGAGCCACCTACAAAAATCTTGGGTTTCTCAGATGCTTCGGTTTGGCAGGGATGATGGGCCAAAAATTACGGTCCTTTGTTTTCAGAAATCCAGTTTTCAAACCCCTGGTAGAGCATTTGCTATTTGGGTTAGTTCTCTTTAACATCTTTATTAATGACCTGGACAAGGGGATCGAGTGCACCCTCAGTAAGTTCAGAGATGATACCAAGTTGGGTGAGAATGTTGACCTGCTTGAGGGTGGGAAGGCTTTGCAGAGGGATCTGGACAGGCTGGATGGATGGGCTGAGGCCAATGGGATGAGGTTCAACAAGGCCAAGTGCCGGGTCCTGTCCTTGGGTCACACCAGCCCCGTGGATGCACCAGGCCTGGGCCAGAGTGGCAGGAGCTGCCTGGTGGAAAAGGACCTGGGGGTGTTGGTCGATTGTCGGTTGGACATGAGCCAGCAGTGTGCCCAACTGGCCAAAAAGGCCACCAGCATCCTGGCCTGTATCAGGAATAGCTTGGGGAGTAGGACTCAGGAGGTGATTGTCTCCCTGTCCTGGGCACTGGGGAGGCCCCACCTCAAGTGCTGGGTCCAGTTTTGGGTCCCTCACCACAAAAAAGACATGGAGGTGCTGGAGCGTGTCCAGAGAAGGGCAATGGAGATGGTGAGGGGTCTGGAGCACAAGTCTTGTGAGGAGAGACTGAGGGAGCTGGGGGTGTTCAGCCTGGAGAAAAGGAGGCTGAGGGGAGACCTTCTCGCTCTCTCTGAAAGGAGGGTGTAGCCGGGGGGGTCAGTCACTTCGCCCAAGGAACAGGTGATGGGACAAGAGGAAACAGCCTCAAGTTGCCCCAGGGGAGATTTAGGATGGATATTGGGAGAGCTGTCTTCACAGAAAGAGTTGTCAAACCTTGGAACGGGCTGCCCAATGAGGTGATGGTTTCCCCATCCCTGGAGGTATTTAAAAGCCGGGCAGACATGGTGCTGAGGGCCATGGGTTAGTGGTGGCTTTGTCAGTTTGATGGTTGGACTTCATGATCTGAAAGGTCCCTTCCAACCTAGACAGTTCTACATTTCAGGACTTTGGTAGTTGTCTTTATCCAACTTATGAGTCCTAAACCTATTGCAGGGGAGGCGTGGATGTTACGCGAATGTAGTAAAAAAGGCACAAACTGATTTAACTTTCCAGGTTATGGAATTTTTGTATGCAAACAACATGGCTTTCCATTACCCTGAGCCTGCAGACAAGAACCGTTACATTCGATCAAAGGTTTGGACCTACGAATACGAATCCTTCATGCCAGACGTGTATGACTGGCCTGAATCTAAGGTTCACTGACGCCTCAGAAGATCGCGCTCCTCAGGCAGTATCTTCTACTCTGCAGGGATCCCCTTTTCCAGACCAATTTAAATCACGATCTTTTGAGTCCTGTAATTTATTTTTCGCTCGTTTTGTTGTCATTTTCCCCTCGTTAGCCTGTTTTTCACTTGGTGTAGATCTCTCCCGAGTACCTGATAAACTGTAGGGATAATGGCGTCTGTCACAGGAATGAGAGAGCTCTCCAAAATGAATTCAAATAATGATATTGCATTTCTCGCTCAGAACCTGCACCATGCTAAAGAATTCCATTAATGATGTTTTTGCTGTGATGATCTATAGCTCTCTCATCACTGCTGGCTTCCAGAATGATTTATTTCTGCTTTTAATAATCAGTCTTCTACTCGTCCTAGTGTTGTCACGCTGCGTTAGCCGTGACATCACCGGAGAACATTTGTCAAAGGTAAAAAAACCAACATCTTAAGATAAATTTAACAGTTTAATGGGCTTTCTGTTTTGTCTGATGTGTAAAGATGCCCACGTCCTGGCTTCCTTGTGGCATTGGCTGCTCTGGTTTTTTGAGGAGCAGCGACTCCAAGGTGAGGTACCAAAGGCTTTATGTTTCATCCGTTCATTTTTTTCAAGGTTCTGTTTTCTCCTGAGCTAAATTGTTTTCTCCCCCCGAAAAAGACTGGTGCGTGGTGTTTTCATGACATCGCTGACTCCAAAACTCCTCAGTGGTCTTGGTTGCCACTTGGAACAAACTCCCCCCTGCCACACACACACTGGCAGCTGAGGGAGCTGAACCAGAAAGCGGCACAGGCAGCTATTGACACCCCCATTTCCAGTTTGACCAAAGGTTTCTCGTGGTCTCAGCCCAGTAGGTTCAGTTCAGTTCGAATCCAGGACTTGAAAGAACTCAGATGCTCCAAGTCGAGCGCTTCACCTTCCTCAGCTCCCTTTACAGCTTTAATTTGTCAGGCCTTTTTGTGTTAACAAAAACCCAAATCAAGTTTTCAGATCCCTGGGAAAAGGCATTCAGGGATTGGAAAAAGACTTTGGCGTTTGTCTTTAGCCGGTTTGTGAGTCTTAAACATATCAGAGAGTCGATTTTATATTTTTTTTTTCCTTGCAGTGAATATTACTGCACATTTGATACCGATACCACAACGTGCATTCCTTTTCATCTTGTTCCTATCTGGTTCGAGGTTTGTTTTTTTTTTAACAGCAGCAAGAGTTACAGTGACTCCTCTAAATCTGGTCTCTGTCACAAGAACAATGGTATGTCAGGAACAGAAAGAAATACTGTGTGCTGCATCGAAGTAAAAAAGGACAAAAATAAATAGATAGATAGATGTAAAAGGGCTATACCAGCAAACTTGAAGCCGGAATCCAAAGAGGTGTTGAAGTAAAGCTTGCTGAGGATTTACTGGTGGCAAACACCTCTCTCATATCCTCATTTATACTGGAAAATGCAGTCTCCGAAAATGGATCCAAAATAGAGCAGGGAAAATAATCTCTGACCCCACTTTGACACTATCTCTGACACCCAGCCCCTGATTTTCAAACGAAGTTCTCGTCTTAGAGAAAAAGAACAATAAACTTTGGGAAGGCTTTACCTAAGTGAGGAAAGAAGACTGATTATATAAACTCAGAAAATAGTGATTTTGGGGAGAAAAAATGAAAAAAAAATACATATTCAGACTGTGGTAAAGTGCTGGGGCTCGAAATGCTGCATCGCCAAGTCGGGCGACGTCCGTGGTTTGCAACTTGTAAGTATGTGTACAAAAAAAAAAGACCAACACACAGTGTTTTTACAAAGAATGCTTTTTTTTTCCATCTATTTTTGCTACGCCTGGTTTTTATTGTATTTAAATTTGTGATCTTACTGAGAAATTATTTATTTAGTGTATACAAATTATTTTTACCTTCGGGAGGCAGATTGGGGAGGGGGGGGGAATTCAACTCTAGCTGAAGCCCGTCGCAGCGTCTCAGTGGAGTTCTGCATCACTGGATTTGAGTATCTCGGGAACGCACACTTTCTTCACTCCTGCCAATTAGTACTAATTAGGCAGATGAGTAACTCAAATATCCCATGCATTGATTTTGTGTCCCGGCTGAGAATGATCTTAGAGGCAGGGCAATCGGTCCGGAGAAATAACTCTTGCTTACCAAAAAAAAAATAAAATAAAGATCTGCATCCATCTCTTCAGTCTGATTATTTTATTTTAATTTTTTTTTTTTTTTTCCAGGCCAGAAGTGCAGTTTATGGTCTGTAATCAGTGGGAATTGATAGTACTCAGGAAAATCAGGAAAAGGCGGAGCTTGGGGGAAGTAGTGTTACCTGTATGAGGTAGGAGTCATGATTTGGGTTCCCAAAGGGACCTCCCACACAGGAAAATTGGGATAGCTAAGGGATAGAGCCCATTTCATCCCTTCTGTCTTTAAGCAGGGAATAAGTTCAGAACTGGCCAGATTTGGGATTTTCCCCAAAGAGAAAATATTCCTGCGTAATTTTTTTCTGGAAATCCCACTGCATGGGTGAGGAATAAACCAGTTTTTGACCAGTTTGGAGGCTCTGGTTAAAATACCCTGGTGGAGCTGGGGATGTGTCGGAGCTCTCAGGTGGAGAAGGATCTGACTGTGTCTCTCTAACCTCTCCCAGTTATGGCAGCTAAATGGTACCAGTTAGACTTCATCTATGCATATGCACCTGTGGAGATTGTTTAATAAAATTCTGTGGATCATCTATAGCTTGCAATAATATGGAAATTTACGTTAGTAACAGGTAACGTGTCAGCTCACACAGTTTTGAGTGTATTTCCCTCTCCCTTTTATCTTTTTTAAAATGAAATACATAAATTCATCTTCAGTTTTATGTTTTCTCCAGACCTAATTAATCTTGCCGCTTATTAAGGAACCACGGTGTACTTTTTTGGTATTCTACTTAACCTGATTTCTTTCTATTTGTTGGCTTATTCAAAAGCAGTTACCAATCTTGATTTCTACAGAAAATTCTCTTACGTGATATGCAAAGGGAGAAAAGTTGTCATCAGGATGTGTTCTGTAACGCCGCATAGTGTAAGTTAAGCTTATACTGTTATTAAAAATATATAAGTATCACCTGAAGAGTGTTGTAGCTCTTAACACAGCCCAGTGGTTTTTGCCCTCCAGATGGTCTAGAAGCTGGTCTTTAATGTCTCTTCTGTGAGGATATTCTTCTGGAGATGCAAAATGCTTCTGAGAGGGCCAGAAATTCCCACTGAGGACAGTAGCTCCATTTTTGACAGGGCTGGTCCAAGTCTTGCTTCTTTAAAATCAACAGGAGCAGGATGGAACCTCTCGGCAGCAAGGTCTAGAAATGCCCTGGGGAGGAGAAGGGGTAGCTAAGGGAGTGGAGCCTTTTTTTTTATTAAATATGTGTGTTCTCGTTCAAAGATACTACAAAGGTTTTTATGTTCTTGAAGCGTGTGCCCCTGTGCCAATAATTGACGTGTAGAGGAAGACAGTTAAAATGTTGTGCCCGATAGATTTTGAGAACCCAAATGTGACTCCTCGCCTAAGTTCTCGGTTCTGTTTGTGAACAGTGATGTTTCACGATGTTGTGTGTGTTTTCTGAGCCTAAAAATGAAGCCACCCTTCACGTGCAGGTCGGTGTTTAACGGGTTTCCTGTGGTAGGTGTGTGTCTTCTCTGTGGTGTTGTTTCCAGCGCACTGTTTGGCGGGAAGGGGGGTAACGTAACCCTTTGTCACACTCCTCTGGTGGTAACTGTAAAGATAAATGATACGCCTTTTAGTTTACACCAAACAACACCTGTTTGGTGATTACTCCTGTACGAGGGGAGTGGGGATCCCTGATGTACTGCAAATTTTAGTTCAGCTGACTCTGGGCCTAAGTAAATCCAGATTGTCTTTCATTTGCTCTGGGTCTTCTTGACTTGAAAGTTTGAGCACCCCCATAATTTGGATAAAGAAGACTCTGGGATCTGACTGCAGGAACAGCATGGACTCCCATTCTGTCTTGGCTATCAGCACTAGTTCAAGAAAACCACTGTTATTTTGGGACTCTTTTTGAGATGACGTGTGCTGCCATCCCATTTCATAACAGCCACACAGAAGGGGAGACCGGTGTTACATTGAATACTGGAGCAAGGAGAAAATCTAGAGCAATGCTCTAATTGCACCCGCTCGACGGCTGAACTTTTGAGTTCCCTGGTGAAGGGACATCTAATTCTGCGTGGATCTACCTTGACCTACCTACCTATTCCCGAAATATCCATTACCATGGTATCGGAAAGCTTGCAGATGTTTTTGGGTGAAATCCAGCATTCCTCTGCTTCCTACCCGCTCCGGGGGGCAGATGTGCCAACAGCCAGACGGTGCACGGGGAATCAGGTGGCACCATGGACCGTGGCCATCAGTCATGTCAAAAGCTGTCACCCATCAACACCTGTGGTCCCCTGGGGAGGACTGGACCCTCCAAGTACCTTTGACTTATCCAGCCTTTAGGTAGTTCCTTTCTAACGGAAATAAAAACACTTTTAGGACTACGCAAACATTTTTCTCAAGGAATAAAATGTCAAAGTAATTTACATTTATTTCTATCTTAACCATATCAACAAAATAAAATAAACCTAAGTTTATGGGAGAGCTTTTGAGGGCAGTTCTGGCTGAATCTGACTGCACCTGGGAGGGTCATTGCTCAGCTGAAACTAAAATTGTATTTAAATGTGAACTGATTGGGGTTTGTTTGGGGTTTTTTTTTTCCTCCTTTATAACGTTGTAACTCCATGGAAGTGCATGTGAAAATGTGGTCTTCTATTTTCATAGTAAAATGCATTCCCTTTGCCTAAACTGCGTTGGGTTTTCTTTATTCTGAGGAAAAGACGAAAAAAGAATAAAAATAAGGCTTGACCTATACCGAATTGCCCCGAGCACCGACTTTATTTATACCGGCCCCCTCCCCTCCGGACGGCCTGGCCTCGGGCCCTCCGCAGGCCCAGACCCCGGTCTCGCCGCGGGGCCTTCCCGGCCTGTGAGGGCGCTGAGGCGGCAGGGCCGGGACGGGCCCCGCCCGCCGCCGCCCGGGGGAGGGAGAGGCCAGGCCGGGCCTGGGCCTGGGCCTCATTTTCTGACTGAATCCCGTCCGCCACCGGAGCCACCTCCCATTCCCGGTACCTCCTCACCCCCCAGCCCCTCCTCCGGGCCTTTCCCCTTAAGCCCTCCCGAGGAGCGGCGGGGGGGCCGCGGCCCGGCCCGGCCCGTGAGGCGATTTCGGGAGGGGCGGCGAGGCCTCGCCGGGCCCCGCGTCCCGGCCCCAGGGGCGCAAATCCCGGGTGTTCGCGCCGAGGCCAGTCAGCTGGGAAGATGTTGATGTGGTTTTTACACTGAGGAAAAGGAAGCAAAAGGTTTATTTCTGCCTACTTTTTATTTATGTATTTTTGTGGGGGTGTGGTGCGCGTTTAGCAGGGAATTCCGTCGGGAGGGCATCAGGGAGGAGGCAGCCGTGGCAGCTCCTCTGAAAGAAACTAAACTTGAGAAATCGGTAATTCGGAATTCGGTCTGAAAGCTCTGAAGGTGCTGAGGCACCCGGAGGCTGAAATGAGGTGGAAATACATCTGAAAAGGGACATAGGGACCAAATCTGGGAGGACTACAGCTGGAGAAAGCACAGCCCAAGGCACTGTCTGAGTTGTGCACATGGAGGTTCTGCTCCTGACGTGGTTTTCCAAAGGTTGTCCTGCTCCTGCTGACCAGCCAGGCTCCTCATCCCATTGCTACAGCGGGTATGGGAACAACAGGGGTATGGCAGCTGATCCAACAGATCCTCCTGCTGCAATCCGTGTCCCATGATGTGTCTGTCACGCAGCCTTCAGGCCATGCAAAAGTGGCTAATTTTTCACTTAAAATATTAGAGCATTTCCAGCCGAATGGGGCTGTTTATTTAGGTAATGAACAAAGGGGTTTATGTTTGGGCTGCGTGTTTGCAACCTTCTATGGATAATGGAAAAGAAATCTTGTAAATATTGCGTTGTCTGAAAATCATATCCTACTCCAGGGGGGTTTTACTTCTATTTTTTAAGGAAAGGGGAATTTGATCCTCACAAAGTACATAGTGTACCTTCAGGGAAAGCAAAAATGTTTCTCTTCCAGCATAAATACCTATGTTCAGTGGCTCAAAATCTCTTTTTTTTTTTTTTTTGCAGGAAACGTACTGACATATTCAAAATGTCGATGGATATCACTTTCCTCGGCACGGGCTCAGCATATCCCTCTCCAACGAGAGGAGCGTCGGCGGTCGTGCTTCGCCGGGAAGGGGAGTGCTGGCTCTTCGACTGCGGGGAGGGAACTCAAACCCAGTTCATGAAGAGCCACCTCCGAGCAGGTTTGTGCCGTTGGGAGGTGTTGGGACGAGGGGAGGGGAAAAGTTTCGTGAGATCTAAACCAAAACGTTTCATCCTCCTGCTCGGGGTATCTGAATACCTTCTAAAAACATGCACGAATGTCTGAAGGTGCTGCCTGTTGGTGGGAGTTGCTGAACCTGCTGTGCAATAATCCTCAATTGCCCTTTGGTGAAAAATAGCGTTTGGGAACCAAACTCTCCTCAAATTAATTTCTTGGGCTTTGTCTTTTCCAACGTGGACCACAGACTGGCTTTAAACTGCCACGGTTTGTATGTGTCTGAAGGCAGCTCTAGATAATACCTGCCGTGAATCTGCTGTCAATAGGGCTTTTGTTTTCAAGGAAAGTTGCATGTATTCATAGTAACTTTCACATTTTGGGGAAATAAAGTGGAAACCAGAGTTACCCTCAGTCGCTGTGCTTTTGCAGCCTGCAGTGGCAAGAGCAGACTTCGGACTCTTTTTCAAGCTCAAATTATCAATTTTAAACAGCAAACCAACATCCTCCTCCTCCAAAATCTGAAGCTATCAGGGGATTTAAGGACCAAGACTAATTTTTATTAAATTTACCGAGTTTTACTAAATTGCTCTTAAATCAAAACAAAAGAGATTCTGCCCTTCCTATTGCCTGTCCCTAACAGATGCTGGAGAAAAATGCCTTGTTGTGAGGAAGCAGGAACTCAGCTGGCAGAGGAGGCTGAGGCAGCCTGATCAAAGTACACGTGTCTGCAATGAGAGAAAATTTTAAGCTTTTCTCTTTTTTTTGATCTGTCAAGGGCAGGGCTCGGTGCCGGGGCGCTGGAGTGAGACAAACTCAGACACGGAACGAAGCCCACATCCTTAAGTGCACGTTTTGCCTTAGAAACAACTAAAATTTTTGTCTGGGCAGTTCTTTTCTTGACAAATCAAGCCAAAATAAAACTTGGGTGGACGCTTATCGCTCCTGTGGCACGAAAAATCCTTTGTGGTTTGGAATTTATTGCCTAAAAACTGGTTTTATTTTCATTTTCCTCCTTCCTTATTTCCACCTGCTTGCATTGTTTCTGAGTTGTTAGTGTTCATTTCTTTTTCCTGTCTTTTCCTGGTTTGTTTTTCTTCTCCTGTTCTAATCGATAGGCAGAATTACCAAGATTTTCATAACTCATCTTCACGGTGATCACTTTTTTGGTCTTCCTGGCCTGCTGTGTACAATTTCCCTCCAAAGCAGCCCTGATCCCAACAAACCACCCGTTGATATTTACGGACCATTAGGGCTCCGAAACTTCATCTGGAGGAGTATGGAGCTCTCCCACTCGCAACTTCTCTTTCCCTACGCCGTTCATGAACTGGTTCCTACACGGGACCAGTGCCCCGCGGAGGAATTTAAGGAGTTTTCTTGCTTGGATGGAGGCGAGGTGTCTCCTCAGGGAGCACAGGGGAGAATCCTCCACCTGGATCCCGTGGAAGACTCCTACTTGTTGGTTGAGGACGAGCAGCTGGTTCTGAAAGCATTTCGCCTTTTTCACCGCGTTCCTTCCTTTGGCTTCGTGCTGGAAGAGAAACCCCGGGCCGGTAAACTCAACGTACAGAAGCTGAAAGACCTCGGTAACTACTTGGACTTATTTTTCTTCTTTTTACTTCTTTTTTTTAATACCTAAATGCACGTGGTCAAGCTGGGTAGTGCCTCCGATTTTGAGCAAATGTAACGAAACGGCGTTCGCGGGCAATCGAAATCTTTTTTTGACCTGGGGGTCCTAGCAAATTAGAGCTCCATATCTCTCCCTAAATCCATTTTAATTCCATTTTCTCTTTTCTATTGAAGACATTTTAATACTTCATACCAGTGCAGCAGTCTGAATTGGTGTGTAATGTTAATGCTAATTAATATTGGAGGCCATTCTCATCCTGGGAAGAGCAAACAAGTTCCGCTGTTAACGATTAAAAAAAGCACAACGTGGCTCTGGGGGAAACATAGGGCCGGTGTATTTGCATGACTTTATTGACTTTAATATGAAAAATGTAGCTTTTTCTTCAAGCACACTTCCTGTGTGGTGTTAGAAGCTCTTTGTTTGTAAGAAGTACATGAAAATATCAATGGCTATTTATAGTGAAGTGGTATTTTTTTTAGGGTATCTCTTCTGAAGTGACATCATAATACTTAGGGACTCTTTTGCCTCGATTTACCAGGAGTTCAACCAGGTCCTTTATATGGGAAACTGAAGAACGGAACACCAGTCGTTCTAGAGAACGGAGCAACCATTTCTCCTTCAGACGTCTTAGAAAACCCTGTTCCTGGGAGAAAAATTTGCATTTTGGGGGATTGTTCGGGGGTGGTTGGAGACGGGGCCCTGAAGCTTTGCCGTGAGGCCGACGTACTGATCCACGAAGCCACGCTGGACGATAGCCAAGAGGAAAAGGCCAGAGAGCACGGCCACAGCACTCCGAAAATGGCGTCGGATTTTGCCAAATCGTGTCAGGTGAAGAAGCTGGTTTTGACTCACTTCAGCCAGCGGTATAAACCGGCTGCGCAGAGAGGGGAGGGAGAGGCGGACGTCACCGAGCTGAAGAGACAGGCG
Source organism: Scolopax bukidnonensis (assembly GCA_028571045.1). Taxonomy (NCBI): domain Eukaryota; kingdom Metazoa; phylum Chordata; class Aves; order Charadriiformes; family Scolopacidae; genus Scolopax; species Scolopax bukidnonensis. The sequence continues at coordinate 2,068,828 of JAOWAV010000019.1, read as the reverse complement.
GAGTCGGTGTTAGATGGTCAAGAAGTGACACTCGCTGAGGATTTTCTGACCCTAGAAGTTCCAATGAAAAAATAAAAATAAGTGTCGGCGAGCTCTGCCTGGAGACGTAAAGGAGGAAGGGGGTCGGAGAGCCCTTAAAAATAATGGTGGGGTTTCTGGATTCCAAATGAGTTCTCTTGGGAATGCAGAGAACCCTCGCAAACTGGAGAGGGTACTGGGTACATTCAGCAAGAAAAAAAGGATGCTCAAACATCTGGAACTCGAAATAAATTCATTAGGGATGGTGTCAGACACCTAAACTCCCCAGAAACCGACCGTGTGGGCTGGCGGAAGCCTCCACAGCCCGGAGTTTTTTCCTTGGACCACGGTTTCGTAGAGCAGAGCAGAGAATCTCAGATCCCTCAGACAGGTTTGTGTTCTGCAGCAGAATTTAAGATCTCCCATCTTTGAATGACAGCGTTTTGTAACTGTTATCCTGTGTAAGAGGACTATTACCCTCAAACTAATAAAGTATTTATACCCCTGGCAAGCGTTTGGAGCTGGGGGTGTTGCTCTGCTCGGCTTGAGGAGCTCTTCCAACTCTCCCTTTGCATGTGAAGTTTTCTTATAAATAAGTAATAGTTCAAAAAGTGAATCACTCTGCTTATTTAAAGCACCGAAGGGTGACCTATTCCCTGCATTGCTGAAGTTTTGGAAGGATATTCGGGAGGTCTTTAGGCTCGTGACAAGTAGCCTTTCCCAAAGTGTTCCTCCAAGTGCATTGTCAAAGTCCAAATTATCCTGCTAAAAGTGTATTTCTCTTGCTATAAATACTCCTCCAGGAGGAATTTTACCTCTCTTCTGCAATGTCTTTATTCTTTCAGAAAAGGGTTCTGCAGACCAGCTTTGTCTCCTTCTCTTGCCACCTCAAAACGAACCAGAAGTTGAAATTTCCCAAATTTTACCTCAATTTTGTCATCAGAAGTGAAAACCAGCAATGGGCCCTTGTGGCCAAGAAGGCCAAGGGCATCCTGGGGGGCAGCAGGAAGAGTGTGACCAGCAGGTGGAGGGAGGTCATCCTGCCCCTCTGCTCTGCCCTGGGGAGGCCCCAGCTGGAGC
>JAOWAV010000019.1:2038635-2051873 GCA_028571045.1 Scolopax bukidnonensis | reverse complement strand
GGTGGCAGAGCCCTGGCAGAGGCTGCCCAGAGAGGTGGTGGAGTCTCCTTCTCTGGAGACATTCCAACCCTACCTGGACACATTCCTGTGGGACCTGCTTTGGCAGGGGGTTGGATAGATGATCTCCAGAGATCCCTTCCAACCCCGTATCATCCTGGGGTTCTGTGATTATCTGCCGGCAGCGTTTAACGCCATTCAAAATCCTAAACAAGTGGCCCCAGCTTTAAAAAATGCTGAACAGTCAGAAGCTCCCATTGAGCGCGGTGGCAGCTGAGGGGTGAGTCAACATTTCTGAAGATCATTCCAACTTAAATCGGGGATTATTTGCTCGATCTGAAAGTCAGCAGGTAAAATTCTCATTCATGGTTTTGGGGGCGTAGAAGATAGAGCCGCGCGTCTAATTTTAAGCATCTCTTTTATTTCAAGCTCTTTTTGGCTAATAGCTTTATCTAGTCACTTATTTATGATTATTTATGCATCTCTATCAGCGATGCTGGGTTATATTTAAGGCAAATTATGTTCTATTCTGTTTTAGCTGGCAAGCTTTTACGGATTTATGCGAGCGCGGGTTGCCATGGAGAATGAGTGGCAGGTTAAGCTTGACTTTTAAAAGAGGCTTTTGAGATGAAGAGACAAAAAAAACCCCCTCAAACCCTTAGCTTTGAGAGAGAAACTTTAATAGTGAGGTAAAACAATCTTACTCAATTGTTTTCCTTTGAGAGAAATTAGGCCCAGAAGCATCCTCACAAAAGAAGAAAACTATTGAAAAGGGGTTTTGAGGGAGAATTTGGGGTGTGTTTGTTCCAAGTATACCAAAGCGTGCTGGATTCAAGTTGAAACTGGAGAAAATATTAAATAGGGGAGACTTTGTTTCCTTTTATAATCGTGCTGGGTTTGGGTTACAATATTCCTTTTTAGGAGAAGGGAAGCCACGCGTTCGCGCTGTCGTTTGTGCGATGCTTTAATTTTCTAAATTAAACTTCCCGCTCTTATTTTTGTGCAACTTCTGTTTGTTTCTAATAAATAGCTGCTACTGCTGTACCCTCTAATAACATGGAAAATTCCGGTGCTGTAACAGGTCTTTGGATGTGTGTTCCTCAGGTAAAATACGGACAAACTCATTGAAATCCAATATATTTTATTTACGTTGCTAAGAAGGACGTGTTAGTTTCAGAAAGGCTTGTATTTTAAGCTCGCTCAGAAAATGTAAACGTTGTAAAATGATGTGTATTTGCTGCCAGCCTCTTAAAATCACACCACGTAGTTGGTAGAATGGTCTTGGTGGAGCCAGAGGGGCTTGAAGAACCCAAGCAGATTTGTTGAGAACATTAAACTTCTCTTCTGAGGGAATAAAACCTTCTGTCCTACGGTTCTGGATAAAGCAAGATAAAGCCTAGCAATTAGCTCATTAGGAATTGAGAAAATGCTTGTGAATTAAAGACAACTTCAAAAAAGCTGAGGTCAGCTTTGAGGAGAAGGACTTCATCACCACAAACCACTGCAGGGTCTTAACAGTTGGAATTTGAAAGGCCAAATGTGTCAGGATGGACTTACTCCTTATCTTCCATTTTGCATAATTAGAGCGATTCTCTTTGAGACAATTTATGCTTTTTTTTTTTTTTAGTGACTTCGGTTGGTTGGTCTTCATCCAGAAAAAACTGGCTCCAGTAAAGACCAATGAACCAGTTGGGATTTTAATATATAAAGATACACACGATATGAATTTCCATAAATCCATAAAGGACCAGAACCTGCTTTTGCTTTTCTGATGGGCAAAGAGAAATAGCCTTAGTCTGAGGTCAGAACGGAGCTGAACTGTTTGGATAGGATTATTAAATAAAGATGACAGATGATTCTGGTGTGCCTTCATGCTTTTTCCCTCTTCAGATTCTTTTTTAAATCAATGCCCCTTCATTTCCCAGTCAGTATTTTCACTTGGTTTCATCCCACCACGTAGAAAAAATAGGAAATCGTTGTTGCCGCTCTCCTTTTCCTGATTCAGAGCCTGTTCATCTAATAATCCCTACTTTTATGTGTACATCCTGTGTGTACATGTATAGAAACAATAATCTTCATTTAAATATTGTTACGGGGGGGGGGAAAAATAATAATTTCTATCTAAAACAGCGTCTTAAGCATGTTTTTGGCTATCATGGGACAAGCAATGCAGTGGTTTTTTTCATGTGCTTTTAATATCCTGAAAATAAAAGAAGCAAAAAGCCACAGAACTTCCTTAGAAACATGATCTGCAATTTGTTAAAAAACAATTCTAATGTAGCTATTTTTTTCCTCCTAGGTTTTCCCAAGAGACAGTACATCTAACGCTTAACTTGGATCATCTCTTGTTCATCAGCTTGAAAATCCGAACAGCCCCCCAAAAAGTGACACACTTGATCTGAAAGAACCGAACCAAACCAAAAAACCAACCAAAAAAAAAACCCCAAAAAGCTGTGACAAATGGACAATATGTCTATTACTAACACGCCAACAAGTAATGATGCTTGTCTGAGCATTGTTCACAGCTTGATGTGCCATCGCCAAGGCGGAGAGAGCGAAACTTTCGCCAAACGCGCAATCGAAAGTTTAGTTAAAAAACTCAAGGAGAAAAAAGATGAATTGGATTCTTTGATTACAGCTATAACCACGAATGGGGCTCATCCTAGCAAGTGCGTTACAATCCAGAGAACGCTGGATGGGAGGCTTCAGGTTAGTACAAGTGAAAACAAAAAAAATTAAAACAAAAAACAAATAAATCAGATGAGCAGAAGGCATGGGATCAGCCGTTCTTAAACCGGTGTGTGTGTGGCAGTAAAAAGCAGGGGCACGGAACAAATTTTGGCTGTTTATCCTGGGATTTTCACTACAAGCTTCTGTTAACTCTGTGTTGGTCAGCAGTGGGAAGAAAGATCCAAGGAGCCTGTGCTGAGGATTTACATTACCCTTAGATAGTCAGAACTCAGTACCTGCCTAGCTTGCGTTGCAATTTTCATGTTCCAGGAGAGCTGGCTAGCTTTCTGTCTACCCTACAAGCATTATTTTTTATTATTATTTTAATTTTTTTATTTTTTGTTTCAGTATAATGGATTGGCATTCTTCTACTTGTTAAATTCCTTATAGCGTAGCGTTCCTCTTCTTCCCCCCACCTCATCCAAGGTGGGGAACTACATCCACTCCATTTAAGCACAAATTCTGCCAATTTGTACCCAGTATTTTTTTCTCCTTAAGAATCACAGTGTTGAGTTAACCCTAGCAAAAACCCTAAGAGAATTTTATTTCTGATGAGTACAAAACTTGGGTAAACTTGTACGCCATTTTGTATTTTTTTTTTCCTCCCCATATTTTGATGATGGAGAGAAGTTGTGGTGATGGTTGTCCTCATCCAGCTTTGCTCCTCGCTAAATAAAGTTTAAAAAAAAAAGCCTTGCTACTTTCCCAATCAACTTTTGTGTCTCATTTTTTAGGTGGCTGGTCGCAAGGGATTCCCTCATGTGATTTACGCTCGGCTTTGGAGGTGGCCTGATCTTCATAAAAATGAACTCAAGCATGTTAAATATTGTCAGTATGCTTTTGACTTAAAATGTGACAGTGTCTGTGTAAATCCTTACCATTATGAGCGTGTAGTATCGCCTGGCATCGGTAAGTAGGACTCTTGATTTAAAATGGAACAGTGAATGTAAAATGTTTTCCTTTGGAGCCTAGGAAATCCGGGCCTAAATCAGAAATATTAACTTTTAATGATCTGAATATAAATTACTCTCATACGCTCGTGTCTATCTTCTTAATGGAATTAGTTTTTACCTTTATTTTGAATTTGAAAGAACAGTTTGTGGCTTTTGTTTAAGTCTTTGTGTTGAGTTCTTATAATTAATGTCTGTCCTAGGAATAACTTAGCTTTGAGGCTTGTGATGGAGGGGATGCAATATGTAGAGTGTAATACTGATTTGTAAAGGCTTATAAACTTCATCATTGTTGATCTCTGGGTATATAATCCTCCACCCCTTTTGTTTTTTCTTCTTTTTTAAAGATCTCTCAGGACTGACACTACAGAGTTCTGGTGAGTATTTCGGTTTACTCTCGCCTTTCTGTGGGCCCAATGTGTTAGATTCTTCAGAACGTACACAGTTTATTCCAAATATCTCCTTGTGAGGGAGGATGGAGAGCAGATGGAGATTTGTCTCTCTGGTTTTGGAAAGCTAACTAGATAGTGTACGAGAGGGAAATATTGATAAATTATTTTCACAGAATGATACAGGGTTGGAAGGGACCTCTGGAGAACATCTAGTCCAACCCTCTGCCAAAGCAGGGCCACCCAGAGCAGGTCCCACAGGAATGTGTCCAGGTGGGGTTGGAATGTCTCCAGAGAAGGAGACTCCACCACCTCTCTGGGCAGCCTCTGCCAGGGCTCTGCCACCCTCACAGGAAAGAAGTTCCTCCTCATGTTTAGGTGGAACTTCCCATGTTCAACTTTGTGCCCATTTCCTCTTGTTCTGTCCCTGGGCACCACTGAAAAAAGCCTGGCCCCATCCTCCTGACACCCCCCCTTGAAGGATTTATAGGCCTTGATCAGGTCCCCCCTCAGCCTTCTCATCTCCAGACTCAATCCCCTGTTCAAAAACTTTTTTTTCCTTCAAGAAGAAATTGGTAGAGAAGGAAATTTGGGTAATCTAATGTTTTTAGCGCATTATTACAAATATCCAGGCAAAAATGACTTTAAGAAGCCCAACAAACTGGGCTTTAACTTGTGTTCTCATCTCTGCTAATTTGCCTTGTAATCTGTGTCTTCTGAAAAATGATCCTTTTGGAGAGAATCAAAGCTTTGCAGCCAGCATTTAAATTCATTCAATTTTTTTTTTCCTTGTCTTGCTACGGCTTTTGCAGCTGTAAACAGTTAATTACTGTCAGATTTTAATATGTTTAAAGCTGCTTTAAAAAAGAGCACGGGATCTATGTAGCGAAAGAGTTTTACTTAAACAGGCTCAATAAAATACAGAGAAATAAATTGTTGTAGTGGCCATGGTAGTAATTTCATAGAGTCATAGAACAGTTTGTGTTGGAAGAGACCTTAAAAATCATCTAGTTCCAACCACTCTGCCATGGGAAGGGACACCTTCTGCTATATGTGGAATATTCTGACTATTTCTGTAGGCTGTACGTGGAATATTCATAATTAGTGGCTACATTGTTAAATATGGAGTAATATTACATTGTCTCTAACGTCAGAAGTTGTTCACAAGCTTTGTTCCACAAGAAAGGAAAGGTGAGGAAGGAGGTGTTGCCCTCTATGTGAAGGAATGAGATGACCCCAAAGTCCTCCTTGGGGTGAGATGAAGAGATGATTGAGAGTTTATGGGTGAGGATTAAGGGGTGGGGCAATATGAAGGACACTGTAGTGGGTGATGAAGAGATAGTTGAGGGTCAGAAGCCCAGGGATAGGACAAGAAGAAACAGGCACCAACTTGAACATACGAAGTTCCACCTAAACATGAGGAAGAACTTCTTCAATTTGAGAGTGGCAGAGCCCTGGCAGAGGCTGCCCAGAGAGGTGGTAGAGTCTCCTCTGGAGACATTCCAACCCCACCTGGACACGTTCCTGTGGGACCTGCTCTGGGTGGCCCTTGGCAGGGGGTTGGAGTAGATGATCTCCAGAGGTCCCTTCCAACCCCACGTGATTCCGTGATTCTGTAAATCCTCTCCCCGAGTAGGTTTAATGGCCTGGTTAGTGCTGGAAATTTGTAGTTAAATCCTGAAAATAGATTGGTTTTTCACTTTTGAACTCTTGGCTCCTTCGCAGCTCCATCAAGCATGTTGGTGAAAGACGAATACGTTCATGACTACGAGGGGCAGCCGTCGTTGTCTTCTGCTGAAGGCCATTCGGTCCAAACCATCCAGCACCCACCAAGTAACAGGGCATCCACGGAGCCTTACAGCACCCCAGCCATGCTGGCCCCCACTGAGGCTAGCACTACCAGCACCACTAATTTTCCCAACATTCCTGTGGCTTCAACAAGTAAGATCACGGAGATTACACGAAATTCCTGAAAAATGGCAAAGCTCTGAGATAAAGGTTGATTTTATTATTTTCCAATCTCGCATTGGAACTGTGCTGCTGCCACGCTACACCGATAAAACGGGTGGCAGTAAGATCTAGGCAGTTTCATGAGTGTTAACATAAAGTTTTAATTTGCAGCTTAATTAGAGTAACTTTTCCTGGTGACCCAGTCTTTTTTTTCTTTTCAGTGGGACTGATATTATATGAGTGTGACAGGACTGGTTTGGGCAGGCCAAAGCTTCAGCCTTTAAAAGAGTTGACCACTGACAAAACGTGATGGCTATTATTGGAATAATTACAGTAGGAATTGAAGAATTTAATTAATTAATTTAATTATTACAACAACAACCGGGACAACAAACGGATTTACTCTAAGGTGGCTCGGTGTGAAGTTTTCAGACAACTCTTTAGTGTTCCCCAGCTGACAAAACGAGTCTTCCAGTTATAATTTGATTATTTTTCTACCAGCCCACTGTGCTCCCAAAGTGACAGCCCTAATTTTCGTCGTGGATTTAGAAGAGTGGGGTTTTACCAGCCCCCAACCCCACGCTTCGCTCCGGGGGGACAGTAAAGCAGTTCCATAGCCCCAGTGTAGGGAAACCATGAGGTTTGGAGGGACTTCATGTCCTCTTCATCACTTTAATATCGATGATGGGTGAATAGAATGGATTTCCTGTTATCAAATTGACAGTGACGTGGTGTTTTGATAATGTTCTTTCATTTTAGCTGCCAGCTTTTTGGCTAAAACTAAGGATTTTGCCATTGAGGTATGATGTCTGCATTTGTCTCCAGCAGAGAAAAAAAAAAGGATAGGGGTTGAATTGCATTGCCTTTTCACAACAGTTTATAGTCTAAAACTTCTCATCGTTCCTACAATTGTTGGAGCCAACCAAAAAAGCTCATTTTTAAAGTTTTAGTTTGTTTTCAATGGGTTAAATTCTGCTGGCCACACCAGTTTGAGAGTGCAAGTGTACTTGTGAAACTGCTGATCAGTTTTAATATTAAGTGGCTGAGCTGAAGCCTTTTAAAACCAAATTCTCTTCACCTGTTCTGAAATATCTGTAGTTTTACTTTAAAGCTTAGACCATTCTTGAAATATTTCTTTGGGAATGGAAAAAAAAAAAAAAAAAAATCAATCCCAGCAGCTTCTCTCAGGAAGGAGTCCAGTGATGTATGCAGCTCTCTTCAAGCACTATTTTTCAAAAAATAAAATACTGTTGAGTATGTTTTGGAGGAACATAAATTCAAGCAAGTGTCCTCTTTAGGACCAGCAGTTGTAACGTGCTGAAAATAAGCAATTTATTGGAACCTGCTCTTGGCCTCCTTGGATTCCTACCAAATCTACTCCGGCGACGTTAATCACTAAAACCTTTGACATCTCTTCTTCTTTCCTTTCAAACTGCAAAACGAGATGTGAACAAACCCCAGATGCGGTCGATAAAGCGAGTTCTCTGCATCCTTCTGCTCCTAAAAATATTAAAGGTGGCGAGAGTCAAAAATTAACTGATGCAAAGCATCTTCCTTCACGTTTCCTAAGATGCTCCGGTGGGTGGAAAAAATAAAATAAAAAAACACCAAAAAAAATACTGAAACCAAACTTGTAGGAACTGTGTATTGCAGCGCCCTTAGTGGGGTGTATTTTCCTACCCAGTAGTGCTGAGCTCTTCTTAATTACAGGTTTTGGAACGTTCATGAATAGGTAGTGTGTTCTTTTACCAGGTCAACCTACCAGTATATTGACAGGTAGCCATAGTGATGGACTCTTACAGATTGCTTCAGGGCCTCAGCCAGGAACTCAGCAGAATGGGTTTACAGCTCAGCCAGCTACTTACCATCACAGTGAGTATATACATACGTGCACTCTTCTCTTAGTTTTCTAAAAACCAGTTCAGGAGAAATAGAGGATTAGAAGTGAGATGGGGGGAAAAAACTCCCTTCAAAACCAACCGCTCCTTTCTTTTTCTAGATAGTACCACAACTTGGACTGGAAGTCGGACGGCGGCCTACACCCCTACCATACCTCACCACCAGAATGGCCATCTTCAGCACCATCCACCTATGCATCCTGGACATTACTGTAAGTAGTGCTTTTGCTTTTTCAATCACTTGTATATTTTTATTTTAATGTTATTGAACAGTGAGGGCTCGTTTGTAAGTATTCTTTACCCTCAAATCCTTTTTTTTTTTGGTCCATTATAGAACTACTGTGACTGTGTTTAGTATCTTCTGATGCTTAAATAGAAGAACTTGATGGACTTGCCTCTGCTAAAGCAGCAGAGATTAGAAATTCAGATAGCTGCAGCAATACCATCTATATTATGGATGTCTTAATATATCTAACAAACCCAGCATTTCCTTTCTAAACCTGTTTTTAAAGCTTTGCAGTAAGTCTCTTAGTAGATATTTTCTTTCTGAAAAAGGAAGCTGATTCAAAACCCGTTGTTGGGACATTTTTCTTTCAAAACTTGGAAGTTTCTGGCTGTTTTTATTTTCTAGAAATCTTGAAGTCATGTCTTAATGATGTAAGGGTCTACGTTAAGCTTTGGAAGGCGCGTGTCCGTGTAGACCGACCAGTTTAAAAGAGCTTTGTGAAAGCCTGTGCAGTGAAGTATTTGTCAATAAAATGCTCCTTGGCATTTTATTGGCAAAGAAACTTGAAAATCTTTCTCATCTACAAAATAGGACCTTAAAACCTCTTGTTTTAAGGTACAGGAGATGGGTAGGAAAAAAAAGTCATCAAATATCTAACGTTAAGTGGCTACCAGGGTATGTGCCTTATAAGAGTACAGAGCAAAAACCCTACCAAAATTCAAGTTTTTCTAAATTGTGTGTAGTTTATAAAAGTGGAGAGAATAAACTGGCCGATACTGAGACCATTTTCAGTTCTTTTTCTCTTTAGAAAATGAGTTATTTAGGGTTTTTTTTTCCGTCTTCAGGGAGTGTTTCTTACAGTCAAACCCCCAACGTGCTCAGCAACTTGTTCTGTGATTGATGAAACTGCTGAAGTGTGGTTCCTGAAGGATTTGATTCTCTCCTCACCCAACCTGGGGGCAGATGTGAACCCAAAGTGCTATTTCTATTACAGCTGCAGGCCACATCTGGTTTCTGCTCTCTCCTGGAGCTGGTTTCAACGGCCATTCCTCCTGGGATACTAACAGAGCTCTGAGCTTTACTCAGCTTCTGAATTTTTAGGAAAAACCTCTAAGATTGTAATTCTTTTGTGGGCATTTCTCTGCCTTGTCAGATTTGGCCAATTGATTCAAATTTGGCTGATTGATTCAGATTACTGGGATTAATACCATGTGCACCTTCAGAAGTCTTTTCTTGTAGGAAAACAAATAAAGAGAGAAAACTTTATTTTTCCTCGTGTAAAAACAAATTGCATGTTTTCTTTTAAAGGGCCAGTTCACAACGAACTTGCATTCCAGCCTCCTATATCAAATCATCCTGGTGAGTAAAATCTAACAGGTAGTGTTAATATTGTGGGAGCTAATAACTTTCTGGTTTGAGTCTGGTGGTTTTGGGGGTTTTTTTTTTTTGGTTTTAAGTACTTTGAAATTTGTGAGCTATGTCTTCAGAAGGAGAGGAACCATTTTACGATGAGTTTTCTTTTGAATTTGGACATTTCTCTTGGAATGGTGACTGCAAACTGAATTTAATTTAGATGCTGGTGCCCCTACCTTGGAGTTACCTGAACTCCTGAATGTCCTTCATCCTAAATCTTACGGGGTGCCTGAAGTTGGACTTTTTGCCAGCTTAAAAACATCGTGGAGCTTAGGTCATTCCAAAGCCCCTCTTGGATCCATGACCTTGAAGTTCCTTTTTGGACCTTTGGGTAGAAGTTTGGGTTTTTTCCAGGAATCTTTGTAGAATCATAGAATGATACAGAGTTGGAAGAGACCTTAAAGATCATCTAGTTCCATCTCCTGCCATGGTCCTCATGGAACCAAGGAGGCCTTGTCTTGGGGTAGCTCCGTCGCGGGCGTGAGATGATACTTCATTTTTTAACAGCAGCAAAGCTGTTTCTTGCACAGGGAGACTTGTGTCGTTGAAAAGCCTAAAAATTTAACTCCTTTATTCATTGGCCAGTGAGGAAATCAGTACCAGAAATAAAACCATTGATAATTGCTGGTTGAATGTAACTGCAGTTAAATTGTACTTCATATTAAATATCACCCTATTGATTTCACCCCGCTCGGTCCCGAGAGACACAAGTATTTATTGGAAGGTTAAAAAAAAAAAAGTTAAAGGAATTCAGGCACCTTAGTTTATTTCTTTTCTAATAAAAACAGAAGGACAGGTTCTGAAGCCAAGTAGGTGTGCCCTTGGGTGCTGCTGGTTTGGAGAATTTTTTTTCCTGCTGCCTTTTCAGGCTGTTAGTTCTTCTTCTTCCCCTATTTGGAGTAAACTGCAGTTTGGAAATTGTGGAAATGAGCTCCTTAAAAATCACCAAAAGGCACCTCTTTCTTCTCCCTCCCTTAATATTTCCTTGTTTTATCTTTCTTGTGTGCAGACAAGATCAGTCTGTGATCTTTGATGGTTTTATCCCCCGTTTCCAAATCCGGTTTGCTTTGCAGGGAGGATCGAGAAAGCTGATTTCAACTAGGAGGTGAATAAGTTACACCTAGAATAAGTTATACATGTAGGAATATATAAGTTACTCTTATATATTTAAGCCAGATCTGTTTGAGATTAAGTTTGTTATCAGCTTAAACCACGAATAGATAGATATGTATTAATTCTTTATGCTAAAAGAGGACAAAATCCAGCTGTAATCATAAGGTGCAGAGGGTTTACAAAATCTTACTCGAATTCTAAACTGTACAAAGACTTGTAAGATCTTAACTACAAAAAAAAAAACCAAAACCCAACACCCTAGCATTGATGTGTGCTCAAATAAAAGCAACAAGCTCATATTTGATGTCATTTGTATTATTTTTCTGCCTTTGTCTACGTGGACTCGCTTATGTGAACGCACACTTCTAACCCTGAATGAAAAACTCAGCTTTTGATGGTTTTATTTGGTTTTTTTTTTCTTGGTGCTTTTCAGTCAGTTAATTGCCTCTGTTTTTCAGCTCCAGAATATTGGTGTTCAATTGCCTATTTTGAAATGGACGTGCAAGTTGGGGAAACTTTTAAGGTCCCTTCGAGCTGTCCCATCGTGACCGTCGACGGCTACGTGGATCCTTCCGGAGGGGACCGTTTCTGCCTGGGCCAGCTTTCCAACGTGCATAGAACAGAAGCCATTGAGAGAGCGAGGTATTCTCAGCCCTCCTTACACTTGATAATGGTTTTTTTTGCCTTCAAGGTTGGGGTTTTTTTTGTTCCTTCTCACTGGGAGAAACAATATTCTAATTTATACCCACGATAATAACTATAATTTCAACTCCTCCTATGAGCAGACTGTAAAAAGGCATCACAGACAACCCAGAGCCAGAGAATGAATTGTTTGTGGTTTATTTAGTATTGAAACTGGGTTTTTTTTTTTTTGCAGGTTGCACATAGGTAAAGGGGTGCAGCTGGAGTGCAAAGGAGAAGGTGACGTGTGGGTCCGATGCCTCAGCGACCACGCGGTCTTCGTTCAGAGTTATTACCTGGATCGAGAAGCAGGACGTGCACCAGGGGATGCTGTTCACAAGATTTACCCAAGTGCATATATAAAGGTTGGGTTGGTTTCTTTAAAATTAACCACTACTAAGATTTTTAGCATAGGTTATCTCTTTCTCTCCTCTCTCTCCAAAACAAGAACAGTTGGAAAACTATGTATAAATGCAGTGGAAGTGTCAAGTGTGTGTTAACGTGTTACCAACATGAAGTCATCCAGGTGTCCCAGAAAACTGCATGGAATAAAAAATGATTTTCAGGAGATTCTTACTTGGACGTGCCTGTGCCAGACTTAATTTATTTAGGAAAAGCCACACGTTAAAAAAAAAAATAAACTCTTGAATTAGAGATAAACAGCTTGAAGTTTTGCAGTGACTTTTCTTATGATTTTTTTTTAATCCTCAGTTTTGTGGATGGGTTGCATAATGAAGGGGAGAGAAAAGGAATCACAGGATGCTATGGGGTTGGAAGGGACCTCTGGAGATCCTCTAATCCAACCCCTAAAACCTTCACCTTCATTAAACAATAATCCAATTTTATATCATCAAGATATAAAATGCCCCCAACCTGAAACCCAGATGCTGAAACCTCAGACCTGTCAGTTATTGGTAATTCTTTTAAATAGACTGACACATTTCAGTAAAGCAATGAAGAAGAAGAAAGTTTGACAAAGTCAAGCAGGGCATGTTGGCTTCCATTTTTATTTGTATGCCCGTTTTCTGGAAATCTTGGGATTTAACTAAAAAAAAAGTTAGGATTTCATCAGCCTGTAGCATCTTTTGGACTTTGATCCTGATTTAGGGCACTGATTTAGACTGCTCAGCTCCGCCAGGTTCTGATATTGCTGGTAACATCATATGGGAAGAGTCTCTAAGAATGAGCTTTAATAGATTATTTCTTTTAGAAATTAAACATCTCAGGGAAGGTTGGCTTTTACCCACGTGTGTGGTGAGATTGTAGGTGTTGCTTTGGGATTATCGGGAACGGGAGTCGAGGAATTCTTTCCTTCGTTGATTTCTGTAAGCCTACGTAGATGGATATTTATTTTAATTATTTTTTTTTATTATTTTAAGGTGTTTGATTTACGCCAGTGTCATCGTCAGATGCAACAACAGGCTGCCACTGCCCAAGCTGCTGCTGCTGCCCAAGCCGCAGCCGTAGCCGGAAACATCCCCGGACCGGGATCAGTAGGTGGAATAGCCCCAGCCATTAGTAAGTACATTAATAGCTTGCTCTCCTTTTTTTCCTGAAATACCAAATATCAGGGTTTTCCCTCACAACACCCCCCTCAACCCATCTCCAGCAGCACAAATGAGCCGGGGGCTCGGTGGCACCGTGGTGAGTCCGTAGCCATTCGTTTTGTACCTGTTCCATGCTCCACTTCTCTCTCTGTGGTCTTCAGGGGATGTCAGATGTGAGGTCAAAAAGCATAAATAGATATTTTTAAACAGAGATACCTTTGGCTTCTTAGAGCCAGGCTTAAAAAATGACCTTTGAGATCTAAACTCATAAAAACACTGCTCAAGACAGCGGGGACTGCAGAGTGACAAAGTCCTTTGTAGGCTTAGGGAAATTTAAGTATATT
>JAOWAV010000019.1:2026087-2038397 GCA_028571045.1 Scolopax bukidnonensis | reverse complement strand
GGGGGGGGGGGGGGGGGGGGGGGGGGGGGGGGCGGGTGAGGGCGGGGGGTGTGCGCTGGGCCTGTGAGGCCTCGGAGAGACACGCACCCCCCCAAACCCCCCCCCCAAATCCCAGTCCAAAGCCAGCCTGGTTGTCCTGGGTGTTTGGATTCACCCAGAGGAGGCCACGGAGATGACCCATGGATGGAGCCCCTCTGCTGGGAGGACAGGCTGAGTGAGTTGGGGGGTCCAGCCTGGAGAAGAGAAGGCTCCGGGGAGACCTTCGAGCCCCTTCCAGTCCCTCAAGGGGCTCCAAGAAAGCTGGGGAGGGACTCTTGATCAAGGAGGGGAGGCTGTAGGATGAAGGGTAATGGCTTCAAATTGAAAGAGGGGAGATTTCAGGTTTATCTCTTTGCTGTGAGGGTGGTGAGAGCCTGGTTGCCCCGAGAAAATGGCTGCCCCATCCCTGGAAGGGTTCAAGGGCAGGTTGGAGGGGGTTTGGAGCAACCTGGTGTGGTGGGAGGTGTCCCTGCCCATGGTAACGGGTTGGAACTGGATGCCCTTTAAGGTTTTTTCCAACCCAAACCGTTCTATGAAGTCACTAGTGAAAATTCTCTGGCAAGACATGAAGGGACTTGTTTGAAAATGTGATGTCCTGGCTTCAGCTGGGCTGTGGTTTGGCTCTGGGGTGGGAATGGTGTGACAGCACGACGGTGGTTTTGGTTGTTACTGAGCTCATGAGGCCTTTTCTGCTCCTCACACCACCCCACCAGCAATGAACTGGGGGCCATAATGGTTTGGGAGGGGTCACAGCTGGAATAGCTGACCCCAACTGACCACGGGGACATTCCGTGCCATGTGGCTTCCTGCTCAGAGTATAAAGCTGGAAAAGAAGAAGGAAAGAGAGGGGATGTTGGGAGTGATGGTGTTTGTCTTCCCAAGTCACTGTTACTCCTGGTGGAGCCTGGCTTTCCTGGGGGTGGCTGAACACCCAGGCAGAGGTCTGCAGTAGAAGGATCAGTCTGTGCACTGTCAGGAAGGAAAGGGGAGATTCCCAAAAGAGGAGCATGATTTCTGGTGCCACAGGTGCTCCAGGAGAAGGTCTGGATAACGTGGCAAAGCCCGTAGGGTGCTGAGGTGGAAGACTTTTGGAAAACAAAAAAAGAAAAATATCATTTCTACCTCGGGTTGGAGGTGACAGCCAAAAACCTTTTGGAGGCTTTTACTCCTCTCAGTCAAGACTTGCCCGACGTCACTGTTGGATTTTAGGTTGTATTTCGAACGCGTCACTAATAATCAAAGCTCTTGATTATTTTGACACACACAGAGGTAACCTTTTCCCTTGGTGTATCTTTTGTTTCCAAGCGTAGATCACTGGAATTGTAAATGCAGCTTTGGGAAACTTCTTATAATGGGCTGATGTGATTGGTTTGAAACAAGCCCCCTACATTAAAATTGTTAATTATGGTAAGAAGGGAGGGAGAGCTATGAGGGGGGTGGAAACAGGGCTGAGGAAGAGGGAGTACAGAGAGGTTGCTGCAGGGATGGATCCTCCCCAGGCTGTTGATAAGGCACACACAGGCTTTTATGTTCTTGCTGCTTTCTTTTTTTCTTTTTTTTTTTTGGTTTTTTTTTTAATCTTCCTTTCTTGATAAAATCAGCTGGAGAGAAAGGCTCAGTTGGACCTTTGTACTGCGCGGAACATGTTGTGCGATGCCAGCACTTATGCTTTTCTTAATAAATCCCCCTCAAATTCAAATGCTTCCCTCTCCTGTTCCATTATAGGTTCAATTTGGTGTTCTGTAACATTCTTTTTTCAATCTAAAGTTGGGCACCGGGGGGGAAATCTCCTGCTTGTACTTAGGCACAAGTATTTACAGGTGTAGAGTTGTGGGGTTTGGGGGTGCACCCAGCCTCAGGTTGACTTGCTGTCCCAGGGTGACCACATGGTTGGAGGTTCCTGGTGTTCTCTAGGTGACTTCAGATTTAACTAAAACATAATCTATATTTCTGAAGCAGGGAGGTAATGTGAAAGGAAGGGAAAGTGAAAGGAAGGGAAAGGTGAAATAAATGTGGGTTTTTTTATGTTTCTCTGGTAGTTCAGCTTGCCTTGGAGTTGCAGATCTTGGAGCATCAAAGAGATGCCTTTTCTTCCAGCCCTTGGCATTAACACCTTGATAGTGAGGACACCTGCAGGGACCTTCTCTGGAGGCTTGTGGGTTTTCCACGTTGGGTTTTTCAAATACTCCCTGCAGGTGCTTGGGAGGTGTCCAACCAAGCAGGGCAAGACAGGACAACCTTTATGAGGTTGGAAGGAAGAGAAACTGGAGGCTCCCTCTGTGTGGTGGGTTTTTTTTTCCATGATATACCCAAAAGGGCTGATTTCTGCCTTGTCCAGACACGTTGCAGAGCATGGCAGTTCCCTTTGGCCCCTTCTCCCAGGTTTTAGGGTTTGTTTTTTTTTCCCCACGGGAAGGAGAGCAGGTTGGAAAAAGAAGGAGTGAATGCCTTGCTCTGAAAGGTTGCTCTGTGAGGGTGGGGAGACCCCTGGACCAGGTTGTCCAGAGAAGCTGTGGCTACCTGGAAAGGTTCAAGGGCAAGTTGGATGGGGCTTTGAGCAACCTGGTCTGGTGGAAACAAAAAGCAGGAATCAAGGTGTTTTGGGGGGGAACAAGAGTGGGAAAACAGGATGCAAAGGCCTTCATCTTGGCCAGAGAGGGGAACAGGATGAAATGGGAGCAGGAGGTGATGCCCCCAGCTCACAACGCTCTGAGCATCACCCCCGTTGGGGCATCCCAAAAGAGGGGTGCAGAGGAGTCAGGAACCCATTTTAGAGTCGGCGTTGGAGGAAAAACCTGAAAATTTGGGGGTTGAATGATGGTACCCAGGGGCAAAGCAGAGGAGGGATGCGGGTCCCAGACTTTTCCAGCATCTTTTTGGCAGCGAAGGTTCCGAGATCTCAGGAACTTAAAGGAGCTTGAGAAGCCTGTAGGGTGAGAAAACTCTTCCTACTGAGTTCTTCCAGAAAAGAGGCAGAATTTTAGGGAGGTTTCATCTTCTCCGAGATCTCCTGTGGGTATGAGGAAGGCCGAGCTCTTGGGAGCACACCAAAACTGTGCTTGAAAGATCCAAGCAAGGCAAAAAATACAAATTTCAAAAAAAAAAAAGGAAAGAAATTGGGTAACGTCGATTGATTTGGGTGGAAAAAGAGGGATAAAATGTTTGTGGCCTCTAAGTCGCGGCACCATTTCATCCATCATCTCCTTTGGAGCTGTTGAAAAATAATTGTGCCTGGTTTTTGTGTGTCTGCAGAGAGTTGATTTTTTTTTTAAAAAAAACAAACAGTGTGTTCGGTGGGTTTTTTCTGTTTGTTTTGGGTTTTTTTTTGCCTGAAGATCTATTTATATACAAATTCATATCCGTTGATGAAGTGGGGGGGATTATTAAGGTTGATTATTTGTTGTAGGTGTGATTTCTGTCACCCGGGTTGAACAGCTGAAGTTTTTCTAGAGGTTTATTAATGCACAGAGAGCAACGAGCAGGTATTTCCATGCAAAACACAAAAAACCCCAAACTCAACCCTTTTCATGAGCCCAACATGAAATGAGGAATAAAAAAAATGACGTGTGAGTGTTTAAAAAATCCCAGCTTTTGGTTTTCCAGCCAAAACCTGCTGGGTTTTCAAGCCACTTTTCCCAGCCTCTTCCTTGCAGGCTGCTCTGAGATAAACCCCATTTTGGGAAGAGCAGCTGAAATGGGGTTTTAGCTCAGCCCTCTGTGTTTGAGCCTATTTTTAAGCACTTGATTAACGAAGCTGCCCCCACCTTGTGTGTATCCGGACCAGATTAATATATCCCACCAGTAAGAATAATTTTCAGGTAGTCTTAATTTATCCCAGGCTTCATTTTAGTCTTTTTACAAAGGATGTAGAAGATACCCTCAAACAGAATATAGGGATAACTATATGTTTCAGCTCACACAACTGATGAAAACACCTATTTTGGAGACTTCTTGGGGTTCCGAGACCACATTGGTGCTGACTGAGGAAGAGAAAATGTATTTTTTTTTCTGCTTTTTTGGGGGGCCAAGCATCCAAGAGCAGCTTCCTGCAGGGAAGGTTGGCCTTTTCTTTGCCATCCAAATGACCTGTGGTGGTGATGTTGCCTTGACATCACCTGACATGGGAACAACTCTCATCTAATAGATTTAATTGATTTCTGAGGTGAGAAGACAGTGGGTATTTGCTGGGTTTGGTTTATGAGTTTGTTTTCATGTTGTTTTTTTTTTCTGGAGACATCTGAGTCTGGTTGTGGCTGGAGATGGGGCCTGGCAGAAGCTTGTTCACTCAAGGTGGTGATGTCTTCTCCTGGAGATGCTGGTGTGCTGGCCAAGCACAGAAGCTTTTGGGTATCATTTCTGCCCCCTCCAGCTCCTATATTGACCCATGACCTGGGTCAATCCCATACGAAATATGGGATCAGAACAAAGTTTTTTCACAAAATTAGATGGGAATGGACTTTTTGCTGCCTTCTGCAAGATTAAGGACAGGGAACTGCTGGAGAGGGGGCAGCAGAGGGCTACAAAGGTGATGAGGGGCTTGGAGCATCTCTTGTACAAGGAGAGGTTGAGGGACTTGGGTCTTTTTAGTCTGGAGAAGAGAAGACTGAGGGGGGATCTGATCAAGGTCTATAAATCCTTCAAGGGTGGGTGTCAGGAGGATGGGGATGGTCTTTTTTCAGCGGTGCCCAGGGACATGACAAGAGGGAATGGGCACCAACTTGAATGTAAGAAGTTCCATCTCAACATGAGGAGGAACTTCCTTTGAGGGTAGCAGAGCCCTGGCAGAGGCTGCCCAGAGAGGTGGTGGAGTCTCCATCTCTGGAGACATTCCAACCCCACCTGAACA
Source organism: Scolopax bukidnonensis (assembly GCA_028571045.1). Classification (NCBI taxonomy): domain Eukaryota; kingdom Metazoa; phylum Chordata; class Aves; order Charadriiformes; family Scolopacidae; genus Scolopax; species Scolopax bukidnonensis. Next base: position 2,033,512 of record JAOWAV010000019.1, on the reverse strand, counting down.
CGTTCCTGTGGGACCTGCTCTGGGTGACCCTGCTTTGGCAGGGGCTTGGACTAGGTGATCTCCAGAGGTCCCTTCCAACCCCATCTCATTCTGTGATTCTATGTGGGGCAGGGGGTTGGATCTGGTCCCCAGGTCACAGCTTCTGCAGCAAGATCCTCACTGGTGCGATGCTCAGGTGCTGCTGGCACTTTAACCCATCTTCTCCTTTGCTCATAGCATCCAAAATGTCAGTTTTTGGAGAAGAAAACCAGCCCAGCCTGGCAAGAATCAGTCTCCACAACGTAATCAGAGAGGAACTGGGTGGATCCCAGGGAATGGGAGACGAGGTTAGTCAAACTAATTGGCTTTATTAACCTGATGGCTGAGATATGACTGATCCCAGCAGGATTATTTGACTTTTTGATTTATTCTTGAGCATGATGGGAACATAATTCTCACCATTAGAGTGAAACAGAGTGAAACACCCCACAGGGTTGACCTGTGACTGGTGACCTGGGAAGGCAAGGAAAGCTCTCTACCACCTGGCTCGCTGGGGAGTGGGAGTTTGCCGTGTGTCCTGGGAATATAAATAACCAGATCAGCCCAAAATCAAGAGTTTTGTCAGCTGTACTGGGGCCCTGCCAGCTCCAGACTCTCCATATGGAATTCTTTCTCTTGCACCGGTCCCGTACCCATCCTGTTGCATAAGGAGGGAGTTTTAATGGGGTTAGAAAAAAAGGAAATACTTCCTCAAATCTATTGGAAGGCTTCGTGGAGGACGGACTGCCCCCCTCCCTTCCTAGAGCCAAAGATTTATCCCCGTGTGTCTGGGGAAAAAAAATAATAATAATAAAATAAAAGACAGCGAGCTCCTTCACTGCAGGTGATGAAAAAGCATCTCTGGAGATCCCAGGCTCGTGGCTTTTTTTTTGTGGCAGTGAAATAATGCCTTCTGCTTGACACTACAGCTGCTGTTTCACACCTCCCCGGGTTTAATCTCATGAATAAACAGTGTACTAATTGTTTCAGCTTGCAGGGCAGCGGGGTTTGCAAGGCAGCCTAGTCAGGCCAGGAATTTAAGTTTATGTAATTGGGGTTTTTTTGGGTTTTTTTGTTGGTTTGGGTTTTTTTTTTTTTGCTGGGGATTGCAGGCATGGCCTCCGACCAGCACGAAACGCCGCGGGGTAAGGACCTGCCTTCCCAAGTGTGGTCCAGGAGCTGCCACGATGGACTTGGTGTGGATAAACCACCCCTTGCCCCCAGCGCCGCCGTCTCCCTTCCTGCAGAATAAACCCAAACACTCCTTGGGTTTGCCTTTCAGCTCCCCCATCCCATCTGCTCCTCTCCTCCCCTGCTTCCTCCCCTCAACATCCCTCTCTTGCCAGATGGTCCCTCTCTCCCGCGCGGCCCCTGCTCCTCCTCCCCTCTGGACACCCTCAAACCTCACCAAACCCCAGGAGTTTTCTTGCAAAGCTTGGGAAACTCGATGTTTTTAGTCATGTCCCAACTCCTGCGATGATGGCTGGATCGCAGCTGTTTTCTTTGAGCTTCAAAACCCAAGTTTCCAGAGCCAGGGCTTGCATTTATGTTATTTAGTTCCTTGGGAGTTTTTAAGCTGATCAGGTGGGATTTTCCCTTGGTCTTTGAAACCCACGAAGTTCTCTGGCTGCCTTTTTCCTCTCCGTTTGAGGGATATTCTCTGTTTGCCTCATTCCTTTCAACGTTCTGCTGGTGGGATCTGCACTCCAGTTTGGGGTGGCTTTTTCCTATTTCATCTTCTCTTGCCATTTAGCAGTGACACTGAATAATCTAATCTTCCTCTGCTGGTTAAGTAGGTGTCCAGTTTCTTCTGCACTGAAGAAGGACATTTTTATAAGCAGTTGGAGCAAGCAGGAGGAGGTAAGGACCTGCCAGCCTGGTCCACACCTTCTGGTGGCGGAGCTTCTGCTGCAGGATGGGGATGCCCATGGGAGGTTTCATTTAGAGGGTTACCATGACATAAAGTTGTCAAAGTGGTTTGGTTTGGTGATGGTTTTTATGGTTGGTTAGGTTGATGGTTGGACTAGGTGATGGACTATGGTTGATGGTCAGGTTGGACTATGGTTGGTGGTTAGCTGGATGGTCGGACTAGATGATGGACTATGGTTGATGGTCAGGTTGGACTATGGTTGGTGGTTAGGTGGATGGTTGGACTAGATGATGGACTATGGTTGATGGTCAGGTTGGACTATGGTTGGTGGTTAGCTGGATGGTTGGACTAGATGGTCTCAAAGGTCCCTTCCAACCTATAGAATTCTATGATTCTAAGCCTTTCTCTTGGTCAACACATTTCATTAATTTATTTGGGGATATTTTCCTCTCTAGTGCTGGTTGCAAAAACCCAAGCTGTGCCCATGGAAGTTGCGGTGGTGACAGAGGAGACGGACAAAGGGACGAGGGAATGTCCCCTCTGCTCGGGAAAGCAGTCATGGCCAGATAGCAAGGCTGAGAGAGTGGTCCAGACAAGCCCTTCATGCCAAAAAAGTCAGGATTTTGGGTTTATCCTGCTAATCTAAGCGTGTATATGCACAGGTGTCAGGGAGTTATGCTTTTTGAAGGCATTTGATCCGCTCTTGGACGGCTGATTCAAAGGGAAGCCACCATCCCTGCAGGAGACTTGCCATCCTGAATCCACCATCTGCCTGCTTCGCTGGTGGATGCGGCGTCTTGTTTTCACAGTTCCAGATGGCTCGAAAAGTTAAAATCAACTCGACACAGCCGTGGCACAGAATCTTTCCTTCCCTCCCACTTGTGCGTGACGGCGCAGCCCATGACGATCCATCAACCGTGGTGACGGGTGGTTATCACCAGTAGAGAAAGCCCTACTGTCGTAGCAAGCATCATTATTTTCCAAGCAACATCTGCAAAAACCCATCTGCTCGTGTCTCTTTATCGGTCAAAGTTCTAGATTTGGAAGTTTGGAGGGGTTTTTTTTTTCCCCCAATCTGTCTAGCCTGGTGAACCATGGGTGATCCAGGTCTTGTCCCACCTTCGCTGTGGTCCACGTCCAACCCAACGGGAGGCTGAGTGGTTTCTGAATGAAAAAAACCCAACCCAATCCTTCTTTTGAAGAGCAAATATTATTCAACTGCTTTTATTTCTTATTCTACACGATGATATTTCGTATTATTTCCATGTTATTCCATTTTATTTCTTATTTTTTTATTACTTGCTGGTTTTTCAACTCGGTGTGTAACCCTTTCAACCACCTAGTTCAGCTCTGGTCTCTTCTGTGGAAAGAGCAAGGGATGGGGATGTCTTCTCGACCCGTTTTAATTAGGGAGCTGTTATTTATTAGACCCAGAAGAGTCCTCACCTCTGAAATACCACGCTCTCTCTTAACATTTGATTTCCAAGAGGTGGCTCAAGGGGGTTTGACTCGATGGTCTCTGCTCCAGTGAAAGCCACGTCCATCTAGATACCAAATCCTGGCCCCCAGGTGGGCAATAATAAACAGAAACTTAAAATTGAGGAGTTTTGAGTCTGGCAATACATGCTCTTGAGTGTAAATGTGTTTACCTGCTAACGCGTGGGGAGGTGAGGAGGTTAATTAGAGCAGAGATAATCAAGCGCTCCGCTGAAGCGGGCTGCTTGGGCTTGATTGCTCTGATATTTCATCAGCACCTTGAAGACAGAGATTCCACTCTGCCCTTAGAAACAGGATAAAAATGAACATAAACGGGTTATTTAAAGGAGTATAAATAAAAGGGAGCGAAGTGGCTGTGCAGTCTGTGATAAATCGACGCTACTATCCAAACTCAACCCATTCAGGGACTTATTATATCTATTATTTCTATTTTCCCCCAAATCCCCTTTGATCCCTGCCCTCATCTCCATCAGCTGGACTGGCAGTGGCCTGGCGTGTCATGGGGAGGTGACACTGGGTCTCTTGTCCCCGTGAACTTGGCAGTGGTGCAGGGGTGAGTGAGGATATTCTCCTCTGCATGAAGGATTTTGAGCTAAATCCTGAGAATTATGCACTAATTTTTTTTTTTTTTTTTAATGAGAAAGTGGATCAGGATATGGGAGGATCTGTGGGAGATGCTGGTCCTGCGGGAAGGGTCCCTCAAAGAGGTGACCACTCCGATTTCGGTGGTCCAAGGTGGCTTCTTCATTACTCTCTTCTCCTCCTGATGCCATTTCCAGGAGCTGGCCCTGCTCAGCCTACGCCGAGCTTGGAAAACACAGGAGTTAATATGGAATTCTTTTGAGAAAAGGAGTGGGGAGCGGCGTGAAGAGGTTCCCCCAAGGAAAGAACCACCAGGAAGATGGGGCTGGACCAACCATCACCACCTCCAGCAAGCACGTAGCCCTAAATAATTAACCCACAAAGCTGAAACTATCACTCTGGCTTTGGTAGTAGTTTTTAATAGCTGGTTAGGGGCTGATGCCAGGTCTTCCTGGAGAAGGTGTAAAGATTCTCTTTGACTTCCATGGGGTCTGGACAACCCTGGGAGGTTTGGTTGTACCATCCATTAAAACGATTGGACTCATTCCTGTGAACCCCGTTGGTATTTGGGTCAGATACCTCATTTTCAGGAGATAATCATGAGAAAAAAAAGAAGTTCTGAGCTAGGCATTGTGCATTTGGGCACCGTCCTCTCTCTCTTCCCATCCAACAAAGCTTCCACCTGAGCGATGGCCAACCTCGCAGAGGTGGAATAGCAGAACACAGGTTGATCGTAGGATCCTGGAATCATTTAGGTTGGAAAAGACCTTCAAGACCCTTAGGGACACCAATGTTTCAATAAACTGTGACATTTAATAACAAACAGCAAACTTTTGTTACTAAATGTCTTCCAGTCCTGAGCAGGAGGTGGACCAGGTTGCCCAGGGAGGTGGTTGAGGCCCCTTCCCTGGAGACATTCAAGGTGAGGCTCAACGAGGCCCTGGGCAACCTGGTCTAGTTGGGGGTGTCCCTGTGACTGCAGGGGGGTCAGACTAGATGATCTTTGAAGGTCCCTTCTGGCCCAGATGATTCTATCATTCTATGATTCTATGATTTTCTTTATTTCCAGGTGCAGCCTCTCCCTAAATATTTTGGCCAACGCTAATGTCGTTTTGTTCAGTCGTTGAAGCTCCCAGGGGAGAGGAGTGAAAAATATTTTAATCTTTGCTTTCAACTCTTTTTTTTTCTAGCACATCTTTTCCACCTCTGGCTTCTCGACTGCCCGCTGTGGTGCCAGAACAGGGAGGGAAATTAATGCCAACTCCAGTAACATAATTCTTCCCCCACCCCCAGGTGGAGCTTGGCTGCAGATAAAACCAGATAAATCTCACTTATTTCACTTTTTAGGCTTTTACTTATTTGGAGTCCTTTGACAGCAGCCAATAAAGACGGTCCCAAACAGAGACAGCTGGTATACAAGTGTGGTTGACAAGCATAAATAAATAAAATTAATTGAAATAGAAAGACCTTCTGCTTCTTTGTGGCGACGCGCGAAGCGCTTCACTAAAAATGGATCGACTGCAGAGAAACAGAAAAGAATTAAGAGCTGCTGTAATAAGCTGGGGAGGTCATTTTCTCTTGGACACTTTGGTTTTTTTAATGGAAAAAGGGGGGGTTTCAGTCAAATTTTTTCCACTAGGCATGTTGATTTTTTTATTTTAAAAGATAAAGGGAAACACAAAACTGGGTGCAGATAACTGGGTGAATAGAGGTCGGATTTCAAATAAACCATAAATACCTAAAAAAAAGCTGTATGTATTCTAATCCTGCTGGACATAGCCTCAACCTGATTTTATTTGCTTTGGTCAGGGGGTAAGTTCAAGCCTCCTGTATTTTTAGACCCAAAATACAGAATGCCCATTGTGGCTAGTGGCCTTGCCCTCTATTTATTTTATTTTTCTCTCTGCCTTGTTCCGCTGCTCTATAATCATCCCGTGGCTGGTGTTGGTGGTGTGCTTAAATTTACCACTTAGATTTTACGAGTTGGCATCTCGTAAAAGACCCGCCGTCTTCCCGTCGCCCCTCGCAGGAAGCACTCGCTTGGCCCTGGAAAAAGAGCCAGGCAATTAAACCCCAGCCCTTCTTAATTAAACAAGGGGGCACCTCCCCGGATGAATTATGCACCGGGCTACGAAGAGGGCACTTCTGGGAGCCAAAGAGGGGAGAAAATTCGCCATCTCCTCTAATGTTTGCCAGTTGGCGTCTTCGAAAGCAATGAGGTGGTGGTCAAGGAGAACCAAGAGGGTGGTTGTCCCCATCCCTGGACATGTCTGAAGGTGTCCACCTCCGCTCTTGTCGTTGGCCACCACGTGAGCAAACCCTCGTCCTCCCTCGCTGCAGGGACAACTCGTCTTCTCCGTCGCCGTACGAAGTAATGAAGTGGTTTGAGTTTGGACAAGGTGATGATAAATCCCCTCCTGGAGCCCGGTTTCGTGTCACACGTGTCCTCACACGCTTTCCCCATGGAGGTCAAAGCCTACAGTGAAACTCCTGTCAACTCTGAGTCCTCAGGAAATTACCACCTGGGTGTGTGGGAGGAGATATCAAGGGGGTTGGGGTCAACCCACCGTGGCACGGCCCTCAGGGCATGCTCACAGCACCAAACCAGAGGTGAAGAAGGCAGAAACTGGATTTAGCAACAATTTAAGTCCAGTCAGGTCCACCCTGTGCCAGACCAGGATCATTGTCCCCTGTGAAATCCCATGTCCCGTGTTCCTCCAGAGGTGCTGGGGGAAGGTCACATCATGACGTACCATCTCCTGGGTGAGATGCCTGCAGAGGGACAAGCCCCAGGTCTGACATTTGATGGAAGATGATGGGTTTTTTCTCCTTCTCTGTACTGGGAGCTCGAGCACTGGAGCTGGTTGCTCGGGGCCTGCAGGAGACAGGCTGTTGGAAGCTTGAAGAGATGGGGCATCAGGCTTTACAGGATACTTTCCCCGTATAAATCAGATTATTCTTTTTCTTTCTTTTTTTTTATTTTTTAAATTTAAATCTGCCTACTTGTTCGATAAAATTTTGTAAGAAACCTGCCAGGCTTTCTGGCAGGATTTCAAGAAATCCCAGTATGATCCCATGTTGTGCTTTAACCACGGATACATTGGCAAGTGGAAAAGAAATGTTTTCAAACCTTCCTCATGGGCTCTCCATCGGTGACTCACCACGGAGCTCTCAGCCAGGATGAGGTGGGACCATGCACGGGAACGATGCTTAAATGAACTATTTTATCAATCTGAAATCACTGTAAGAATGGACTGTGCACATGAGCAGAGGAGAATATAGTTGTCTTTCTCAAAACCCCTCCTTTGACCAAGCCAAGGCTGAGGGACTTGGGTCTTCTGAGTCTGGAGAAGAGAAGGCTGAGGGGGGATCTGATCAAGACCTATAAATCCTTCAAGGGTGGGTGTCAGGAGGATGGGGCCAGGCTTTTTTCAGTGGTGCCCAGGGACAGGACAAGA
>JAOWAV010000019.1:1992044-2007124 GCA_028571045.1 Scolopax bukidnonensis | reverse complement strand
TTCATCCAACCAACCAGTTATAGCATCATAGAAAGCTATCAGATTGGTCAAACATGATTTACCCTTGGTAAAACCATCTCACGTGCGTTTGTTCTCGGGTCACTTTAAAAAAAAACATTTCCAGGGTATTTCTCCAGCGGCAAAGAGGTCAGACATGGAAAAATGCATGACACAAACTGCTTACGACCGGTCATGTGTCCCCAGCGTGGTGGGTAGAGTGGTCTGGCATCACACCTTGCACTGGAGCATCCCTACTCCATGGGCCAGACAAACGGCGGTGCCAGAGCAAGCCTCCTAATTATCTTCAGATGATATAATTAAATGGTGCTAAACGCAGCCACAGTGTTAGTTTCTGGGTGGCGGTCACGTTTCACTGCACTGCAGAATTAATTTCACTTCGTTAGAGAAAACTAAGGGAACGAATCTCCATCTCTTGCGATGTTGGGTGTGTTGAAGTTGAGTGGATCTACGTGTAACACGGCCCAAACCATATCCAGTTTCCACGTGCCCACCTCTGGACAGGAGAGACAAGCTTCAAGGAGACAGACTGCCCAAATCTGTAATCTCGAGCAATTAAATGGATATTTAGCAATTCTGGGGCAAATGACTTCTCCTAATCTTGCCGAGATGAGAAGGTAACACCTAAACCAATGCTTTGTGGCATTTCCCATTGAAATTCTTGCTTTGGACACTCCGACCCACAGCAAGCCTGGTTTTAAAAGACCAACCTCACAAGCTTTTTTTCAGGCTTCAGCAGAAAAGAATCTGAGGAATCACACGTTTGTGGAAGAGTGTTCTCCAGCTGAAATTTGTGTAAATTTTTTTTAAAAATTTGAAGCCTTGGAAATTTCTAAAGCGATGCTATGAAAATTTCAGCCAACAACAGGCTGGAATAACCACCCTGAGCAGCTCCTGAAAACACCACCTAAAGTCTTATGCTCCCAGGAGAGATGAACCAGTCCAAAATAGCACAAATGGGTTCCAGGGAGACCCTATTGTGGCTTTCTAGTCGTTAAAGGAGGCTTAGAAGAAAGATGAGGACAAACTTTTTAGTAGGGTCTGTTGCAATAGGAGAAGGGGGACGGGTTTTAAACTAAAAGAGGGGAGATTTAGATGAGATATAAGGAATAAGTTGTTTACGCTGAGGGTGGTGAGACACTGGCCCAGGTTGCCCAGAGAGGTGGGAGATGCCCCATCCCTGGAAACGTTCCAGGTTCAGGGCTCTGAGCAACATGGTCTCGTTGAAGATGTCCCCTCTCATGGCAGGAGGGTTGGACCAGATGGCCTTTGAAGGTTCCTTCCAACTCAAACCATTCTGTGGGTCTAAGTAGTCATGTTTACACCCAACGAGAGCTCGTTGCGTTGACAGGAGACCATGTGGGGGTTGATAGTCAGCCATTCCCTGGCTTCTCATGCTCTTCCCAGGACAACCCATGGTCTCAGAACACCTTGGCCAAGCAGCAGCAGGTCCCTGGCAGGCACGGCCACACCGCTGCAGCCCCCAGCTCCACTCCTGGGTACTTCTGTGAGAGCTGGGGCTCATTACCCAGCGTGCCATGTAATCAGACTCTGGCAAGTGCTATCAAACGGTAATTATTGCAATTTGCATAAATATAGGTGAGCTCAGCAGCTGCTCCCTCCAAGCCTGGGCACAGTGTGCATGTGTCTGTGCTGAACAGCAATTTTAGGGGAAGAACTGGGGGGAAACGGGGGTGGAGGAGGAAGCCATGGGGTTGTGTGGCATCACCCTTTGCTCGCCCAGGGAGGTGCCCTGCACCTTGTCCCTCCAAGATGCCCCCTTTGGGGTTGAACTGCTGAGCAATGGAAATGTTGGATGTCTCCAACCCCTCCAACCTACTCAGGCACATTTTGGGTCTCTTCACCTCTGCCCTCTCCTGGCAGAACACCTCCCCAGAGGTGGTGTGCAATTCTCACAGGATGGGAATTCCATAAACCAGGAGCATTTCATTGCCTACTCAACCCCTAAGCAGGCTCTTAAATCCACACCTTTATTCAATTTTAGCCCCATTCAAATGAACTCTTGGTTTGAGCCCCCGGCTTGGGTGTTGCTCAGGGACGATGCTGAGGCTCTGGAGCAGAGACAGGGAAGATATTTTTTGTCTTCTTGCTATAACTGGGAGCTTTTTCTTTTGCTGCACACGAAATCTGTTATTGGCTGCCGGTGACAGCAGAACCAAAGGTTATAGATGCGTGCAATTCTTTCTTTTATTTGATTTGGAAAAGGAGAAGAGGGAGGTTAAAAAAAAAAAAAAAAAGAAAAGAAAAAAGAAAAGCGGTAGTTTAAGTTTTCAAATGAAAAGAAAGGGAACTAGCAATTCATCGGGTTTTGACAGAGCACTCCATCATTTGCTCCTCTTCCAGGAACAAAAGCGAATTTGCAGCAAAAAAACAATAAAGACAATGGGAGGTACAAACTTTTTTTTCCAAAGGGAAACATTTTTCTCTTGTTTTAACAAATGGGAAGAAGGAATGCAAACACACACAGGTGCTCTTCCCCTGAGCCCTGGCTTTTTCTCTCTGTCTTCTCAAGTGAACGCCAGGGCACGGACACGTGCGTGCCCCCTCCTCCCCATCCACCCCCCCACCAGCTGCTGGTACCTACCAGTCACTTCTCCTTTCGAAATAATTACTGTCTGTAGTGGGTTTGGAGAGGGCTGAGGTCACGCCACACATAATAATGAAGGGGAGAAAGGCAGTTGGTGGTGAAATCCTCTCCTGGTGGCACCACGCGTTAGTTATATTATAAAACGATGCTGTTCCACCCACACCCTTGTTGAGGTACTTTTGGAGTGTTTCCTTGCTGCATAAATACCCTGGCTACATTAGGAAAGCTGCAAGAAGGTTGCCAGAGGTTGGGCTTTACAAAAAACACCCTTGAAAATAATGATTTTTGCTTTGGCCCAGTTTCTTCTGGCTCTTTCTTCCGCACTGAGATGCAATCAGAGGGCAGCGTGTTGTACGTAGCCCCTTACCAAGTAGTCTATGGGAGAAACGTGATGAAAGCGTTGGGTGGAGATGGCACTCGAAGGCTTTTTTTTGGCATTCAAAGAAGTTCTGGCTTGGCTGCTGAGGAGGCTGGAACGTGTGACCCACGTTGTGGTGCTGATGGATTAAAACCGATGGGCGATTGGATTCACGGGGTTGGAAATTGTGTCTTGGAGATCATCATGACCATCTGGCTGCTCTCTAATGAGCTCAGCCTGATTACACTCCGTGCTGGGCACGTGCTTTCTGGACAACACCTTCTTCTCCACAACTTCTACATCCATCTTAGGTCAACAACCCCCAAAGCTCTTTTTGCGAAAAATTGTTTCCTGATGCCCAGATTAAGTATAAATATAAAATAACCAACCAGGGAAAACATGGATCCGAGCGTGGAGCTCGATTCTATTTTCACAAGAAGGGGTTATGTGGTCCCTTTTCTCCCCAAATGGCAGAACCCCTCACAAAGTGAAATTTAGGCTCCCGCAAGCCATAATGGATTAAAAATGCTCATGGAGCTTTTATGAAGGAAAAATCACTATAATCATCCTCAAAATCTCCACCTTACAGATGTACTTAGCGGAAACGTATTATATGCAGAGGGATTGTTTACTTACTGTTTTGCTTAAAACTGCTTGCTTGATGCAGAAATATTTAATGGAAATGTATATTATACACAGAATTAATTTACCATTTCGCTTAAATAATTCCTTCCAGAGAGATGGAAAGTTGTTTATGATAAAAAGTAATGTTTTCATGTTTTTTTCCCTAAATTCTACGTGACCACCAACATTGAATAAACCTTTTTTTTTCCATGGAGATCTTTATAGGGCTGGTAGGTGTCATATCCTCAAATTATTTTATTGGTGACCACCTTGGATGGCCAGCATTTGCCCTGGGAGTCATGGCTCAGTGATGCCGAAGCATAGGGATATAAAAATGAGCAAAATCCACTTTTTATGAGGGTAAAGCATCACGTAAGGAAAAGGAAACCATTTGGAGTTATGGGAGCGCACGTGACAAATCCCAGCACTCCAGTTGATTTAACTGGGGGCTGGGGATTGAATTACTTGAAAGGGATTGGAAAAGCTGTTTGGGTTTGTTGGGCTGGTTGGGTTTTTTTTTTTCCCCTCATCCATAAGCACAAGCTTAAATACGCAGCACGTGTAACGAAACGGCCCGGACGGAGTGATTGAGACCACACTGGGTAAAATAGAGAAGCTAAATTAAAAGCAGTCATACTTAGTAACAAAAACATGTATTAGGCTGTTAACACTCTCTGGACAGGGTGCCATTTTTTAGAGATGAGGAAGACGTTAATAAGTGTAATACAAACACGCCATCGTCGCTTTTTGGCAGATAATTGAGTGCACCAGCGCTTTCCTGTCTAATTTTCATGGAGCTCCATTTGTCTTTTCTCCAGCTCCAGAGTGTTCACCAGGCTTTGGGTCACGTTATTTCCATCGATCTCAGTGCAAACCCTTCTTTACCATATGGACAAGGGTCTACTATCCTATAAGACATGGTGATTTTGGGGCGTGCAGCTTGTCCCCCCATCCCTCCTCGCCCAGCAGCCCCCGGACACCGGGTAGGAGAAGCCATAAATGATATTTTCCAGCCTAAAAGCTGGTGGGAAAGGAGCCTGGTTGCATTTCTGCAGCAATAACCCCCTGCGTTCCTTGAGTTCCAGCATCTGGACACCCACAAACTTCTTCACTTGCATTTTGGAAATGTATGCACAAAAGGTTGAGCACTGACTCTGAAACAGGAACAGAGGAAGAACTCAAAATGCACCATTTAAAAAAGCAAAGGAAAAAGGAAAAGCTCTCTCTTTTTTTTTTAATCACTTACACATCAAAATTCTCATAGCAAAAATTCTCTGAGCAAAACTCCGAGCTCTAGGAATGGAAGACACCAGCTGTTTCAGAGAAGTGATGTTTAAGAAGGGTGATCTGACATCAGGCTTTGGAACTGGGCTCCTGCTTGGCCACCAGGTGGACTTCATTGCTTCTAACGAGCTGATCCTGCTCTGTCCTGGCAGAATGAGGGCAGGGCCAAATTTGGCACACATGGGCTTAATTAAGTCAGTTTATTTAATAAGAGCAGGGTAGAAGTTTGGTCTTTTTTGTATTCTGGAAGGCCGTGGTGGTTTGGTTTCTTCTCTGGGTTGGTGAGGAGCTGCCTTTTGCTTCTAAGGTAAGAGTGAAGAGCTTTGTAGAGGTGGTGGTTGCTTTGCACCTTTCCTATCTTCTCTTATATTCTCACTGCAGGAGAAGGATTAACAACCCGAGACTAAATTAATATCTGTGTTTCAGGCAGAGAACAATTGAAATCCTTGGTTTTAGTGGAATTGTTCCTTATTTATGCAGGTGTGAGTGGGATTATAATAAATGTTTATAGACCTTTTTTTCCCTTATGATGCCGTATCTTCTGGCTTGAATTTTCTTATGTGCTAGTTTTGTATGTTGGTGTTTTCCCTGAGCTTTATGGGTTTGCTCTTGAGTTGGGGGAGTCCTGGTTACTGAGACATTGCAGGCTTTTAGTGGAAACTTAGTGGCCCAGGAGGAAAAAAAAAATAATGTATTTGCTCATCCTTCTTCTAAAGATGATTGATAATGCAAATAAAGACATAAAAAACTACTGTTATTTTACATGACCTGTCAAAAGAACTCTCTTTACATGGTGAAACTGCCAGAGAGAAGCAAGATCCTACACAGTTGTTACCTGGTGTAGCTTCATGTAGGAGCTGAGGCCCACATCAAGTAGGACGAGGAATTTTCCAGTATTTTTCAAAATACTCTTGCTACTTGGTGCATGGGAAGTTTATTTTTTTTCCTGATAAGCACAAAGCTGCAGAGTATCTCTGAAAGTTTTCCATCCTTGGGTGAAAGTACGGGAAAGATAAATAGCTGCTGAGCAATTGTTTGGCAGAACTTAATTGCAAGAAGCAGTTGGAGGAAAAAGAGCTGCAGAATACAAGGAGGGGACAATAGTGGCCCAGGAGCCTTGTTGAGCTCAGCTCCAGCCCTTTCCAAGTGAGAGGGAGAAGAAGAAGGTGGTAAACAATTGAAATAGTCAGTGATCTGAGTGGAAATAATAATATTTGGGGTTATGTGGTAGGGAAATAGTTGATGTGATGACTACAACATGTTCTTGGGGACCAGGTGGGGAACAAGGGTGTTTTGAGATGTGGTTTTCTGCTCTAGTGTGGTAGGCGTGTCAAAGGGGGTGTTAAACAGAAAACTAGGATGGGTTTTAGTAATTCTGGGATGGAGTAATTGATATGGATCTATGGATCAGCTGTGGGGCAAGCTCACTGGGTGGACTCCCTCAGCCTCTGCCCAAAACAGAGGAATTCAATCTGAGTTTTCTCATGTCACTTAGATCTGGGAGGCACTTGCTGGACTTTTCAGGCCCTCGGTTACAAAGCTTCCTTAGAAATCTTGAAATATGATGCTTTCCTAATGTGGAAACTGTGTCCTGAACTCTGGATAATTGAATATTGACCTCATTTCAATAGACAAAGAGGTGATGACTGGTTGGAAATCCATCAGCTCAACTGGTCAGGTTATATCAACGCTTCCTTTGTGTGGGAAAGAAAATGGCATTGACCACTGATGCATAATTTTTGGGGCTCTTAAAGGTTGAGTTACCCGAAGCTTTAAATCACTGCGGATGTAAGTGAATGGAAATTAAATGTGAAGTGCTGGGGGGGTGGGAAAAATGAATTGGGGAAAAGCATCCTATTGAGTGCTCCCAAAATCTTGAGCTGAATGGCAAACCTATAAAAACATTGCTGTAGAAGCGTACAAAAGATGGGAAAGTGGGATAAATGGGAATGAATGGGGGAATAGGTTCAGATTTGTCTCTGACATGTAAGAGAACGCAGAGGGGCTTGATGAAATATGGGGCAAATTGACTGTGATTGCTGTGAAACAGATAACTGTGTGGGGTCTGAGCTTATGGCTTCATGTGGATGGTACAGAGTTGACTGGGAATTGAGGAGTGATGGGAGTGTTGTGGTTGCTCCTGGTCTGTACCTGGATGGTGATGGAGAAGGTGGAAAATGGTGGGGGAGAGGATTCAGATTAAGTCATGTATTTTCATACCACAGGGGAGTGTCCCCATGTTATTTTATACAGTGTTTACATCTTGTTACTGCTGAATTTCTTCAGAATTGCTTCCAAAGTAACCCAAAAAGCTGGGGTGTATTGCTCAGTTCATCGGAGTCAGATCTGAACTGCAGACACCATAAGAAAATTCATGAAACCATCTGAGAAGCTTCACGGTTTAGATTTTTACTGAAGGAAAAAATCCAATTGATCTTGAAGAAAAGACTTGTAAACAACCTCCTCCCACAAATTCTGTCAGCTTTCATCCCTCAGCAAGTATTTAGAGCAAGAGGCTTGAAAACCCCTTGCCCCAGGGGAAGGGGCAGGGGGAACTTTTGATGGTGGTGTTAACCCAACCTTGTCTACAGCCGCTTGAATGAGCTCCTCTAACACGCGATACAAGCGGCGTGAAATGTCAATACCAGTCAGTGTAACACTCGAGTGGTTTCTGACATAGGAAAGGAGAAGGATGGTTGATCTTTAACCAGTTGTTTGGTTTTTTTGTTGTTTGCTTTTTTTTTTTCCATCTGAAAGATTTTTCCTTGGCACTTGACAGCTTCTTGCAGCTATGCTCCATCATCTCCCTCTTGAGGTCTCGCTGGTGTTTCTAGTTAAGTTGGGCTTAACTGTACTGTGTGGGATTAGGACTCCAAAATTCTGCCCAGAATCCTGAAGAAACCTGTGGTCTTTTGGCAGGGTCACATGTTTTTTCTTGTGTATCTGTTATCCAGATCATCTACATCTTGGGCAACCTTAAAGCTTCTTGCTCTGGCCCTGATCTTGGTTGCACCAAGCATGGCTGGAATTTCTGAGCTAATTACTCTCAGCCTGAGTTCATTTTGGCAGTAGAGAAAATGTTAATGCTTGGATCCTCTTCTCAGGTGATTTTCAAGTGGTTTCTGGGACCAGGCAGCTCAAATGAGTGCGTTGTAGGTCTGGTGGCTTGTCTCCTCGGGATTTGGCATGTGGTCTTTTTTCTCTCCCTCCCCAAGTTGTCTTTTAATTCTTCTCTGGTCCTGGGTGTACTTACAGGAAACATTTAAGGAACACCTTTCTGGGAAAGTGTCTTAAGAGGTGAAGCTTTATGGCATTAACCTCCTATGGGAGAAGGGCATCTGCAGGTAGGAAGAGCTTGAGACCCCGGGGCAGGTCAAGGACCACTACATGTGGCAACAGATCTACAGATGAAAAATTATTTCTGGGTCACCTCTGCAAAATTTCTTGCATTTAGGCTCCTTTGTTGCTGTTCTGGGAGCTGCTGGTACTAATCTACCATATGCTCTTTGTGGCAAACTGGGGTAAATCTGCATGTGAACACTGGTTTTGTCTCCTATTTCTAGTAACCTAGTGCCTCCACCAGAGCAGATGCAATCTGCTCAAATATAAAAACGATCTCTCTTGGAAAAAAAATATTCATGTAGACAGGCTTGAAATAGACGTGCTATTTGAGCTGTGAAAGAATAAATTCTTGAGCTGAAATAGTTGTGAGCAGAGCAGTGGCAGAGATGTGTTGAGGCAGCAGCTGTGACCATGGGAGGTGACAGATGGGAAGGAAGATGTGTGGTTTGGTCATGAGAGGTGTTCTGAAATGGGGAAGAGGGGTGAGAATGGCATGTCTTATGTCCATTGCTCTTGTCACAGCAGCCCATAGGCTGTGTTGACTCCTGAACTGGGATGTGCTTGGGTTTGGTTGGCCCTTCCTTAACCAAGATCTTCTGTGGTGGAGCATGAGGCCTTCTACTCTCCAGCAATGGGCAATCTCTGACTTAGTGACTGCTTCTTTAAGAGTTCCTTTCCTTGTGTACGCTGCTCTATGGGCAGTAGTTCTATAGGAATAGGAGTGTTTTCTTTCTTTCACCTTTAACTGCAAATTCTTCTTGTCTTTATCAACCTGTGGTGAAGAACGTGCATTTTCACAGTGGCCATAGCGCTAGGAGACCCTGGTTTGAAAAATCCAACCATAATCTGGCTCAAATGGCATTATATTTTTTTTCTTAGCGTGGTGGCTTCAAACAGCAGGTAGAAGGAAGGCTCCTTATTGCAGTGGGGTTGGTGGGAAGGTATGGTTTGTAATGGGCAGCAAGGGAAAGGCACAGCTTGCCTTGATGTCTTGCCATGTGCTGCTTTTCCAGCCCTAAGGAACAAGGGGAGACCCGTGACAGATTTCACAGACCTGACATGTAATGTCATTAAGACTCAATTAAGAGTCTTGTAGAAATAATTTTAACCTGATTCCTGTCCCAGACTGATTATTGGAAATTATCTCGTTTCCCTGAGAGGGGGAACTCCTGTCATGGGAAAGGCTCTTTATCAAATTGTAAGTTTCAATATTCAGTAAAACCAGCCTCAGATGACATTTTTTTTTCCTCCAAAAGACTGCAGGAAAATGCAAAGAGGAGAGAGCTATGAACAAATAACCAGCTTAGCTGCTACACACCTGTGGGTTTTCAGTGGGGGTACCATGCCAGACATGTAATGTGTGGAAAAGGCAGTGGTGTAGAGAAGAAAGGGATGTCTGAGTTGCCTTCATAGGTGATTTTTCTGCTGACATGTGGAATAATCTGGTCTACAAACCAGGATGAATGATGGGGACAGTAGTGTCCCTCATAAGATGAGCTGCATGGGGTTTAGCTGTGGGTCCCCAGAGCACCCTGTCGGTCTTTCTCCCTGATTTGGAGCCAGAGTGAGAGTGGGTAGAGATTATCAAGCCCTGAAGTCCTGTGCTGCAGGCTTGAAACTTCTTTAGGGTTTTCATCTGGCTTATTCCAAAATCTTCATTCTATCAATGAAAATTTAAGTATTTAACTTTCCATTTGCTCTGTGGTTCTTGGTTATTTTGCGGAGAAGCTCTGTGGGGCTGTGACTCCCTGCACATCTTCTCTAGCACCTGGGACTTGCAAAATGAAGATGATTCTTGGAGGACAAGGCTTTCTAATGGGACCTGTGGTGTTATAAAACCATATGACTCACGCGAGGGCAGGCAGACAGACCAGGCTTTCCATAAAGATTGAAATATATGAATTCTGGGATGCTTAGTTTGGAAGAGAGAAAGAGGCTGGGCCTACAACCTCCATATAGCATCAAAAGGGCAGTTTTTGTGATGTTTCTAAGTGTCCTCTGCTTGTGGTACCCAATGGGAGAGCTTGGCTGTGGGATCTGCTCAAGTGAGGAATCGCAGGCTCTTGGAGAAAAGGCATTTCAAGTTAGGGAAATGAAATTGGGTTGAGATGACGTGGAACAAATTGTATTTGTCTCACTCTGGGAAGCGAGGACAAAACATTTAAGTTTGAGGGCCTCTGAGATTTTTTTCTTAATAGCATGAAATATTTTTTTAAGAAAATAATCAATACATGTCTTTGAAGTAATTCGAGTTGTGTTCAAATCACCTCTTCAGAACTTGATTTATCTTGCCAAATCATGAATCTCAGGGTGCTTTGGTAGAAGGAAAAGAATTTTCTTACCAGGCTTGATCTGAATGGGTGTCCCATTCAGTGGTGCCCCTGTGAGAACACTTGAACTGACCTGCCAAGGACATAACCATAACACTGCATCCTCCTGTTGTGTCTGTGTCTCCCAAAGGTGCCAGAAAGGGACCAAAAGAGCCCTGGTAACATGGGTTTGTGCTCTGTTAGAAGAAAGTAAGGTCAGTTTTTCTGTAAGAAAAAGATGGATGAACTGGTTATAACCTTCCCAGGAAAACAGAAGTTCTAATGGGGAGAATGCATCATAAAAATCATAAGTTTCACTAAAAGACAAAGCTTGAAGCTGGTAATTGCAGACTAGGCAGAGGAGGCATGTATCATGCTGGGAGGGTAATTAACACAGGGAATGTCCTTTCTAGGGTTGTGATGGGATTTGATCAAAACTGGAGCTTAATATTGACTTACAACAAAGCCTGTAACTGCATTCCAGGCTATGGTGCAATGGAGGAATTGCTCAGCTCTATAAAATGTGGAAGTCAGTTAAGTGATTACCGGGTTTCCTTCAGCATAAAATCAACAAAGATTTCATTGTAGGAGTGTGAGCAAGATCAGGAAAGGAATTAAAAGAGACTGAAGGGAACCTGATGTTTGCCTGATGTGAGAATGCCATTATTTTCCCTGTGTGGGGAGTAAAAACCAAACAGATGAAATAGATTGGTAAGGATAAATTTCCATTCATTACAATCCTGAGAGAGAATTTCTCACAATTTGTCCTGTGCAGAGCCTTAGATGTTGGAATTGATTTTCCCTTGGGGGAGATCTTGCAGAAAAATTGAATGTGAAAATTTGTAGTTGTCCGTGAGCACAAACCACACAAATGCAGGCTGGGCCAAAGAAGAAATTGGCTGCTTGAAGCACCTTTCTCTTAATAAATCACAGAAGGATATAGGGTTGGAAAGGACCTCTGGAGATCATCTAGTCCAACCCCTGCTTCCAAAGCAGGTTCACCCAGAGTAGGTTACAAAGGGTAAGTCTCTAATATCCCCCTTTCCCATTCCTGGGGATGTTTTGCTCTCAAAGAGAGAGGCAAAAGCAAATTTTGGTTGGATGATCCATCAGCCTTTCTCCACTACATGGTCCCAGTTATCTGCTCTTCCAGTTTCTAACATCAGGGATTACCACAAAGCTGGGTGGTGTGAGGAAGCCAGCTTCAAGTTACTTCAGAGGGGTAAAATATCTAAAGACTATTAGAATGAATATAATCCTGAAAATTGTATTTCATCATAAATGTTAGATTGAGGTCTTTATGAGGTTGAGGGGAAAAGGAGTTCCCTTCTGAGAAAAATGAGGGGAGAAAAAGTAGAGAAATTAGGGGTTTTTTTTCAGAGGATTCCCTCAAATTCTCCTGGCTGCAAGCATCCTTTGTACCCTGCCAAGCAGAAGATGCTGCTGAGAAGGTTTCTTTCCTTCTCCTAGCTTTCCTGCAGCTCCCTGGGCTATTTCCACCCCTATGGTCATTGACTTCTCTGGTCTGAGAGACCAGATCTGGATTATTTTCTAAAGGATGTTCCACCTGTAGAAAGTTTGGGGTGGTTTCTTTTGGTTTTTTGAAACCAAGGTTATGCCACAAGCAAGTGCTGCAGAAGTGTTATCTGCTGTGTGACACAGTGACATCCCAGGTGTGACAAGTTGTGCAAGGTAGGGGCTGATTCCCTCTCCTGGAGTGATGCTGAAAGATTATGGTCCAACATAGAAGCCCTGCAAGAAGTTTGGAAGAAGTTTAGGAAGAAGCAGGTGCTGGGACAGTTGACTCAGGTGTCTGAAGATGGAAATGGAGATGCTGGTGTGTGAGACCATTGCTGGCTGGACCCACAAGTCCTTATCTTGCTATTGCTCAGCCCTTGGTACCCTCTTTCCCTTTTCTTCATGGGCAACGAGTCTCTCCAGCACTTTTTGGGCTGCTCTGCTAGATGGTGCTGTTGCCCTGGTTTCTGAGAGGAGTTTGCGAGCTTGGTCCTCGGAGGAGAATTAATGCTTATTCAATTAATATCTACCCCATATAATAGAGCCTGTGGAAAATATGCTGTGCTCTGGAAACTGTGGAAAGCTGCTCGGAGCACGTCTGCTGCCAAACCACCCTCCTCGCCAGCCAAAACCCTGCTCTGAAATGGGTCAAATCTCCCCCTGAATCTGGTCCCGGCCTGGGAAGCTTTCCTGATGTGAGCGTAGGGTCTCATGTGGTTGGAAGGACTGGTGCTGCTGTCCAAGCAGCATCCTTAATCTCCTGGCATTAAAGGAACAAGGAAAAACAAACTCGATGGGGATGTCAGGAGATTAGGACAAGAAGCCACCAGCGCTTTGCCAGCTGTTAAAATATTATTTTAGCTTGATTTCAACAGTAAGCTGGGAGATCGGAGGGGAAAGTGCTTTTAAATTTTATCAGGGAGAAGTCAGCCCCGAGTTAGTTCTCAGCAAACCTGGAGGAACTTCACTGCACTCAATGATGGTGTTTAATATTCATGCGAGTCTTTTCTTTGAGGAATGTCCCCAAACACTACTTGAACTCTCCACGCAGTGCCAGGGAAAGGCACTTATTGCTCGGGCAGAAAAGACTAATAACTAATATGCTTCCTGGCAATTAAAGCGGCAGCGAGATCTCCTTGAGGGACCAAGGTGTAAACATTTGAAAACCGGTGAGATCTTTAGGACTGGCAAAGAGCTTGAGACAATATTAGGACTAGAGCTGCTAAACATCCATAAAACCAACTTTTAGACACCTGAGCCCAATATTCAGCCTGCAAGTGCCAGAAACACCCACGTTTCTACTGCTGCTGCTGTTTTTGCCCAACCATCCAGGGTCTGCTGCAGGGGAGAGTGTTGAGGCTGGACCCAAACTGGACCTAATTGAAGCATTTTTCTCTTAGCGCAGCTACTGCGAGGGTCAGAGGCAGATCTATTGCATTTATGGGGTGTAGGAATTGTGGAACCCTGCTCTGTGTTAAATATAAATCATGTCTTGGTAAACTCTGGCATTTCTCCCACGTGCTCCTTGTTCCCACACACGCTCCCGGTGGGATCACTCGGTCAGGATTAACCAAATCCCATCCTGGTGCTGGGCTTGGTACCTGTCAGGGAGTAGTTGGGGTGCCTGGGAATGGGTCTCCCCCTACTTTGTGCCTCTCCATTCAGACCTGCTGGGGTGGATGGGTTCTTCTGAACACATCCAGGGAGGGAGGGATGGATGGATGTGGCCCTTTGTCTCTTCTGGTGAAGCCTTTCTACCTCACCCAGCTCATTAAATATTAATTGCTGCAGTGGTGAACCCAGCTCTCCCACATCCCAGCTGACTGCCCTGCCTGTGGAGCTGGAATGTTGCTTTGCTGGCCTGATAAATATTTAATGAGCGCACAAAACGGAGCAGCCCTGCCATGTGGTGGCTGTGAGAGCATCAGGTCAGAGCACTCTGGGCAGCACTGGGGTACAGGCAGCACCTGAGCTTCAGAAGTGGCCTCTGGTTGCACAGGAGACAGCTTTTTCCGTGGTCTTGGTTGGATGAAAAGCCAAGCAACCAGGCAAGAATTTCCTCCTGTCGTCCCTGTTGGTGGCAGGAAGGTCAGAGCTGGGGAACAATGTTGTCTTGGAGGTGGTCCAGGGAGCAAAAGGATGCCATACAAGCAGCTGAGCTTTGGAGGGCCCTGCTTGCTGAGATTGATGTGGCTGGGTGAGGAGAAGCAGGTGATGTGGACACCTTCAGCAGTGATGAAAAATGGTTTTGAAGTAGAGGAGTGGCTGTTTCACCAGCTGTCACAGCAGGAGGGAGCAGAGGTGTGACTAGGCAGTGACATCCTTCAGCAATGGGCTGTCAGGCTTGCACAGAGACCTGTGTGGGGCACCTGGGCTCCCCCAAAATGTGTCTTGGTGATCCTTGAAAGACCCCTGGCACCCTGAGCCAAGGTGATTGCATCCACCTCATTTGGGTGGCACCGTGGCCACTAAACCTGGATGCCTGCTGTGCTCCTGCTTGACAGGATGAAAGGCTCTAGGGGACTTCTAGAGTTCTCATGGACAAACTGGAAGCTTGAACCAGCTTTACTGCACCCAAGCTCATCAATGGGGTCAACCTCCAGCTCTCAAACCCAAAGAAATACCCCATTCCTCCCAGTGGCACTGGGCTTGTGAGGTAACAGCCAGGAGGAATTTCAGACTGTAGAATCATAGAATCATGTGGGTGGGAAGGGATCTCCAAAGGTCATCTAGACCAACTACCCTGCAGTCAGCAGGGACACCCCCAACTGACCAGGTTGCCCAGGGCCTCGTCGAGATTCCAGGGAAGGGGCCTCAACCACCTCCCTGGGCAACCTGGTCCAGTGCTCCACCACCCTCGTTGGAAAGAACTTCTTCCTAAGACCCAATCTAAATCTGACCTACTCCATCAGGTCCATGTCCTTCTGTTGAGGGCTCCAGCCCTGCACACAGTGCTCCAGGTGAGGTCTCACCAGAGCAGAGTCAAGTGGGAGAATCCCTTCTCTGGACCTGCTGGCAA
>JAOWAV010000019.1:1948893-1991944 GCA_028571045.1 Scolopax bukidnonensis | reverse complement strand
TGACATCCTGTCCCTCAGGTGTATCGACAGCACCACACAGCTTGGTGTCATCTGCAAACTTGCTGATGGTGCTCTCAGTCCCTCTATGTCATTGATAAAAATGTTAAACAGTCCCGGTTCCAGCACAGACCCTTGGGTACCTTTGTGCATGCTATAAATCTGCACGGAGGGGTGATGTGTGGAGGACCCTGTTGTTTGTAGAAGAGTAATTGCTGTTTCTTCAAGAGCCAGCTTCCCTTGGCACTTGGGAATAGCTCTGGTTCCCAGCAGACAGACCCCAGCCACCAGACATTGCTTTATAATGTTCAGCTGAACAGATATATTTATAGCAACCCGAGCTGCATCTTTGATTTCCTTATGTAACGGGGATGTTCCAGCACCTTGGGTTTCTCCTGGTGGTAAATTACAGCTAATTCCTCTCCTCCACATGTCTGAAAGGAAAGGGGAGCAGCGGGTTGCAAATCTCTTCCCAAGAGTAGCTGCCATGGTGAGAGCAGGGAGAGGAGCTACTGCTGGGGAGGGCAACCTCTGCATCTCAAGTGAATATTTGAACAACACTCAAGTCCTTGCTCTGGATAAAATGGCTTAGTAATATATTTTTATTAAAATATTAATTTATATTTATTTTTTATTAAGAAAAATAATAAAAAGCTTGTGCATAAGTGGGTTTGATAGACTCTTGCAAAAAAAAAAAAAAAACCAACAGTTTCAGGTGCCAGAACTAATCTCTGACAGCAGCTGGGCCTTGAAAGCAAACCCTGCTACCACAATTTTGAGAATAATAACTATTTTAACCTACGTGCTTACAGGATACATCTGTAGAAGCAACTAGTCTATATGTTGAATTATTCATGAGGTTCCTGTTGAAGGCGAGCGTGTGGTGGGGCAGGCAGTGGGAGACCATGTATTTCTACCCCCCCCTCCCCAAATCATATCAAGTTCAGGAACGGTGCCCTGGGAGCGTGTATAAATGTATTTATTCCCTGCTCTAAGGAAAATCAGACCAAAAGAGTGGGGAATATTTGACCAATTAGCATGCCTATTAAATGGAAACTTCTTACTTATTTAATATCAAGCTAATGTAATGAAGTCAGATTCACTTGTTAATCCACTTGCAGGTAATTGCAAAGATAATAAAGTTGCTCAAGCTTGGTTTGGGGGGGGGTGTGTGTGGTTTTTTCCTTTTTTTTTTTTTCTGGGAATGCACCCTTCTGCACTGCCCTGGAACTGAGTGGTTTTGCTAATTTGCTTGAGTAGTGGTCACCCACGGATTAGATGTAGAGTCTACTTAAAAACCTCCTTTGTTCTGCATCTTCACTCTCTGCATCTCTTTGCCGGCTTAAGACATCTAAATAAATGAAATAAATCAGGAATTAATCTGATGCAAGCTTTGTGAAAACAAGTAATTTCTTAACAAGAGCCGAGTGAGTAATTCGCGATGAATAATTTATCTGACATCTTTTTCTTCTCATGGAGCTTCAGCAAACAGATTTCTGCTTCCTTCAATTAACTGCAGAAAGCTTCTTGACAAATTTGGGGTGAATGTTCTCAACAGGAGGGCTCGTTTGAAAAAAAAAATAAAGCCTCTCCAGGATTTAAAATTGAAGTTTTATAGCTTTTTTTTTTTTTTTTTCCTTTTGTGAGGAGCCATGTGCTAAGAGGGATGAGGACTGGGGACCAGGGCAGAGCTGGTGGTGGTGCCTACCCTCATGTGGGAGGTAAATGGATGCTTTGTTGTTTTGTTGTTGTTTTTTTTTTAATTTGTTAAAGCTAAATGCTGTTTAGAGGATGAATTTTTATCTGGGATGTGTGGTATGAATGCTCTGAGGCTGCGATGATGGCTCTGGAGCAGAGCTGCCTGTTGGGTGGTTCTACCAAGGAGTCTTGATGCTGTCAGTTTGTGGATATTTCCTTGCAGAGGCTGGGGAAAAAAAAGCAGAATAACTACAGTTTTCTCAACTGCATGGTTGTGGAGGCAAGTGAGGTGGGAACAGCCACGCAGTGGGCAGAGATCCCCTCTATGGATGTGGATAAGGCCACCAGGAACCGGTATGGTGGTCAGGTCCCAGGATCTCCTAGTCTTTCTTGACCTGACCAATGACTTGAGTTTGCTGAAAAATGGGTCCCTTTGTGAACTTGATGATGTTGGCACAGTTGGAAGGGCCACGTGGAGCCACGAGAGGCTGGGCTGGCTGTTGAGGTGGTCTTTTCCAGCCTGTGAACTTTTGAGACCAGGAGTAGATGCCAGAATGAGATGCACGATGCACTCTCTGGTGAAATACATTTGTCCTTGTGGTTCTTTCTCTTTGCGTGGCACAAATCTCAGCCTAATTGCAGGGATGTGCACACCCTCCAAACCTGCCAGGAGCAGAAGGCTGTTTTCAGCCAGGAGTTTTAGATGTAATGAACGTTACGCGAGTCACTCCCTTTCATATGCGGCAAATCTTGACTGAAAACTCCCTATTTAGCCCTCCCTTGCCTTCCTCCTTGGCCTCTCCCACACAAGCCTTGGACAGCAAAGAAAAACTTTAATTATTAAGACTGTTGCTTGTAACACGTTTTCTCCAAGCTAAAACAAGCTGTTTGTTTACAGAATAGCAAAACTTGAAGGAAGGGAGAGATCTGTCAAGTCCCGAAATACACGACAGCAGACAACCCTCCATTTGAAGATGCAAATGAAAGCGTTTGAAGTCCTGGGGTTGCTGCCATAAGATGAAGTCACCACAAAGCCCCAAAGAAGTGATTTCTAACTGGCTCTGCCCTAGTTCTTGCTGGGAGCTATTCCCCCTCCTCCTCACAGCAATGCCTGGAGGAAGGAAATGAAGATGATGAGGGGTGGTCATTCCCTGATGGAGGGGTAATGGTTTTAAACTGAAAGAGGGGAGATTGAGATGAGGAAGAACTTCTTTGGTGTGAGGGTGGTGAGAGCCTGGCCCAAGTTGCCCAGAGAAGCTGTGGCTGCCCCATCCCTGGAGGGGTTCAAGGCCAGGCTGGAGGGGGCTTGAAGCAACCTGGTCTGGTGGGAGGTGTCTTTGCCCACAGCAGGGTGGTTGGAGGTGGATAGTCTTGAAGATCCCTTCCAACTCAAACCATTCTGTGATTGTGTCTCTGCTTGGATGGCACAGCTGAAGTATCAGCCTTGCTCCACATCTGGCCACATGTGGTCAGCACCTAACTTGGGTGCAAGCACTTGACTCCCATGTATTCAGCTTTTGTTCCTCTTCTGCCCTCCCATGTGATGTTTATTGTTCCAAATATTTTAGCATCTTCAATTTTAGACATCGTACTTGAATCCAGTCGATTTTCAGGGTGTGAGGAAAATGCTTGTGCTGCTGGTAAATCAAAACATGACAAGGAACTTGAAAAAGGACACAGCCAAGAAGTTAGATGACTCTTGGGGTGGTCTCCATTGCTGGAGCTTTGGGTCAAGTGAGACACGAATGTGTAAACTTGGTTTTTTTTCAGCCTGAGATCCTGCAATAATTTATTTGGTTATTTCCCGTTATAACAAATCTTTGATTGGCGCTTTTATATTGGGAATATGAATTTCTTTTAACAATGAGGTGATGAGGGGTGCACTTAAACCAAACTTCTTCTCACAGCCTACATTTTGCAGAGCTGGCAGTAATTTGGGGTCACGTGGGCGCCCTCGTCGTTCGCCTGAGAAAGTTTGGGTGCCTCAAAGGGATTAATCTGCAGTTCCTGAAAGAGAGACTCCTTTGAATTGCACTGAAAATGATGGTACTTAAATTGCTGGATACCTTTATGTCTAATTTTCAAGTGAAAGCCTTGTTTTCTGACACATTTTACTGAGGTTTAAATAGGCAGTAATTGTCTTTTAATTATTAGATCAGTAATAGGCTATGGATCTTAATCTGTTAGGCTG
Organism: Scolopax bukidnonensis; assembly: GCA_028571045.1. NCBI lineage: Eukaryota > Metazoa > Chordata > Aves > Charadriiformes > Scolopacidae > Scolopax > Scolopax bukidnonensis. The sequence goes on along the minus strand of JAOWAV010000019.1, from coordinate 1,988,058 downwards.
TGATTCCGAAAACATTACTATTCATCCCCCAGAATTGATGATATTTAACATGCGTTAACTGTCTTTTTAAATCCCTGTAATATGTCTATTTAGGAATCTTAAGTTATGCATTTAAATTAGATTTAATAGGAGAGGATTTTGCGAAGCTGAAACTTTGGCCATTTAAGAAACATCTCTGATGAGAGGTGCGCCGTGGGTATCGCTAATTGAGGAGCTGGATGATCTTGCAGAGTAGGGTTGGAGGCTGAGAAATGTCACCCCAAAGAGCAGTTCTGCCCCAAATCCTTGATTTCCATCCCTCCTCATTCATGTACTTGTGGGGAGGCTGTGAAGGACACAGGTCTGGGATGTCCTATGGTCAAAACCCTCATCTTTTAGCTGGGCTGCTTTTGCTACACAACAAATGTTTGTGGTGGGAACTACTTTTAAAAAACCTCCTGCTGAGGAACTGCACGTATTTAGGTCTGATTATGAACCGTAAACCTGCATTTGCAGGAGGTTAATGGGAAAATGTTTCTGACTTCTTTCCAGAAGTACTTTGGGACTTGGCGAAGACGAGTCACTAAATTATTCAGTAGAAGAATTTATTTATTTTTAGCCATATGAGGAATGGGTCATATCACTTGTGCTTTGGGGTTTGTGGGTTTGTTTTTTTTTTTCTTTCCCCAAAGTCAGGTTATAAATAAAACTGCAGTGTACTGCAGCTCATCGGGGACTTGTTTGTGTGCTTTGTGTCTCCCTGGGGATAAACCTGTGGATTTTCCTGCTCTGCTGCTGTTATTTGTAGTTTTTCTGTCTACCACTAAGAGGTATGTTAGTGAGGATGTTGTCTTGGGGGTCAACCATCGATAAAGGGCTATGCAGGCATGTCTGAACCCTCCTCCGGCTCTGTCCTGGGGGAGGATCACCCCAGCACTGAGGCTGCTTCTTCTGGAAGATATGGATGATCTTTCCTTCTCCCATCTTTCAGTGAATTTGTGTATTTTCTTAATGCTCCTTCCAGCCCTGATGAGCCCAGGCAAGTCCTTACGTCAATGTATGACTTCCACGTAGAGCTGTTGTCCTTACCAGGGGAGAAAAGCCCATGTTTGTAGGATTATGGTCTTCATGAAATAGATGGTTCCTTTCCCTCTTTCTCCTGTGTGTTAAACTTCTTTTTCCAATCCCAAATGAAATGTTTTTACATCAGGTTGTAGGCACCTAAGACATAGGATTGGAAAATACCATTTGCTTCCACTCCTGTATCGGTCAATGCTGCTGCACAAACTGCTTTGTAAATTGATTGAGCTATTCCTTAAAGCTAATTAGGTTTTCTTTCTCCAATAATCTTACTGAAAGGCTGAACCAGATCCCAGGTCCTTTGATACTTAAATTTGTTTTAAAATCGGAAGCCTTTGTGAATTTGTAGCAAGCCTACGTGTTTTTCTTTTATCTACCTTTTCTGAGCCAAAAGTGCTCATTTTTCCCATCTGATTATCTTTTTTCAAAACGTGATTGGAGAAATGGGTCAGGCATATCTAGATATGTCACTCTGTGGTGATGACCAAGCTGAGTTTTCCAGCATGCAGTGGTAGATACATCTCCTGTATTGTTCTGATGGATCTTCTGTGGGCTTGGTCCAGCCTGGATCCGTCTCACCTGCCACCAGGAGGGCCAGTTTGGTCAGTGACTTTATATGAGGGTCCCACCACTGTCTCTTACCACAGCAGGTATGCTTCTCACAAGTTAGGATTAGGATGTGGATTACCTCTCTGATGTACCTTTAGGATCTCACTGGGACCCTTCACAGGTGAGCCATGCTGGTGGTTTACTGTTTTCCTGGAGGAATGTTCCCCTGGGTCTGCCTCCAAGAAAACTGTAGGACACCAAATGAGATCTTAAAATACACTGGACAAGGTAGTAATTTGAACTCTTCTGTTACAGCTGGAATCCTTGTAGTTAATACCTAGTTTAGCACATGATGCTATTAATTTGTGCCTTGTTTTTTCCAATTCTGTGTCTAATTCTGAACCTTCTCTGAGTTGTTGCTGCTTCCCAACTAAGCATTAAAACTCCATGCACTTCTAGTTTTTTTTTCCCGTGAACTTTTTTTTTCCCCATGAACTTTTTTTAAGTTCATGGGGAAAAAAAAAAGCATAAAAAAGAGAAGTCACAGGTTGGCATTCTTCCAGGTTCCCCTTTAGCTTCCATCCGCTCCTCCAGCACAGCACATCATGATAAAATTCCAGTTTAGTCTGTAGGAAGCTGAAGATGCCATGTGAGCTCTGGGGAAGTTCTTGTAAAGGAAAATAAAGGGCTAAATTTGGGATCTGCTGCCCTGGGATGAGAGGGGATGTGGATGGAATTGGGGGGATGAAGAAGGACCCCATCATGCAGCTTGCAGAACAGTAAACAGGTCACTGCCTTTTGGTGTCTTAATCCTGGACTAAATCTCCTCTTTGAGAGGAGGTCTTTTGAGCAAAGTGCTCACCAGGAAAACTCCCTGGACAAAAACTGGTGGTGGTTGGGATTAAATGCACTGTGTTTGTGAGGAATTGTGTAAAACCAGCACATAAGGTGTGTTTGCAACTTCACTTCCTCTTGCAGATGGGTTTTGAGCAGGGTAAAACCTTAAGTGTGGATTTTTTTTTTTCTATTGCTGACCTAATGAGAGAGACATTGATTTTTGTGCTTTCCTGGTGCTGAGGAACCTTTCTCCTCCTTCATATTTAGCTTTTTTTTGGGGGGGGGAAGCACTTGGAGGCTATGCTGTGTATCTGAACACTGTAGGAGCCTCAGGTTGTCCTGGAGGGCTTAATTCTGCAGCAGTTAAAATGTCTGGAGAACTTAATCTGCAGCTATTAGAGTCTCCTTCAGAGATGAAATGTTTTAACTTCATTTTGAATTCTTCTTTTTTTTTTTTTTTTGGTGGGGGGGAGGAGGTTAGCTCACCTCTCTGCCTTGCAGCAGCTCTTGGGGAAAACTGTACAATTCTATTATTGGCAATAGGACTTGGTTGAAAACCTTGTCTAAAATGTGCAAGTAGGGAAAGAGGGGTTTGGTTTAAATGCCTCGGCATTTACCCGTTGCCAAATAAATAGCATTTCCCCCCAGATGCTCTGGGCTGTAACCATCTGCACATTCCAATTATTTTCAGTTAATATTTTTAATTATTTCAAAACACAACAGTCAAATCCATTATTTTTCATTAATTCCTCAATAAAGTCTCATTTTTCATAATGCAATAATTTTTGATCGCTTCTTTTATCAATCATTCACTGTCACTTGTAGAGCTGAATGAAACCACAGCACTACATTGTACTATTTTATTTTAAGGATCTCCAAATATGCATTTTATCTGAGAACAACAAATCAACTCCTGTTCCCCTTTGCATGGTCTGGCTTTTAAGAGTTTTCTCTTTAAGACCTGCCTGACTGTCAGCAAACCCCCCACATTTTAAGACCCTGTAAAAGCTTCTGCTCCTTAGAAAACACTTCCCATCACAGGTGAGGCCTTCTGACCTAAGATGTCCGAGCCACAGACTTTTTCTTCATTTGTTCTCCCCAGCTGCAAGTGTTGGAGCTTCAGCAGAAGTATTTGGGTCCATAAATGATTTTTCATTTTCATAGGCAAGGATGACTTCTGAAATAAAACCTGCAAAATAGTAAGTGGTTTGGTGAAGTCAAGGGGGAGCAGCTCACCACCAGCTGTTTTGACTCATAGAATTGTTCAGGTTGGAAGAGACCCTTGGGATCAAGTCCAACCATCAACCCTACTCTACAAAGTTCTCCCCAACACCACATCTAAATGACTCTTAAGCACATCCAGGGATGGTGACTCAATTCCCTCCCTGGGCAGCCTATTCAGGTGTCTGACCATGCTTTCTGTGAAGAATTGTTTCCTGTTATCTAGTCTAAACCTACCCTGTTGCCTCCTGAAGCCATTCCCTCTTGTTCTATGGCTAATTACCTGGGAGAAAAGGGGGGATTAGGGGACAGAAGGTGAAATGAATGGGTGATGTGTGCTGAATGTGAATAAAACAAAGTGGTTCTTGTCCTTAATGGTGCTCATCTTCTTAAAATACTATGGTGGCCATCAAGGGGTCTTTGTGTACAAGGTGATGCTCAGGGACCCTCGTTGGGCTTGTGTGTCTTTGTGTAGAAGATGATGCTCAGGAGGTCTTTCCACCTCAGGAGGTGCTTTTGTGTAGGTGCCTGCAACCAAAGCCTTATTTTCACAAAACTCCTGCTGCTCTGTATGAAATGGGGCATCTCCAACCCGTGATTTTCCTGGTGCTCAAGGGTGCTGGGAGAAAACACCTCCGTGTCCGAGCGGTGCCGTTCCCTCCTTGCTGCTGCCACGGAGACTTGGCTCCACGCAATTGTCTCACTTAACCTCTTTGTTTAATATTTTTAATGACTTCTTTGGTCTGTGGATATTTGTAACATTACCATAATTATCTATCTTAACATACTGTATTTGCTGCCTGCTGGGGATGAAACACTGCAACTAACACTAGTAGCTCATTAACAATAATGCTAGTAGCTCATTAACAATGTTGACCCAATTACATGTTGTGTGTCCCAGAGACAAATAACTGTAATTGCGACTCAAAAGTGATTTCATAAACATTGAGATTCTTTTTTGAAATGCAAAGTAGGGAGCATTATTTGAATTTTCCATATAAATACAGGTTTAAATTAAATAGAGCCAATCATCCCACTAAACCAAAATTTCCGTCTGTGCAGACATCCTTTTTTTTTAAAGAAAAAAAAAGGCTTTTTGCGTTGAATTGATCTGCGGCGCGTCTCGTTCCCCAGGATCAAATCCATTTCCATTTTTTTGTGTGGGGGGAAAAAAAAAAAGAATAAAAATTATACCAGTTACAGACAACAAAAGACAGACATCTGGTAACTGGCAGCCACTCCGACTATCAGCAGGTAGCGGTTTTCTTTTGAAACCATTTGGATTATGGTGCACCCAGGACAATAGGAATCTGATGAAGCCTTTGATATAATCTGCTGAGATATTTTTTTGTTGGTTTTTTGGTTTTTGTTTTTTTAAAGCTGCCTGGATGAAACGGAGCTAAAGAGATTTGCACGAGACGGTGCCCGTGAGCGGCATGTGGGATGCTGTGCCTGCAACCGGCCCCCAAGTGATACCACCAGCCCCTTCCACCCACGATTTAAGTGGGGAAAATGACTACTATAACTGTAGTTATACTGGGATACGTTAAGGGATTGATGTTCTGCGTTTGGGGTTACTCCCCTTTGATACAAGGAGAAGCTGGATGGTTTTGGGGGGGTTGCTTGTTCATCTTTGTCGCGTCCGCGGTGGGTTTCCACACTCTGCATCCCTGCAGGTGGGATGGTGCTGAACTTGTGCAGGCAAATTTCACTGAAGAAAAACAAAAACAATCTGAAAAGGTTTTTACTTACCGAGCTGAAACCAGAATGTTGTGGGGTTTTTTTTTCCTATTTCTATATCACAAGAGGGCTGTTGCAAAGCAGAAATATTCTGTAGTAGAGGAGCAATTAATGCTCAGGCTTGGGAGAACCCATTGGCAGAGCTCTTTGCCCATAAGCTTTTCTACTGCTGCTGTGGTCCAGAACGTCTTGTGGCATCGGATTGGCTCCCTTTTTTTGCAGGGTACCACCCTCTGTAGCTTGTACAGTCCCTGCTGGAACAGGGCATGGAGAATAAATAATAATTCCATCTTCATGCCAAAGCAAGGAGGGGTAGGGAGGGTGACAGACCTTTTGGGAGGGGTGGGAAGACCCTGGCTCTCTAGGATGTGGGGCTTTTCACCAATGTGGTGTCTTGACCTCTCCCTCAGCACTACTATTTACTGATGGAGAGAGATTTTACTTCTTAAAACCAACTTCAGTGCCTCTGCCACAATATTTAATGACGTTAGCAGGATGGCTAGGAATGGATTTTTTTAAGCCTGAAAGGAGATGACAACCTCGTCACGCGATATGCCAGATGATGGGTAAATTGAAACTTCTCATCATTATTTATTGAAAACAGCTACTATAGCCTACCCAGAATTTTCAGCCTGACAGGGCTCATTTATTTCATATTTTAAACATTAAAAAAACAACAACGGGGGAGGCTGTCATTAAGATATCAGTGAATCAAACCATTGAATGAGATAATTGTTCACCAAAGAGGAGGTAGCTGAATTTTTAATGCAGTGTTAGTGTGGCTCTGAGGTGAAGGTTGTTGCATTTGTGGCATTTTAGATGCAATCATATCATCAGGAAATTGTTGTATCCAAAAGGCTGGTCAAATATTTTAACTTGCCTCCAGGCCCCCAGCTAAGTCCCTGGTCACCTCTGGGTTGTGTGGTGATGCCCAGTGTAGCTGAGGAAGCCACCCTTGGTGTTTTGGCTTCCGTTGTGCTGAAGAGCTGTTGGGTTTGTTTCTGATTTCAAAGCCTTCAAGACTTGGAGACTCCCTTTATGCCTAAAGGAGGGCAAGCTGGGGCAGGTTTTAAGGCAAAGCCCAGTTCCAAGTTTGCTGATAGTAACCATGGAAGGGTTCGAAGGTGGTATTAAGTCCCTTAGGTAGAGTTTTAATATATTTTTGACATCATTCTGGGCCAAGAGTTGTAGTTGTCGCAGAGGCTCAGAAGAAGACAGAGTTGGAGTCACATGGCAAATGAGGAAGCTCCTCTGTTCTGCTGCAGTTCTTCAGCTGCAATCAAGAGGGTGATTTCTTGGGTAAAAGCTCTCCTGAGCAGAGAGAGAATCAAGTTGTTGATGGTAGGGCTGCTACTGTCCAGATGAGCCTCCAAGCCCCTCTTGACATGGCAAAGACTTACAGGGACCATGTCCTGCAGCTCCCCAAGTTTCCCAACCATCTCAGATCTCGCCTTCAAAGGGATGTGTTTCAATTTTTAGCTCAAGGACACAGATTATTATTTTTTCACGTATTTAAAGATACATATGTTCTTTGACTATTTCCACCCCCTATTCTGATGTGTCCTAGTGTCAGGGTCCTGGGGTTGACTTGAGGGTGAGAAAGTGGGGGGCTTGAGGGACAGAACTTTTGAGTTCTGTCAACCCCAAGAAACCTGCTTCTTTTGAAATCATCCCTTTGGTGTCTTGACTGTTGACTGCCCTGAGACTGTTTTTGCCTATTCCCTTTTGGGACTCTTTTGGGACTAGATTTACATTTGCTGCCAGCTGTAATCACAGCTGCCTCTGCCCACCCGGCCCTGCTCGAACTCCTCCCAGGAGAGCTTATTACAGTGAGAGTTTTGATCTTTTCATGGATCTTGGACTAGAGAGATGAAGAACCTGCCCAGCCTGGGGAGCCTTTTGCTTGTTTTTTCTTTTCCCCAGTTTCCCCAGCCTCTATGAAGAGACAGGAGACTTTAATAAAATATTAGGCTCATTTGGGAAAATCTTGGGATACCTGTTTTCTCCTTAGACTTAGAAGTGATGACTCCTCTTTTCTCTGCCCTGGGGTCCATCCCTGTTGGTGCTGATGCTTCTGGACACAGGACCAAAAGAGGAGAGCTGAATCCTGAGCCTCTTGCAGCCCAGATACCACCCTGAGGGGTACACACTAGCCCCTTGGGCCATGAGCCCAGGAACCCTCTGCAAAATGGCCCACAGGCTGAGATGAAAGCAGTGCCAGGGACTGGATTAATAACTCAGTGGTGGTGATGGCCATGAACATTGCCCATCATGGCTTTTAATTTGCTGATATGGATGGAGCAGGATGACTTGAGCATCCATGGGCATCATTTCCCTGCATGGGAAGGAGCCGGGTTCCTCTTACCATGTCCCATGGACATACTGGGATGGAGAGCATGGAGCTTGAGCTTCTCCTGTCTCACTGGATGTTTTTTTCCACTTTTTCTTTCCTCCTAGGAACGTGTTATTATTTTTCCTGACCTAGAGGGGATGGTTCAGCGTGCCAAAACTGTGTTCCAACTCCATAGCAATTCGGTGGCGCTGGCAACCAGCTGAGTTTCTCAGCGAGGCTGAACTAACCCCATGCAGAGCAATCAGCCCTGGTGCTCGTGGCACTTAGGATTCAAGAACAGTGAAACTCCAGCCCTGAGCTGGGTTTTTATTCACTTTGCTGGCAGTATTCCACAATTTGGCTGCTTGCAATGTTTCTGAGAGAAAAAAGGCCACTTGGAAAGCCTGAGAGCGGGGAGCTATCGGGGACGTATTATCAGATATATTAACACCCTGTGGGGTGTTCAAGAGGAAAAAAAAGTCAAGGGGAAGAAGTTTGGGGCTTTTCCACATGATTACAAGCATTTGGGATATGGGGCTACTGGCACAGTTGGGTATTTGATGGTGTTGATAGTAAAACTGTAAACTGCAGTGGGAGCTATACTGGTTTTGGCTGGGATATAGCTAGTTTACTTACTAGCAATCTTTTTTTAATGTGGCATCACATGCCATCCTGCCTCTTTTTTTTTTTTTTGGCTTAAGCACCAAGTCTGAAGTTCCACTTGGAGAATGGGACATGAATTCATCTGTGTTACCTGTATGAGAAAGGGTGAAACCCAAAGGGATGGGTAGGATGCCACCCTGCCTTGGTCCCAGGGTGCTTTGTCCTCCTACTCAGGAGGTAAGAAGGACCTGCTAAAAAGGATGGTTCTTATTTCTTATGATGAGGGGCCTGGAGCATCTCTCTGATGATGAAAGGCTGAGGGACTTGGGTCTTTTGATTCTGGAGAAGAGCAGACTGAGGGGGGATCTGATCAATGCTTACAAATCCTTCAAGGGTGGGTGTCAGGAGGATGGAGCCAGGCTTTTTTCAGTGGTGCCCAGGGACAGGACAAGAGGGATCAGGCACAAACTTGACCATAAGAAGTTCCACCTAAACATGAGGAGGAACTTCTTTCCTGTGAGGGTGGCAGAGCCCTGGCAGAGGCTGCCCAGAGAGGTGGTGGAGTCTCCTTCTCCGTCTTCAAATCACACCTGGAGATGTTCCTGTGGGACCTGCTCTGGTTGGACCTTTTTTGACAGGTTGGTCTAGATGATCTCCAGAGGTCCCTTCCAAGCCTGTATCTCTCTTTTATTTGTGTGTTGTTGCTGCAGTGTGTATGTGACAGAAACTTCTTGACACTTTCAAGTCAAGAAATGTAAATTGCTGATAACCCTGGTTAATTTTTGCAAAAGCCAACTTCATGATGGTGGTGAACAAGTGACCAGCAATGGTCTGTGTGAATTTGTGGTACCATGAGTGGCAATGGTGGGGCCTGGCAGCTCCTGGAAAACTGCACGTGTGAGCTGACAGCAAAATTATCTGCCTGCCAGTCACTCAGTTCTGATGGGTTGCTGACATAACCGAGTGAGCTGGGAACAAAAGAGGGCTTTTCAGAGTTCATAGTTATTTAATTAACTTATTACTGTTATTATGCTCACTTCAGACTTCTGAACAGCCCCTGCTGCTACGCTCTGGCAGGATGAGGCACGGCTGAAGCAGCCACAAAACCTGGTGAAATAATGTGGGTGGGGTTTGGGGGTTTTTGTGGGTTTTTTCCCCCCCATGATATGACTTTTCAGTGGAGCAGAGCTGGGTGTGGTGGGACGCTTCTGGGGCGGGGTCCTTCCCATGGGACTGGTGGTCCTCAAAGTGAAGGGCAGGCTGGTACGCGAGTGCCACACAGTGAGAGTGGTGGTGGTGCTTTTGCTTTGGGGAAAATCCACATGCATCTGAGCTTTGTTACATGTATGCACACATACATTGCCTTTTATTTTTGTAGAAAGCCAACAGCATCCTGGCTTGTATCAGGAACAGCATGGCCAGCAGGAGTAGGGCAGTGATGGTGCCTCTGTACTTGATGTTCACCTTGAGTGCTGTGTTTGCTTCTGGGCACCTCACTACAAAAAGGACACTGAGCTGCTGGAGCGTGTCCAGAGGAGAGCCACCAAGCTGGTGAGGGGTCTGGAGAACAAGTCCTATGAGGAGAAGCTGAGGGAACAATGGACTGGAGAAGAGGAGGCTGAGGGGAGACCTCATTGCCCTCTACATCTACTTGAAAACAGGTTGGAGAGAGGTGGGGGTTGGCCTCTTCTCCAAGGGAATAATGACAGGCCCAGAGGACATGGTCTGAAGTTGGGGCAGGGGAGGTTTAAATTAGATCTTAGGAAGAATGATTTTCTTGAGAGGGTGGTCAGGCACTGGAAGAGGGAGGTGGTGGAGTCACCATCCCTGGAGGTGTTTCATAAACATGTAGATGTGGCACTTGAGGTCATGCTCTAGTGCCTGAGATTGTTGGATTGGGTTTTTTTCATGTGTGCATGGTTGGACTCTATCTCAAAGATCCCTTCCAACCGTGAAGATTCTATGATTCCATGATATATGTTGCATACATATATATGAAACATTTCTGCTGGTTCCCATGGGCTCCAGCACCTTCTGCAGACCCCAAAGATCCTGATAGCCTTTCTCTCAACCAGTTAATTCTTTTTTTAGCCCTCCCTCTGTCAGAGACCTTCTTGCTACTACAGCACTTGGGCAAGGTTTTAGCTAATAATTACCTTCTGTTAGGAAAGCTATTTGGCATGAGCAATCTTCCTTGGCTTCTGCTGGTGAGCTTCTGAGAGAGGCTGCTTTAATATCCGCCTCAGAAATTGTCACTTACCATACTGCAGGAGTTCTGTGTCAGAAAAAACGAGGAAGGGATTGTGACTGTAACACCACTGGAAGCTAGATTTAGAGTTTATTTTCTCTGTGGTATGAGGAGATAGCTCCAGCTAACAGTTTGAGTTGGATTATATGAACCTAGTGCCCGCTTAGTGTTTCTTTTCTAGAGATCTGGAGGTAATTCCCTGATCTGGGTAAATAGGTGCTCCACAGGCTTCCCCAGCCCTTCCATGGGCATCCATCCTATGTGGGTTTCCTTAGTGATAGCCCTGACTGCTATAGACCTGGCCAAAACAAGTTGTTCTCTCACAGCCTGACAACAACGATGAAAATATGGCCTTTCCAGCCTTGTGCCAAGGTCCTTTAGAATATTTTATCTTCATCCCAGTGAAGTCCACAATTTAATCCGGAAACCTTGAGAAGGTTCATCAAGCAAAGCGACAGCTCTCCATCCTTCCTGCTGGAGCCAAAGCCAGCCTTTGAGGACAGCTTATTTAAGGGAATCACAGAATAGCTGAGGTCAGAAGCACCTCTGAGGATTGTCCAGTCCCACCTCTGCTCAAGCAGGATCAGCTACAGCCACCTGCCCAGGACTCTCCAGTTAAATTTTGACTATCTCCGAGGATGGAGATCCCACAACCTCTCTGGGTGACCCGCTCCAGGGTTCAACTATAGCCAGAATATGCCCAGTATGTCATTGCCTGTCTTGTACTGGGGAGCCCAGACCCAGATCTCTAGGTGTGCCTCACCAGTGCTGTGCAGAGAGGATGTTAACAGTCATTCTGGTGTCCACCAGCACCCAGGTCTTTCTGTGCAGGGCTCAGCCCCACCACATACTGGTGCATGGGGCTGTTCCTCTGAAGGGACAGGACCTGGCATTTCCCCCTGTTGACCATCATGAGGTTCCTCCTGGACCATTTCTCCAGCCTGCCTAGAAGGCACCTCTGGAGTTCCACCACCACTCTTGCCACAAGTATCCCCAAAGGAACCAAACCTGCATCTGCCTATAGATCTAATAACCTGAAGCTTTGCTTCTCATCTTGGCCTTTAGCTCATTTTCTCCATCATTTCATCAGTTTCTTGTTGCTACATAAATGGGGAAAAAAGTCTTATTTACTTTTGCTGTTAACGTTATTTTCACTTACTGTGCAGGCTGCCGGTGGCTTTTATTAATATACTATTTGTCGGAGTGTTTAATGAATGTTTGCAAAATGGCTCAGAGATAATTTGCTGTTTCTATTTAATTTTTAATAAGGTAGCTCTCTTCATTACACTGTCTGCTGGAGAGGTTTTGATTTAAAAACGTCAAAGCTGTGACCATTGTGTTTTAATTTTCTAATCCATCCAGCTGTGCTGACGGCAGCGCTTGCTGCTTTGCCGCAGATATCTCCTGTGCTTGTGAGGAGGCCGTGGCAGGAACGAGCTTTGTGGCTCTCCTGCAGCTGCCACTGTGATGCTGGGACCTTCAGGGTGCTGACCCTGGAGAGGACTTTGATTCCATGACCTTAAAAATATCACCTTGGCTGCAAATGTTTCTAATATGAAGGGTTTGGGTTTGAACTTTCATCTGGTGCAACGGCGTGGTTAAATGTTGGACCACCTCTCTCTCTCTCTCTCTCTGGCCAAAAGTCATAAATCTTAGTTCTCCAAAAGGATCAAAGTGGGGATGGGATCCTGCAGCTTCCAGGTAACCTCGGAGGGCATTGCTTTGCCCAGCTTTATCTCTCCCATCCCACCAGGCTGTCCTCCTAGAACTATGTTAAACATCTAAACCTTTCAACCAGCTCTCTGAGAAGCTCCAACGATGACTGCTGGAGACCTTACAAAATGGTGATGAAGGCCGCAAAAATTAGCGGGGAAGTGGTGCCTGGCACCTCTCTCTTCCCCATCCTCCCTTATATTTTATTTTCTGTTAGATATCTATGCATCTCTATTTTATTTAGTGTGAGGTTTGAAGGTTTCCTGGAGGGGAGGGTCTGTGAGGTCACCCTTCCACAGGGAGGAGAGGACCTGGTGGGGATTCCCAGCCCCTGAGCATCATGGAAGGGAGACCAGGAGGTGAATGTGGGAAGCCTGTGAAGACTCCTTTTTATAGAGAGCCCTTTGATACCACTGTCATTACAGGAAAACTTTCCATGTATTAAGCTTGGAGTGTTGACTTAATTTGGTTTTTTTTTTTTAAATGATGGATGTGACCACCAAAACCTCTACTTGGAGAGGTCAGGTTTTAAATGCCCCATGTTATCAAAGTTAAGACACCAGTGCTTTGCCACAGAGAGGTTTTTGGCTCGTTTTAGTGAGGCATTTATGGGAATAGGTCTTCTGAGCCCTACCAAGAGCCAGAGGGTGTTGGGAATCTCTCCCCCACCTTAAATCTCAGCCCGTTCCTGAACCTCTTTGCACAACACCGTGGTTCTGCCCTTATAACTAAATCTTATATGCTTTAATGATTACGCCTTTTTTTTTTTAATTTATATGCAAAATTGATCCTCCCAATCAATACCCCTGTGGGCTGAGAACCCTGGGCTGTAAATGGAGCTTGACTCTGGCTGCAGGAATTTTAATTGTTGCTCCTGATGACTATTTGAGCTTAAGATGCGATGCAGCTGGGTTAGGATCTTTTTTTTGTCTTCTGAAAAAAAAAAAGCTGAATTTGCTTCTGTACCAAAATCTATAGTAAATAGCGAAGCAATTTTCTTCCACAGCTCCCAGTAAAGGGGGATTAATCACATTTGGCTTCACTGCAGATTTACTGAAAATGGTGTTTAGCTCTGAAGCTCCTTCTAAACCTTTGGAGTGAAGTTGAGTGCAGGCTGTGATATCGAGTGTGGAGAGCTCCTGGTCCACGTTCTGGCTCAGGGGGTACAGCTCCTGCTGTTAAAAATGCCTTGGCATTTTTGCTGGTGGATTGCTGTTAGATTTCCCTTCTGTTTCCACGTTGTGCTAAAATAACACTTGCAAAATGGAAATATCAATAGCTGAAGGTGAAACAGCCAACAACATCGCTGCCTGATAGCAGGGAGGTGTTGAAGGGTCCAAAGCAAGGAGCTGAGCTTGGAGGTCTGTCTGGTTTTTAACAGCAAGCCAGGGAGAGGTGTTGGATAAATCATATAATTGCCTTGGTCTGCATTCAGTCCTTAAGAAGGCATGAATCTGTGTGTTGACAATGTTTAATTTAACAATAGCTCCCTCCTGACCTGCTGGAGAGCAGCTCTGAGGAGAAGGACCTGGGAGTTCTGGTGGACAACAGGATGCCCAAGAGCCAGCAATGGGCCCTTGTGGCCAAGAAGGCCAATGGCCTCCTGGGGGGCATCAGGAAGAGTGTGAGCAGCAGGTGGAGGGAGGTCATCCTGCCCCTCTGCTCTGCCCTGGTGAGGCCCCACCTGAAGCACTGGGTCCAGTTGCGGGCTCCCCAGTTCCAGAAGGATGGGGAACTGCTGGAGAGGGGACAGCAGAGGCTACAAAGATGAGGGAAATAGAACCTGTCTGATAAGAAAGGCTAAGGGTCTTTTGAGTCTGGACAAAACTGAGGGGGGATCTGATCAACACCCATAATTACTTAAAGGGTGGGTGTCAGGAGGATGGAGCTGGTCTTTTTTCAGTGGTGCCTAGTGACAGGACAAGAGGAAATGGGCACAAAACTGGAACATAAGAAGTTCCATCTCAACATGAAGAAGAATTTCTTCACTTTTGAGTATGGCAGAGCCCTGACAGAGGCTGCCCAGAGAGGTGGTGGAGTCTACTTCTCTGGAGACATTCCAACCCCACCTGGACACATTCCTGTGGGACCTGCTCTGGGTGGCCCTGCTTTTGCAGGGGGTTGGACTGGATGATCTCCAGAGGTCCCTTTCCAACCCCATGTTGATTCTGTGAGTGACAGGGGCTTATGCAAACTGCATGTCCTGCATTGCTAAAGGCCCTTCTCCTGCAAAAGAATTCATCCCAAGCAGGTCGTTATCTTTTTCTAATGTTTTTGTGACAGAAAAAGCTGAAGCTTACACTGTTGCACGTAAGCTCTGTGGGATTTTCCAATTAATAAAGCATTTTGGGAAGAAATGTAAGCCTTGGCCAAGCCTCCTGTTCTGAAAGACATCTCAAAAAAAAGTCTCTCTTTATAGGTTCAAAGAGGCTCCCCCTCTCTAAGAAGTGAGACCATAGTTGTTATTTCAAAAAAGTGAAAAATCAGTGCAAAAATTCTGAAAGAACTTATAATTTTTGTGTATTTACTTCATTAATGTTTGTAACTTAGGGTTCATCCAGAGAATTGAATTTTTTTTTTCCCTCAGAGGGATCAATCCCAAACAAGCTTTGGGTTCTTGACCCCAAAACCCCCTTGCCATCTGAGAGCCTTTGGAGTGAGAGCAAAGGAGGTGCCATGGAGGTGGCTTTATTTGAGACAGTGTTGGTGTTGGCATCGTCACCACAGCTGGGCAGAGCCAGCCCACAGACTCAGCTGTGTGACATCCTGTGGCCTTCATCATGGGCAATTGTCCTCAGTTCAAACTTGAACCCTTGAAGCCCTTCAGGAGGCACTTTAAGGCAAACATCTGAGACCATCAAGTGAGGGAGAATAAAAATAGGCCCCATCCCTGAAGGGTGAAGCTGTTGAAGCGTTGTGTCAAAAGCATTTTGCAGTGCTGAAGAGTCACTGTTACGTGACCCTGTGTTTTAAGTAGAAAAGATGAGGAAAATGTCTCATGGAAATGGGGATTTGTCTGCACTGAGCATCCCACAAAAAGCTTCCTGCTGGTGGCCACCTCGGTGCACTGAAATTTGAAATTTGCTGGTGGGAACTGTTTACTGGGCTGATTTTTGTACCAGAAAGCATTAGAAGGGATCAAGTATTGTGGTGGTTTTTTTTCTCTCCAGTTTTAACCCTGGAACAGGTTTAATTTCTTCTCCAATGAGCACAAAATGCTTCCAGCTAGCCCCAGCTTTCTGCTCTTTGCTGTGAGCTGCTTGCCAGGGCACCTGAATCCGATATTAATGATTATGGAGCAGCAGCTGCAGTCCTTGGCCTGGGCTTCCTAAGCTCTGTTTGGAAAGTTCAGAAAGAAAAAAAAAAAATACCCTCTCATACAGTAAGGTTTTTTTTTTCCCTCTCTGGAACTCTATTTCAATGGTAGTTTTAATAATTTCTTTAAAGCTTTTAATGCAAATTGGAAGAAAAAACATAGAATCATCTAGGTTCATAGAATCAACTGGAAGGGACCTCCAAAAGTCATCTAGTCTGACCCCCCTGCAGTCACAGAGACACCCCCAACTAGACCAGGTTGCCCAGGGCCTCGTCGAGCCTCACCTTGAATGTCTCCAGGGAAGGGGCATCAACCACCCCCCTGGGCAACCTGGTCCAGTGCTCCACCACCCTCATTGGAAAGAACTTCTTCCTAATCTCCAATCTAGATCTGCTTTTCTTCAGTTTAAACACATTAAACCCATTTAAAACCATTAAACCCATTTAAATCCAGTTTAAGCCCCTCGTCCTGTCACTGCAGGCCTTGGGAAACAGGTTCTCCCCAATCTTCCTGTAGCCCCCTCAGGTACTGGGAGGCCACTATTAGGTCTCCCGGGAGCCTCCTCTTCTCCAGGCTGAACAACCCCAGCTCCTTCAGCCTGTCCTTGGAGCAGAGGGGCTCCAACACCCCTGAGCATCCTCGTGGCCCTACTCTGGACCTGCTCCATCAGGTCCATGTCCTTCTTCTGTTGAGGGCTTCAGCCCTGCACACAGTGCTCCAGGTGAGGTCTCACCAGAGCAGAGTCAAGTGTGAGAATCCCTTCTCTGGACCTGCTGGCAATGCTTCTTTGGATGCAGCCCAGGATGGGATTGGCCTTCTGGGCTGCAAGTGTCCACTACCTGCTCATGTCCAGCTTCTCCTCCATCAGCACCACCAAGTCCCTTTCCTCAGGGCTCCTTTCTAATCCCTCATCCCCCAGTTTGTACTGGTGGCGCGGGTTGTTCCAGCCCAGGTGCAGAACCTTGCTCTTGCTCCCGTGGAACTTCATGAGGTTCACTTGACCCCACCTCTCCAGCCTGTCCAGGTCCTTCTGGATGACATCTTGTCCCTCAGGTGTATCGATACCACCCCACAGCTTGGTGTCATCTGCAAACTTGCTGATGGTGCTCTCAGTCCCACTGTCTATGTCACTGATAAAAATGTTAAACAGCACCGGTCCCAGCACAGACCCTTGAGGGACACCACTTGTCACTGATCTCCACCTGGACTTAAAGCCATTGAGTACAACCCTCTGGATGTGACCATCCAGCCAATTCCTTATCCACTGAACAGTCCACCCATCAAACCCATATGTCTCCAATTTGGCAAGGAGGTTGGAAGGGACCTTCAAGATCGTGCAGTCCCATATTGGGATCTCCCTATCCACAGGGAAGTGGTCACTGCAGAGCTCCCAGTTGAGAACCTTGTGCTGTTGTGGTGCTGTCTATCCCCAATAGGTGGCATAGACTGGTTAGTGGCCCCAGCTGATGGCAGCATTATGGAGCAGCACAGCTTCGAGCATCACTGCTGTCCTGGCAGAGGGGTTTGGGGCTGAATTTTTGTTTCTCCATACATTGATGTAAATCATCGTTTGGGTTGGAAAGGACCTTTAAAGACCATCTAGTCCAACCACCGTGCAATGAGCAGGGACCATCTTCCACTAGATCAGGTTCCTCAGAGCTCCATCTAACCTGACCTGGAATGTTTCCAAGGATGGGGCAGCCACAACTTCTCTGGGCAACCTGGGCCAGGGTCTCACCACCCTCACGGTAAACAATTTCTTCCTATCTAGTTCTGAATCTCCCCCCTTTTGGTTTAAAGCCATTGGCCCTTGTCCTATCAGTCATCCTTGTGGTCCCTGCATCCTTCCGTGTCTCTCAGCTGCTGCTTCTCTTGATGTTATTCATTATAACTGTTGTTAAAACAGAGCTCAGCAACTGGATGCAACAGCTTCCGGCTGCCAGCAAGAGGCTGGTGATTCTATGGCTGGCAGCAGAACATCCCCTGGGTTCCTTTTAGCATTTATTACTTCTATTTTCATTATTTCTGTGTCAAAGACACAGTTTTAGTGCTAAGTGTTTGATAGGATGCTGATGAGTGTGCAGATATCCTCACATCGGTGTGAGGTGATTCTGTGTGCTTGCTGGCACAGACTGGGACCAGTGATGCTCCAGGGTCACTTCAAATCCTCTGCCAGGACAGACTCTGTCCCAATCACCTCTTGGGAAGTCCTCTGCAGCTGGGATTAAAGATTCTTGCAGATGGATGGCAGTAACTGCACAGGTTTGCTCAGATGAGGTCTCCCTCGCCCAGGCCATGGACAGGGGTGTAGCATCTTTCCTCTCTTGATGGGAAACATCTTGGCTGCTTTGTCCTGAGCCTGTTTACTCAAATTTGAGCCACGTTGACCACTTATGTTCTGCAAAACACCTAGGGGACAGCACAGAGCAGTCTGGTCTGTGTCCCAGATGAAACTAGGGGGGACTGGGCCTTCTTGACAGCACCTTGAAATATGACTGAAAAATGTTCTGCCAAAACCCCTTCAAATTCTTGTGTCTTTGACCCCTTGTACACAGTGGCATCTCTCCCAGGAGCTCATGGAAGAGCTGTGAAGGCTCTGCAGCACCAGTTTTACAGAGAAACTGGGGAAGGACAGCCATGCCCTGGAGAACTGGGACCCATGGAGGGTCCATGGTCTGGTGGGAGGTGGCATTTTGGCTTATCGGGGCAGAGGGGAGGGACGCACTGGGGACAGGACCTGGTGCTCCCACCCAACTGGCTGAGGCAGTGGTGGACCCCCAAATCCTGGCAAAGGAGGGTGCAGATCCACAAGCTGATGTCCTGTGTGCTCCTGTATATACATGCCTATGTGCATATAGGTGTATTCCTACATGTGCACGGTCCACACAAAGCCAGGGAGACCCAGCCCTGGGATGGTGCAGAGCAGAAGTTGCTACCTCCAGAACATGATGTCCCCTGAGTCCTTAACGGTCACCTGGTGCATTCACAGGCTATAATTTCTGTAATTTCCTAATTTGTGTTTTAAACTCCTCATGAGGAAGCGAGTGGAAAGAGGGGGAAGGTGAGTTTGATGGCTAAATTACTAGGTACAGGTAAAGAGCTGGAAGATAACGTGAGGATTTTCTACCCGTGGTGGGGTCTCCCTAGTCCACGTGGGGTTTGGAAGCTGTGGTGGGGTTTCCCTAGTCCACGTGGGGTTTGGAAGCTGGCTTGGTTCCAAATAAGCAAAGAAAACACAGAAAACCCCTATAAAGAAGGGGTATTTTTGGTTCACGTATAAAAAGTTGTCTCGGGTAAAACCGAACTGTTTCATTTCCCTTTTGACCTTTCAGAAATGTTACTCCACAATAGATACTAGAAAATATTTGTATTTAAAAATCAGCTTAACATAAAAGGTCAACTTCTTTTTATGGTGAAAGTGCAGGAGGCGGCTGATCTCACACGCTGCTGCCCCGGTGATGCCATGGCACAATCGAGGGTGGCAGGTTGGCACTGCTGGAGGTCCCTTCCTTTTTCTTTCTCATGATGAGTTGGACCCTTCTTCTCTTCCCTGCCCCCCAGAAAAGGTCTTTCTCTGTTTTCTCTCAAGGTCTTAAAGCCCCTGCCTGCAGGTATGCCATGCATATCTATACATACCTATATAAATGTAGACTCATAGAACAGTTTGGGTTGGAAGGGACCTTAAAGATCATCCAGTTCCCACCCCCTGCCCTGGGCAGGGACACCTCCCACCAGACCAGGTTGCTCCAAGCCCCCTCCAACCTGGCCTTGAACACCTCCAGGGATGGGGCAGCCACAGCTTCTCTGGGCAACCTGGGCCAGGCTCTCACTATCTTCACACCAAAGAAATTCTTCCTAATACCTAATAATTGTATAAATACAGTTGTGTATATAAATATATACATGTGTGCATATACATATATAAATACTTTAAACCATACAAACATCCCTGGAAACTCTTCCAACCCAAACTCTTCAATGATTCTATACTTTTAACTTGCAGCAGTGAAGCCCATCCAGGCACAGAAGGATATAAAGGTTTTATATTTGGCATAAAAAAATCCCCAACCCACTCCCTAGGCAAGTAGTCATTAAGAAGAAGGCTGAAATTGCTTGCTTTAATTATTTAGTGTTTGCCTGCAGTTTAGACCGCATTAGAAATATTGCCTTCTCCTGGCCTGGGTGAAAGGCAGAAACCTGCCCTGAAAATAAAGATCTCTTAAATTAACTCTGGTTTGGGATCATCTACCTTCTTGGGAAAAAGACCCCAACAGACATGAAGGCTTCCCAGGCTGGATGAAGGGTTGGTGGGGGTTTAGTACCAAAGTCACGGTGCGCGTCACCCCTTTGAGGATGTTAAAGATGACGTTCTCCCACTGGGATGAAGGCTGGCTGAGCCACAGCGAGTTTGTGCAATGAAATGAGAAAGCAGATAAATAATACTGCTAATAATACATAATAGAGTCTAATAAATAATACTAATACGTGATGCTGGTTTTCCAGCCATCTCAAGATCCTTGTGGGCCTCACCAGGGGTGAAGCCCTTTGCTGGAGCTGGTAAATGTAGTGTCTTTTTCTCATGCAGTGGGTTAGATCCCAGCATAAAAAGAAGAGTTTGGGGTCAACAAGGTGCGAGGTACCAACTTAAATGGCTTGAGTTAGGGAAAAATCAATATTGGAGGTTCATGGAGTTGAGTGGTCTCTGGTTGGGGTCCCACCACCATCTCTTGCTATCCTCCATCCCCCTGTGCACGTGTGGACACACCATCGTGAGTTTTATTGCTCTTTATTTTTTTTTCAAAGAAGATCTACATCTTCTAGAAACATTTCAGCCTCCTCTAAACCCTTGGGGTGACCTCATGGAATTACTAGAAGCTGCACCCTAAAAAGAGAGCCCTGGATGGGAAGAGCTGGCTGCGATGAAGTCGGGAAGTGGCCCCATTGCTCTCGGCGGATGGAAAGCAAAGCTGATGGCCCCGACACAGGTTGCTGTGGCTCCAGGCTTGGAAAGGAGGTACCTAGTGGCTTGTCCCTGCAACATGTCACACTGATGGTCCACTGGTCACTCCCAAACAAGTTTTATACACAATGTTGTTTTCCTTCGGGGTAGCTGCTCAGCACCTTGTTGCTTGGGCATAGAATTGCTTTGAGGAAGGGGCTGCCACACTAAATAATTCACTTGGTACTTGGAGTTCTTAGCTTTCACTATCTTTTAGGACTTCTTTTTAGGCTCACAGCTTCTTGTGTCTGTTGAAGGTGCTCAGGAAAGCAAATTATTTGGAAATGAGACACTTGTACGTCTTTATTGCTGTTAGTGTGGCTGTAGGAGGGATGTTTGTACCGGTGGTTTTCTGAGCTGTGCCATGATCCAGCTCTGACTGTTGGATCCATTCTGCTCTGTTACTGAAGCCCTATTGAGGCAGTGTGATGGTCATGGTCTTCCCAGCCTACTCTTCAAGGTGTGAGACCAGAGATGGTATATCCATGTTGACTACTTCTGATAGCTTTCTTTTTCTCCATATGCTCTGAGATGACACTCAGGATGAGGTGTTTCATCACCTTTCTGGGGATGGAGGTCAGGCTGGTCAGGTGGGGGGGTTGAGGACTAGATGATCTCCAGAGGTCCCTTCCAACTCCATATCATTCTATGGTTTTATGGTGATTTCTCCTTTGCTGCCTAAAGTGTCACCGTAAGGGACATCTGTTGGAGGGAAAGGTGAAAAGGAGCTGGGAAAATGCACTCCTGGTCGTTGTGAATGCAGCAGGTCAGGGGTGTTCAGCGGAGAAAAACTGATGTGGAGGTACCTGAAGGGTTTGACCTGGCCATAAACTGTCCTCCACCTAGACCTCATGGGCCTGAAAAATCTCTACCTTGTCCTTCAGGAAAAGGTGGCTGTTACAAGACAGGCTTTGATGCTGAATGGCACGGAGCAGATCTGATGGGATTTGTAAATATATACATTTTTTGCTCCCTTGCTGATGAAGCAAAGAATTCTGATTCACTTTCACACCTTAAATTTAAACCTGCCTCAGTTTCCCCAGTAGGAATTCAGGCAGCCCTTGCTTTGAGGATAACACTGTTTACCTTGAAGTCTCCGGATACGTGCGTTTGACTCTTTTTAGAGGCTTTCTAACCTGGCAAGACACTTATTGACAGGTTCTCTGCTGCTGTTTAAGAATGTCTCGCTTCCCCTTTCCCTTTTGGCAGCTCTTTCACCCCACGCAGCCTCTCAGGGAAATTTGTAAATGCTTTTAATTGACCGAGAGCAGTTTGTGCAGCACTCAGGTCCCCGGGCACGGGCAACTGGTTGATGAGGTTTTTATTCCTGCTCCAATTCGTTGCTCCAAAGAGATGGCTTTTCCCTTTCTAAAATAATAAAAAAAAAATTAAAAAAATCTGTTTTATTGGAATAATAATTAATGCCTTGTAAATTCAGGAGTGGGCTGAGCCGCATGGATGGGCTTTCTGTGCTAAGCGGCTTTCTCCTTGCTGAAAGATGAATATTTGTGCTATAAATGCAGGGAAGAACACAAAGCATGGCCTGCTCCTGGGGTCCCCCCCTGCCCACAGCCCTGGGGGTCATCCTGGTTTGTGGGGTACCCCAAAGGTCACCTCCTTTGAGGGAGGGAACCTCCTGATCCCCTTCCAATGGAGAGAGGTGCCTTGTGATGGTGGGCAATAATGTAATTCCGTGGAATTTCCTCTCTTTGTAAAGGGGAAAATGCACGAGGATGTGCTGTCAGCTCCTCCCTGAAGAAAAGCAGATCCAAAGCCATCAAAAAAAAGCCACAGAAGCTGCTAAATAAAAGCAGCTCCCCCAAACTACCAAACTCTCTCGTGCTTTAGATAAGAAATAAACCCAAGAGCCCTTAAAATTCCCGGTGCTGGATGGGAGATGCTGCTCCCACACCCAGCAATGTGTTCCAAAATATCATCTGCTGCTTCAAACCCCAACGTTTGGATCAGCTTCATCCCAAAACTCCTGCTGCGTCTTCTCCTGGTGATGTCAATATGATTCCTGCTGGGATTCCCATCTCCTTGTTTAAAGATTCTGGGGGTTAATTCCTAACGTGACATTTTTGCTTGGTCTCACAGAAAACGGGTGGATTTGGATCGCTCAACATGTCAGGTGATGCCTCCTAAAAAATATAGGACTAAAGTACACAATCCTGACAGTTTGTTGGAAAACTGCTTGCTTCCCCCCCTTTTATTTTCCCCAGCAGAAATGAATTCAGACCAATCAGGCCATTGGATTAGTGAAGCTTGACCTGCTAAATTAAATCAGACAGTTATACAGCATCAGATGTTCACTGCATTGACCTTTTTAATGAGAAATAGGTCTATTAGATCTGTTTTACTCCCAGTAAAATATTTTATGAAGCTGAGTGGTGCTTTCCATCATTTAGGACCGTACCGAGCTAGAGAAGGGTAGGTTACGACGTGACCAAGTAAAATTAGCTTTTTGATGGCTTGTCCAGGTGGAACGTGTCTAATTTGTTAACTTGCTGACCCCTTTTCTTCCTGTGCCAAAAACCTCAAAAAAAAAAAAAAAAAAAAAGAAAAAATTTTAAAAAGAGCAGACACCAGGGAGCAGCCTTTACGAGGGGGAAGGAAAAGGCAAAGGCCTCTGGCAGAAGATGCTCTGGAAGATCCTGCTGGATCTCTGGCAGCCTGCACCCTGCCAAAAATCAAAATAAAAAGGCAAAGCCCCAGGCCTTCCCAATTCTGCAGAGTTTTAGGGTTGTTTTTGAGAGGGGAAGCCCTTTCTGCTGGAGGTTCCCGAGCCCGGAGCAGCGGCTCCGTATCGGCTGTTTCCATCCTTCACTCTCCCTCTCCCTGTTTGATCTGACTATTTTAACCAGCTTGAGCTGAGTAATTGCTTTGAATTCATTTTAACCAAGGTGCAAATTAATTCATGGGTGTCTTCTAGGAGGTTTGAAGGGCTGAATGGAGAATGCATCGCGCACAAGCTAAGTGTGTAAACCCAACTTCCTCCAAAAGCTCTTGAGATGTTGGGTTATTTTAGAGGAATCTATGGGGATTGTCTGATTTTTATTTTATTTTTCCTCTCCATAGCCTTTATGGGAAAAGGAGAGTGGAGCCAGATGCTGACCTGCTTTGTGCTCTGCTCCTTGGCCTCTCTGTGTCCTCGAGGTCCAGATATCTGTGTTGTGATGCTTCATCATCCGTCAGATGCTTTGCTTAAAATTAAAGGTGCTTCAAATCTGAGTCAACTGGCCTAATGCAGGCGTTTTTTTATCCTAGTTTAGGTACACTGTGATAACCTTCTTAGCTGCCCAGGGATGTCCCCTCTGAATCCTCTGTGGGCGTCTCAGATGATGGGATGTCACCTGACAAGCCAGCAGATGCTCACCACAAAACATCCGTACATGAGTATCCATGAAATCAGGGACTTAGGAGCAATATGTGTTTATAAAAAGCTCTGTTTGCCCAGACTTGCTCTTGACATTGATCGTTTGGTGTCTTTGGGGAAGACAGTTGATGCTAATAAGTTAATTTTCATCTTTGTTTTGAGGCTGCACGGGAGTAAAACCCCGCACAAGTGGCATGTTCACGGTGAGATTCAGTGAGACCTTGTCTTTATCAAGATGAGGTTTCTTTTTTGTTCCCTAAACCAGTTAATAGCTGTTTATTTTATAAAAATGGTCAGGTATAGACTTTTCCGATAATTTGACAGACATCCCCGGATGGGGACACGGTCCCTAGATCTTTGGTGACAAACAGAAGAAATTACCATTTTATCCAAAGCGAATAGTCAATATTTCATTTCATAGTTGCCATGTACAATTTTCCCTGTTATTTGGAGAAGATTAAACGAGAAAACTCAATTCATTATTGCATTTTAAAGTATGCATTGGGTTTTTCCGGATTGTTATTTTAGGTTGGCTCTTCCAATGCCCTTCCTTGGCAAGAATAGGGTCTCTTTTGGGGTTATTATTTTTGTGTGTGTGTGTGTGAGTGTGAAAGCTTAAAGACTCATTTAAGCCATTACATTGAAAACATGTGTTCTCGCTGATTCACACCGGGACTCCTGTTAGAGTGTCATCTGCTGAGATGCTGTCTCTGCTTTCGGCACTTTTGGCAGCAAATCTCTCTTATCACTTTCCAGGTGCAGCGGCCAACGCACTGGGATCTGAAGGAAGAACTCGGGCACGTTTTCCATGCAGATGGGAGGCCTTCCCAGTGTTTGAAGGAAGTAAAAAACAAGCAAACCCTTCCCAAAAAAGCTTGGAGGTGTCTCTCCTTGGAGGAAAATTGGGGCTTTTGACCAATTCTGCTCAGAAATGTCTCCATCCATGATGGCTGTGCCTCTTCTCAGACCTTGTTGACTTCATGGCAGCTTTGTCATCCCAGGAGTGTCTCTGGCCACGCAGCTGAGGTGAGGTGAGGGAGCCCTGCTGTGCCAATTGCTGATCCTGTGGGGCATTGGTAGTCCTTTGACCGTCTGCGTCTCTGTGCCTGCTCGTGGGTTTCCAGCCCACCCATCTCCAAGTGTTAGTAGCCTAAAGCAAAAAAGAGTATTTAAAAAAAAACAAACAACAAAACCCCCCAAACAAACAAACAAAAAAAGGAATTTAGAGGAATGAAAAGGCAGCACCTAAACCCATCTCTGTACACTTTTGCAATAACATCACAAAGTAAAAAACATAAGAAATGCCCTGTACCTTGCAATTCTAATTTCTTAAGACATCAACTTGGAGATGGATGTGCTTGATCCACCTGTCAATTCTTCCGTTATCTCTTAGTATGAAGGTGAGGGGTGTTTGTAGATGGTGAGAGCTGGGTCTGCTCTTTCCTTTTGTCATAGAATCATAGAATGATATGGGGTTGGAAGGGACCTCTGGAGATCATCTAGTCCACCCACCCCGCTGGAGTGGGTCTACCTAGTGCATGTTGCATAGCAACTTGTCCAGGTGGGTTTTGAGTGTCTCCAGAGAAGGAGATTCCACCACTTCTCTGGGCAGACAGGGATTTGCAACCCTCAAAGTTAAGTTTCTCCTTATGTTTAGGTGGAACTTCTTATACTCAAGTTTGTGCTCGTTTCCTCTTGTCCTGTCACTGGGCACCATGTGAGAAAAGACCAGCCCCATCCTCCTGACACCCACCCTTGAAGGATTTGTAAGCATTAATCAGATTTCCCCTAAATCTTCTCTTCTCCAGGCTCAAAAGACCCAAGTCCCTCGGTCTTTCCTCAAAGGAGAGATGCTCCAGGACTTTAATCATCTTTGTGGCCTTTTGTTGTACTCTCTCCAGTACTTCCCTGTCCTTCTGGAACTGGGGAGCCCAGAACTGGACCCAGTGCTCCAGATGGCGTCTCCCGAGGGCAGAGCAGAGGGGCAGGATGACCTCCCTCCACCTGCTGGCCACACTCTTCCTGATGCCCACAACCTGTCCTGGTGTGGGGGGTTATTTCTCCCCAGGGGCAGCACCCTACACTTGCCCTTGTTAAATTTCATTAGGTTTCTCTCAGCCCATCTCTCCAGCCTGTCCAGGTCTCACTAGATGGTGGCACAGCCTTCTGGTGTGTCAGCCACCCCTCCCAGTTTTGTGTCATCAACAAACTTGCTGAGGGTCCATTCCATCCCTTCATCCAGGTCTGGACCCAGTACTGCCATCCCTGTCCCCTGCCACCAGCTCTGCTGAAGCCCCCCTAAGGAACGTCGGAGGTGACTGTAGGGTGTGTAGGCTCAGTTTGGGTCACGCAGGGGGAGTGGGAGGTGGGAAGAAGCTCCAGCCCCTCCAAATTGGCTGTGACCAGCACGCAGAGAGGACCAGCCGGCCGAACCCGCACGCAGCTGTATGAATCATACCCGACAAACAACAACTTATCCACGTCCGATCTGCTAATACATATTTATTCCGTTAACAAGTAATTCATTCCCCGGCAGAAAGCTCGGGAGCTGATTTATGTCGCAGTCAAATCAAGCCTGAAAAAGCCTTCGAAGTTCATCCTAGATAAATCACGCCATTTTGGGGTTGGCTGTGGGCCGTAGCTGAGAAAACGGGGTGCTTTGTGGCTGTGGCTAATTAAGAACCGTTAATGAACAGCGGGAGCAACGCTCTGTTATTATGGAGATTATTAATAACGCTGATAATTATTTCAGTATGACCACGTACGTAATAACGATGAACATCAGGTACCTCCCCGTCACCTCGAGTGGTGTGGTTGGAGGGGGGTTGCAAAATGTCCACCTCCCCCTGTGCAAGGTGCTTTTACTCCAAATTGGTCGGAATAAATGCGAATAAACAAGACCCCCCCCATCAGTGTTGCCCTCCAGAGAAGTAAATCAGTATAAGCCATTCCCAGGATTAGTGATATTTACCTAAACCTACCATTTTGTCTACATGGGACAAACACAAACCACGGGGAACACGCTCAATTCCAAATATTCAATGGACCAAAATAGTCATAATTTGCTATATTTTTACATCAACGTGTTTTTCTTTTTCGTCCTTCTTATTAAATTAATTCCTTTTCAGAAAGGTATGTTTCTCCTGCAACTTCTGCATATCTGTACAAGGTAAAATTACTCCAGCTCTAATTTTTGGCATTTTAAAGACCAGGGAATGAAACAGGGGGGGTGGGTTTCCTGGGAGGGCGAAGCGTTGGGAGCCGGAATTATGCTTCAAAAGGTTTAAACTCCCTTGATTAAGTTTCCCCAAGAGGTTTAAGTGAGCGTGTCCGCATTCAGATTCATGTTAATCTACAGCTTTTAACAGACGTCATGTTTTAAAGCTCGAAATACATGAAAAGTGGGGGTTTTGGGGGTTGTTGTGGGGTTGGGTTTTTTTTGAGCCTTCTGCCTCGCCGCGGCTGCCCGACGACGGCGCTGAATTTAATGTGTTGATGATAAATTCAACCCAGCGCGTCGTAAATAGTCACTAAATATTCATCAGAGCCTCGGCTGCCTCCTTGCACTGAGGCCCAAGACAAGCTCAGATGGTGACATTTTCCTCCCTAATCCCTTTACTTCTCTCCCCATGCAAGAGATTCGTCAAAGACTGCTAAATGTCACCAAAGGCCCCTCAAGCTTGCAAAAAACCTCTTTAGAAGTTGGGGTTTGTTTTTTAACTCAAAGGAGGCATAGCCTGCAGTGCCACCACCCTCTGGAGAAGAACCTGGGTTTGGTGGCATCCCCTCCAGAGGGACCTGAAGGTTGCAAGCGTGCCTTGAAGCCCAGATGATGCTTGGCTGAGGATGGGGGCTTTCTTCTCCCCAAAGCTGGGTGAGATTATGGCATAATTAATAAAATCCAGGCACTTCAGGTAAATGTGTGAACTAGCCTGAAGCTAATGAAGCTGATCGCTTCTGTGTCTCAAGGGCTGGTTAGCACCAGCCTGAATGTCAACTGTCACTTTGAGGGAATGTCATCACATGGAAGGAGAAACAAGGAAGATCTGGTAACGTATCTGGGGTTTGTCAAGTGGATGGGGCCAGTCTTTTTTTGGTGGTGCCCAATGACAGGACAAGAGGTAACGGGTGCAACCTTGAACACAAGAAGTTCCATCTCAACATGAGGAGGAACTTCTTTCACTTTGAGTGTGGCAGAGCCCTGGCAGAGGCTGCTCAAAGAGGTGGTGGAGTCTCCTTCTCTGGAGACATTCAAACCCTGCCTGGACACGTTCCTGTGCAGCCAGCTCTGGGTTGGCAGGGGGTTGGACTAGATGATCTCCAGAGGTCCCTTCCAACCTCATAGTATCCTGGGCTGCTAATTTATTTCAGGGTCTTGTGCTGAAGGTTCTTGTTCTTGAAGCTGATACATGTTTTTAGCCAGATATCTCAATTTTCTAGGGTGGAGGTGGCCTCTGCATCCCAGTTCCCATCTGCAAGATGAGGCAGCAGTACTGGTTTACCTGCCAAAACTGGTGTGAGAATAAAACCATTAAAAATTTAGCCCTCTGAGATGGAGACCAGAGGGATTTCTGTGGGATTGAAAGCCACAGCAGTGCCCGTGGACACAGCAGTTATGGCCAGTGTGGGTCCCCTACCCCAGCCAAAAATTAGTGTTTTATTAGTGAGGGTTTGAGAGATGTCTCGAAAAGGAGACGCTACAACTGGGTAACGCTGGTTTTGAGGTGGGTAATGGGTTTGAAGAGGGAAAGCATTAACTGCACAAGCAGTTAATGAAGTAAAGAACCATCTTTCCACTCCGGCAAACGTTCAAGTTTTGAATGTTTTCTTGAGGTAAGTACAGAAAGAAGCTGAGTTTTGTGTGAACTGGCAATTTAAGCCAAAGACGACATCCGTCTGTGTTATTCGGGCTGTTTCCCTTCAGTCAGTTTGAAAAACATTTTTATAGCGACATAATCAGCCGAAATTGAAAACCAATATTTCATTTTAAGGATATTGTAAAAAGAGTTTTTCATCTTTTTGAAGCTTTTTTTTTTTTTCTTTTTTACCAGGAACTTGCTAAAAACAGATCTTGGCAATGACTAATTTTGGTTTTGATGAGCAAGAGTCCTTAGACCAGATGAATTTTGCTGAAGGGTGTCTAGGTCTATACTTCAAGTCCTGGCACAAAAACTGCATTGTCTCGTGTCTCCTGGTGGGGTGGGCTGGGGAAGATGGGCTCAGCTTGGCACCTGCTTTCATGCTCAGGGATTTCTCTGTAGTCTAAAAAGCTGTGGTTGCTCCATCCCTGGAGGGATTCAAAACCAGGTTGGACAGAGCTTTGAGCAACCTGGTCTGGTGGGAGGTGTCCCTGCCCATGGCAGGGTAGTGGAACTGGATGGTCTTTAAGGTCCCTTCCAACCCAAACCATTCTATGATGCCTCCAGTATGAACCAAAGTCGAACATTGTGCAAAACGTTTTATTTCCCCCCTGAGTAAACATCAGTTCATTATGCACAGAAAGAGATCACTGCATATACAAGAGATTTTTTTTTCTTTTTTTAGGTTCATCCCATTCAAGTCTCAGTTTTTTAATTGTTTATAGATGGAGGAGGTTTATTGACCATATTTCTCCATGTTTCTTAATTGTGAGCACAGATGAACATACTGAGCATAACATTTCAACTGCCTTATATGAGTTCATAACATTTTGCAATAACCCTTGCAATATTTGTTTAGATGAACACTTGAAGGACATCTGTCGGTGTCGGAAACAATGATACAGGTTGGGGTTTTTTTGCTTTTGTTGTTTTTTTTCTTTTTTTTTAATTGCTGCTTTGTCAGAGGCATAGGCACGCTTCTGTCACTTGAAATGAAAATCCTGCTAAACGCCGACAAAATCTGCTCTGCGTTACCCCCGTCCCTCCTTTCCCTCTCTAATTGGCAGAGTTGTAACAACAACTTGAAGGTAAAGTCTGCTAAGACATATTTTGGAAATTGAGATTGGTATCTTGCTAAGCCATATGCACAGCTCTCCAGGGGGTTCATTTAGGCAGTTAGTATTTGTGTTGATAATAGCGCTGGGAGTTCTGTTTGATGTCAGGTTTGAGAAGGTATGTGAATAAGCGATGGCGTTGGAGGGAGAAACATGCTTCATGTGCTATGATTCCATGAAGGAGAAGCCGTGTGATGGGCAACTAAAACACAGGACTCAGATGGTCCATATCTAGAGAATCACAGAATGATACGGGGTTGGAAGGGACCTCTGGAGATCATCTAGGCCAACCCTCCTGCCAAAGCAGGTCCACCCAGAGCAGGTCCTAGAGGAATGTGTCCAGGTGGGATTTTAAATGTCTCCAGAGAAGGAGACTCCACCACTTCTCTGGGCAGCCTCTGCCAGGGCTCTGCCACCCTCACAGGAAAGAAGTTCCTCCTCATGTTTAGGTGGAACTTCTTATGGTCAAGTTTGTGCCCATTTCCTTTTGCCCTGTCCTTGGGCATCCCTGAAAAAAGACTGGCCCCATGCTCCTGACACCCACCCTTGAAGTATTTATAGGTGTTGATCAGATCCCCCTTCAGCCTTCTCTTCTCCAGACTCAAAAGACCCAAGTCCCTCAACCTCTCCTCAGCAGAGAGATAATCCAGGCCCTTGATCATCTTTGTAGCCCTCTGCTGTCCCCTCTCCAGCAGATCCCTGTTCTTCTGGAACTGGGGAGCCCAGAACTGGACCCACTGCTCCAGCTGGGGCCTCCCCAGGGCACAGTAGAGGGGGAGGATGACCTCCCTCCACCTGCTGGATTTAAATCCCATTTTTGTCTCCAAGGTTAAAAAAAAAAACAGCTAAAATTTTTGCAGGATCTGGTCCTTTACTAAGTAGGTCCTTTACAGTAACTGAGTGCTCACTGGGGATGCCCTTACCCGTATGGATCATCCTCTTACTAGTAGACCTGTAGGAAGTGAAGACCACCATGTTATCTGGTGATGGAGCTGTAGGAAGAATGACAAACCCTCCCTGAGGCAGAGAGAAAAGGTGATGGCCACCACGAGCCTGGAGGGCTCTATCTGACCATCTATGCTTGGATTTCATATCCATTGCTTCTTGGTTTCTCATGTAAAACATGAACATTTTCATTTAGAATATTGATGTTCATTCATTTACCCAGCTCCCTCCCCATATCCTTCCCCCCCTTCCTCTCTCTCTACTTAAAGTAACAACGTTGGGATAAGTAGCTAAACCTTTAACAACGTGTGGCTGGTGCTCTATTTTTCCTGCATTTGTGAAGCATGAACTTACAGTTCCAGCCAGAGGATTTTATCTGTGATGGGGACAAACACCCTCGAGCAAAAACAAGTGAGAAAGTGATGTCTCCATGGAGCAACCGAAGCCTTCTAGGGTGGCAGCAAACCCTTTATTTAATTTGAGGGGAAAAAAAAACCTACAGATGCCTACATTTCAGTCTGACCTACTCACATGCTTGTAATTTAGGAGCATCTTCCCATTTCTCCATCCCCTGATGACAAGGTGAGGGCCAGAGAAGGATGGCTGAGGTGGCAAAGCAGACTGACACCCCAAAAAATTTGAATTTCAGGTCTAGATTTCTTCACATTTCTCCTGTGTGACCTCAGGCAACTCACTCCATATCCTAGCACCTCATTTTCTCGTCTGTAAAATGGAGATAATCACTCTTTCCTACCTCACAAGTATATGAAGATGGATATACTGAAGACTGTGAGGTAATTAGCTGTTGTGGCATTGGGTCATCTAGTAATTCAAATGAATCTTACAGGAGAGATTAACGATCCTAACATCTGTTTCCTCTGCTCTAAACTAAGTAGGAAAACACTTGATTTTTGCAGGGAGAACTTCTGTCCTTGGTGACCTTGGTGCAATTCTTTCTCCGGCTGAATTTTGGCTCTTAATGGTCTGGAAACAAATAGGAAGGAAACTGTAACGTGTTTCTCCAGGTTGTTAATTGGATAAATCAATTTGAGATTATACAGGTGCTCTTGGTGGCTTGCTCTGCATTTTGGTTACTTTTAATTCAAGTACCTGAAAATCCAGGAGTTTGCCCTACCCTCACAGCACAGCTGTAACAGCTGGAAGTAATGTTTTGCTTTGGGGATCATCAAATATGAGATTTGGGAATGGACATTTTAGCAGGCACAAGAGGTAACAATTATAAACTGAAAGAGGGAAGATTTAGATGAAGTTTCAAGAAGAACTTCTTTGCTGTGAGGGTGGTGAGACCCTGGCCCTGGTTGCCCAGAGAGGTGGTAGATGCCCCATCCCTGGAGACATTGCTTTGAGCAACCTGACCTAGTTGAAGATGTCCCTGCTCATGGCAGGACTAAAGGACCTTTAAAGGTCCCTTCCAACCCAAACCACTCTGTGATTCTGTGAAATCCAGCTGGAGGGAGCAGAAACTCTTCTGAGATGCCAAATCATTTTTGATCTTTACTCCTGTTGATCTTTCCTCCTGTTTAACATCTGGCAACATTAAAACTTAGGTACCGTCTACTCCCACCATCGCTGCAGTGTGGTTACAAGGACTTGTGAGGTGTGTGGCACAATATTATTGGTGGAAAACAAAATATTTAGCATAATTTTTGATAAGTAATAGCACTGTTCCTGCAGCAGTAAATTTTTTTACCATTGGAGACTGCAGGCCTGCTTGCCAGGTGCTGTTCAGAATATTACTTTGAAAGTACCTTGTGACTTTTCCCTAGCGAGCCATTTAGGAATTAGAGAACCCTGAATCATCTTTTTATTGAGTTTATATACTGGCCCAGCGCACATTCCGACCCAACATTGAAAAGTTTGCCAGCCCACAAAATCGAATCAATTAAGCCCACAAGATTTATGATGCAGGTCTGTGGGGACAGTTGCTGGTCTTTTGCCAAGGGCACAGCAGGAAAATGGATTTTTACCTTGGCTACGTCAAGGTGCAGGTGGAGATTTGCACCCACAGGTGAGCTGGGAAGTTCTGCTAGAAGGTGTTATGCTGCAAGGATTCATCCCCTTGGGGGCTGCATCTTTTGGGGCAGATTTTTTGAGGACCAGTTATATGTATGAAGATATATATTTGATTGAATGGACCAAAGAGGTGAAAGTATCTTGGGACGTAGCACCCTTGACATCTCCACGATGGTATGTCAGAAAAATTAGGGCAGTGACATCTGCCTTCATACAGGCACAGGGTTATGGGCAGCATCGTGTATGGGCACGTTGGAAAACGTCCTTTGAACAACTCTGTAATTCCCAAATCTCTGTCTCCTCCATCCATCCCCACCACCTCTGCCTGCATAAGAAGCTGAACAGCAATCCAGGTGTTTTTCAGAATATTATCCAGAATCAAACGTGTATGAAAAGCAACCTGAAAACAGCAAAATGAGAAGGGTTAATTAATCCTTTAATGATAACCAACTACCAGTAAGTCTGTGCACAATTTAACTTTGAATGAGTCGCCAAAAATGGTCAAGCCTGACTGGTATTGGGAGGATGCGAAGTTACTTCATAAAAGAGATTTGTACACCTATTAAATGATTAGTTTTCATGGAAAATAGCCCGTGGAAATACTATATAAAAGCATTGAACAGGCCAAGGTCTGCACCTTATTACCTCTACAGCTCTGTTAAACTGCCTTGGGCTGACATCAGCAGGCTGCGTGAGGAGAGGAAATGATGGTTTTTTTCCCCAGAAGGGTAGCTTTTGAGTGGGAATTTACATGACAGCCTTCCTTTCATACCTCTCTAATTTTTCTGTTATCACCCTTTTCTTTTTCTGCACACAAATCACCTCTGGTTGAAAACCAGGTCTCCATATTCTCATCGATCTGCTACATGAATCTAAAATTACCTGAAGCTGTTCCTGTCGCTCCGTCACATCCTGATGTGGTTTGACTGCTCTCCCAAGTGACACTTTTCAGATCCGTACTTGACGTGGTTTCGTTCCTTGAAAAAAAAATACATCTTAAAATAATTCCTCGTTTCCCTTTGCAGTTGATCGATTCCAACCCGGCGATTTCCAGTCCCAAACTTTTGGGATATAGGGCTGATGATTAAGAAAAATCGTGTCCTCTCCAGTCTCTATACCTCCACGCGTAGGACCTGAGCGCCGCTCGTGCTTCTTCCCAGCAAGAAATACTCAGAGCCCTATGGAGTTGGGATAAAGGGAAGCTCTTAGTGAGTAAATACGGGCTTGTAGGAAATGAAAAATGAAAGATAATACGGGCTCTGCATCTTGGAGCCTGCTGCTAAAGCTCCCAGTGGGTTGGATACTTGATGTGCTTCCTTATTCTTGCCTTTGTGCGTGTTCCATTGAGCCCTCGCCACTTTCAATGAGCGCTCTATCCAAGGAAAGGTTTTGCATCTCTGCTGTCTGACAAATGGATCACGGGACAAATTCAATCTGCCCGAAGGAAGTTAAGATTCGTCATGGAAAACATGCAGGCAATGCTCCCAGAGAAAGCAGTGCCTGAGGGATGCGAGGGGAGAAGAACTGTCAATGAGGAATGGGTTAAAAATGAAGAGAAGCAGCAAAGGAGAGAGGGGAAAAGATCCCTCTGACTAAATGAGAAGGAAAATGATTAGAGGGATGGAACATCTCTCCTGGGAGGACAGGCTGAGAGAGTTGGGGGCGTTCAGCCTGGAGAAGAGAAGGTTCTAGGGAGACCTTAGAGCCCCTTCCAGTCCCTAAAGGGGCTCCAGGAAAGATGGGGAGGGACTCTTGATCAGGAGGGGAGCCATAGGATGAGGGGGGAAGGGTTTGACACTGAAAGAGGGGAGATTGAGATTAAATTCTTTTCTGTGAAAGCCTGGCCCAGGTTGCCCAGAGAAGCTGTGTCTGCCCCATCCCTGGAGGGGTTCAAGGCCAGGTTGGAGGGGGCTTGGAGCAATGTGGTCTGGTGGGAGGTGTCCCTGCCCAGGGCAGGGTGTTGGAACTGGATGATCTTTAAGGTCCCTTCCAACCCAAACTCATCTATGATTCTATGAATCAGCAATATCAAAGCAAAGTCAAAGAGCAGGTAATTTTTCTGATGAATGGCTGTGTAAAGGAAGGGAATCAAACTCATAAACTTGGGAGGGCAAAAGCATCTCCAAATAAATAAAATGGATGGCCACGTGGAAACGCGGAGCTCGTGGCATTTATTGTAGGGCTTTTTGGTGCTTGGCTTCAAGCTGGAAGCCTGTAGTGTAGGTTTAAGATGGATTTTAGGAAAAATTTCTTCACCAAAGAGTTGTCAAGCATTGAAACAGGTCACCTAGTTGTTAAGCATTGGAAGTGTTTGAGTCCCCATCTCTGAAGGCATTTCAAAGACCTGTAGATCTGGTGCTGAGGGATACGGTTTAGTGACGGACTTGGCAGTTCTAGGTTTATGGTTGGACTTGACAATCTTAAGGGTCTTTTTCAAGCTAAATGACACTAAGAAGAGCTGGAATTGGTTTCCAGGCTGAGGGTGGATGTCTTCAGGAGCTTAAGTGGTTGTTAAGGACTCGTTATGATGTTTGAGGAAAGAAGGAGCCCTCACTTTGATTAGCAGTAAGACCATTAGCTTGCCCGGTGAGCAAGCTGAAGGGCATCAAAGTACTCTGATGAGTAACACAAGGATGCTTCAAAGCCTCTTCACTCTTTCTGCACAGTGGAGCTCAGCCTGAGCTCCAGAGAGAATAAAAACCTTGTGGGCCAGATCTGCAGCTGGCACCGATCCCTCAATAATGCCAATCTCCTTCATACCAGTGACCAGCCAAAATTCTGGTTTCATCTTAAACCATCCCAAAGCAAAAGGTACAAGGGGGTGGAGGAGTAACGGGTGACCATGGTAACTGTATGAAGAGCAATACTCATCCTATGTTAAATTAATATATAAAGTAATTTTTTGATGTGAATCATCACTTTTTCCTCAGATTTTTGATGTGAATCACACTACTTTTTCCTCAGAGCTGCTGACAGCTCTGGTGGACAACCTGGTGGACAACATGATGCCCCTGAGCCAGCAATGGGCCCTTGTGGCCAAGAAGGCCAATGGCATCCTGGGGGGCAGCAGAAAGAGCGTGACCAGCAGATGGAGGGAGGTCATCCTGCCGCCCCTCTACTCTGCCCTGGTAAGGCCCCATCTGGAGCATTGGGTCCAGTTCTGAGCTCCCCAGTTCCAGAAGGACAGGGAACAGCTGGAGAGGGTACAACAAAAGGCCAGAAAGATGATGAGGGGCCTGGAGCATCACTCTGATGAGAAAGTCTGAGGGACTTGGGTCTTTTGCGCCTGGAGAAGAGAAGATTTAGGGGGGACCTGATCAATGCTTACAAATACTTCAAGGGTGGGTGTCAGGAGGATGGGACCAGGCTTTTTTTCAGTGGTGTCCAGGG
The DNA here is from genome assembly GCA_028571045.1 of Scolopax bukidnonensis. Classification (NCBI taxonomy): domain Eukaryota; kingdom Metazoa; phylum Chordata; class Aves; order Charadriiformes; family Scolopacidae; genus Scolopax; species Scolopax bukidnonensis. The sequence continues at coordinate 1,951,722 of JAOWAV010000019.1, read as the reverse complement.
ACAGGACAAGAGGGAATGGGCACAAACTTGACCATAAGTTCCATCTGGACATGAGGAGGAACTTCTTTCCTGTGAGGGTGGCAGAGCCCTGGAAGAGGCTGCCCAGAGAGGTGGTGGAGCCTCCTTCTCTGGAGACGTTCAAACCCCACCTGGACACGTTCCTATGGGACCTGCTCTGGGTGGACCTGCTTTGGCAGGGGGTTGGACTAGATGATCTACAGAGGTCCATTCTGATCCCATATGATCCTATCAAAGTGCAATGAAGAAAATAATAGCATTGTGTATCTTATGGGGAACATAACCCGGTGTGAGCCTGCCCCAAGTTTCCCAGGGGAGACAGCAAAATTTTGGGGGCGCGCAAGAAGCGAAACATCTGCGTGGCATTTAAGACAAAGGCAGTTGTGAGCCTGGAAATTGATATTGCTGAAAGCCTGCGTGAATTGTGTCTTGGCTATTGATGGAAGAAGAGATGCTGGGAAGGTTCCCCTGCCTCCGTGCCCCACCAGGGGTGGGTGCTGTCACAGAGCTGTCACTTTACGCACAAAGGACGCAGGTTTCGCAGCTCTGGCTGGTTTGTGTGGGTTTTCTTTCATGCTTTTGGTTGGATTTTTTGACAAAGACTGAGTTGGTTTGGTTTTTTTCATTCCTCTCATTCTCCCCTCCTCTCCATGCTGATAAATGATTCGCTTGGAAAGAAACCAGCTCCAGCACTAGGTTTGGCATCCACGAACCTCTCATCGCTTCTCACCCTTTTTCCCAGGCAAGGCTGAAGCAGGAGAGGCTCCCCCAGATTAATAATGCTACGGGGGCATCCAGTGGTCCAATCTTAATACTGATGGACCTGTCAGTGGAGATGTAAAACCAGCTTGCAAAGCCCTGGCAGCAAATTAAATGCTCGTTTAAATGGCCACAGCTCGTTTAAATGGCCACAAATTGCAGCAGATGTTGGGAAATCAGGCCAGAGTGGTCCTCCCTCCACCTGAATGCTTTTTCCTTCTCCCAACTTGGAAAACCAAGTTTTCACTGGTGCTTTATCTTTTTCTGGGTTTTTTTTTTGGTAGAATTTCTCTGGGCTGGTGGCACCCTGGATGAGAAGTTCCTTTACAGGAGAGCTGGGGAAGGACTCTTGATCAGGAAGGGGAGCATTGGGGTGAGGGGGAAGGGTTTGACACTGAAAGAGGGGAGGTTGGGATGAGATGTGGGGAAGAACTTCTTTGGTGTGAGGGTGGTGAGAGCCTGGCCCAGGTTGCCCAGAGAAGCTGTGGCTGTCCCATCCCTGGAGGGGTTCAAGGCCAGGTTGGAAGTGGCTTGGAGCAACCTGGTCTGGTGGGAGGTGTCCCTGCCCAGGGCAAGAGGTTGACACTGGATGGTCTTGAAGGTTCCTTCCAACTCAAATGATTCTACGAAGCCGTTGGACAAGCAGGCATCTCTGGTACAAATGTTCTGCGGGTCCATGTTTTCTACTGAAGTCTATATCATGCTGTGAGGTCAGAAATACTTTTTATATCATTTTTATGTAGCTGCCTATATATTATCGTTCATTTTGGAGTAAGAGGCTGCTTCTTGGATTGTTGTGCTATTTCCCCTCTTGTTTCCTGCACACAAACCAGTGCTTATTTTCTGAGTTATGCAGGGATATGGAGTGTGTCCAGCTCTCACTGGTGCTTCAGGTGGAGGGGAAGGAGAAAGCTTGGAAGGATCTAAATGTGCGAGAGGCACCAAACAAGAGGGTATGACTAATTCAAGTATCCTTTCTCTTCTGACAGTCTCCAATGAATCTTTGTTTTGGGAGCAATTGAGAGCTAGGTCTGTTTGGGAAATTAATAGCACTTGCTCTAAAGGACCCTTTGTCAAAGAAATGCCAAAAAAAATGTATGGTCTCAAGCCAGACCATGCAAGTATTGAATGAAGAGTGTCAATATAAGGTCTTCTGTTTACAGCTTTAGTGAAAGAGGCTTTTCAGACAGAGTATGATTTGTACCAACTCCTACCCACAATTGATCTCAAAAGGACCAATTTAACGCAGGATCTGTTTATTTTAGGAGAGGCCTAACAGACCTTTGAAAGGGCCAGCGGGGAAGCCAAACAGATTTTCAATATCTATATTGCTGAAGAAAAGGTGCTCTCTCAGTTGTGCACTCACAAAAATGGTGGAAGGCAAATACTAGATATTTATATCCCAATAGTGCTCTGTTACAGAACACATCAGAGCTACAGGGCTTTCATCCAGTTGCAATTAATAGTTTTTTTCCGTCTGATTTCAAGGCTGTGGAAAGTCAGGCTTATGCAAATTCTAGTAAATAACTTCCCATGTTTTGCTGTAACAGAACAAGTCTAGTCTCTGGCTACTGGTAGTCAAATATAAGATTTATTTCTGTTGAACAACGGCAAATGTAATGTAAGAATTGCTCAGGAGACCAATAAATAAATATTCCTCCTTTGCTGGGAGTGAAGGAAAAATTAATGTCCAAGCAGAGAAAGCAATTTCTCAGTGGAGGAGCTGAGTCTCCTGATAAATGTTCTCAAACTTGTGCACCAAGTTTGGACAGAATGAAGCTGCTGGTTGAGTGGAGCTTCAAAAGCCCCAGTTGCTCTTGTAGCCTGGTAGAAGAGGAGGAGCAGCAGCGGGTCTGTACCCACCCAGAGCTGCTTGGGATTGACCTCATTACTTGATCCTTCCTAAAATCTGAGTTGTCATAGAATCACAGAATGGTTTGGGTTGGAAGGAAATCTTAAAGGTTGTAGTGTTCCTACCCCCCTGCCCTGGGCAGGGACACCTCCCACCAGACCAGGTTGCTCCAAGCCCCCTCCAACCTGGCCTTGAACCCC
>JAOWAV010000019.1:1925082-1936934 GCA_028571045.1 Scolopax bukidnonensis | reverse complement strand
AGGTCCATGTCCTTCTGCTGTTGGTGGCCCCAGAGCTGGAGGCAGCACTGAGTGAGGGATCTCCCCAGAGCCCTTAAATCCCTACAGCATCCTGTGGGATCCCACAGCATCCTTCTTCTGAAGCATCTGTTTTCTACACACTCAAAGGCTCCTACGTTAACACCACAGCCTGGTCTCAGCATTCGATTTAATTGTAAGCCCTTAAATTAAAAGAAAAAATTCCAAACCCCAACCAATTCAACGCAACCATTGAACTTGAACAGCTACGCTTTAATCAGAGCAATGATTTTCCCCTCTAATTGCATCACTGCAGAAAGAAAATACTCGCAGGACGGAACCCAAGACCAGAAAAAAACTACTTTTAAATCCCTGGAACAGGCTTGAAGTTGTTTCATTTCATTTGATGAGAAAATTGGGTTTGTTTGCTTATAATAAAATTTATGATAGTCTTAGATATTCTCATTATATCCTTACCTTTAAGTGCAGCACAGGTTTTGTAAATGTCATTGTTACTTAGCAACCTTGACTAGTTTTTGCAACACTTTTTGATTTGGGGAGTATAAAGAAGATATAAACACGAGTGGTGTTTTTTCATAAACAAAGAGTGAAGCATGTCTTTCTCAACTCGGGCGCCTAATTTTAGATTAAAGGGAAACAACGATCACAACCGTGGCAAAATTCACCAGAAATGAGCATTTTCAGCTTGCGAATCTGAAATGAACTGTAGCTGCAAGATTACCTGGACAGGAATAGTGGGTTATATTTAAAATTGCGATATCCATCAAGCAAAATGACATCTCCTTTGAGTTACGTGGCTGCCCGTGTCCCCGCTCATCGGGTCAGGAGGAAAAGGATGTGTGTGATGGTGATGTGTGTCACACAGAATGGCAGTCCGAGTTCTATAAATTTGAGTCTTCAGGCAAATAATGGGACGAAGAGTAAAGATATTTGTGGAGGCTGTAAGGAGAAAAGGAGGAGTTTAATATTAACGTCGGGTGAGATAATTTTAAAGGGCGTTATTCCCTTCATAGAATCATAGAATTGTCCAAGTTGGAAGGGACCTTTCAGATCACTGAGACCAAGCATCAACCTAACTCTGATGAAACTCATCACTAACCCATGTCTCAAAGAACTATGTCAACCCGGCTTGTAAATCCCTCCAGGGATGGAGCCTCAAAGGTCCCTTCCAACCATGAAGATTCTGTGATTCTGTGAAATTCTTACTGAATAGGATACATTGACTTCCCATGGGATAGGATACATTGACTTCCCCCATCATAATTTGATGATATTTGTCATAATTATGACAAATCATATGTCTATGATTCTATATTAATTTAGAAGAACCTGCTCTGTGTGTCCATTTGTCTGTCCACCCCGAATAGCTTTTCCTCCTGGTTGGTGGGAACGCTCAGGTGAAGGAGAAGAGCCCAGGCGTGTCCATAAGAGGAAGACAACTTCAGCCTTCGACCCTTATCTGCAACCAGTGAGAGCGTGAAGAGGAAAGCTGCATGGAATGAAAAGCTCCAGGAGAACAGGCTTCACGTATTTTCACGGCTCACAGAATTACGTGTTTTCAAACTTGGTTTTTTTCTTCTGCCTGAACAGAATTCTTGGGTTTTCAGCCAACTTTAATGAACACTTGAGGAAAAAGCAGAGAAAAGAAGCGCCATAAAAATAAGGCTCTTTGTCAAATGTACCAGTAATGCTCTTATTGACTCCAGCACAGACTTTGGTAGCACTTTATATCCATCTTTTCTCTCTGTTGGAAAGAGGGTCTATTTTCTGAGGAGGAAAAAAAAAAACCAACCCATCTCCCCTCCCCGTAATCAATACAGCAAAAAAAGTTTTATCTACTCTGAAGTGCTCCTTACCTTCCTGGAAATGTTTAATGAGCTTTTTTAACTCTGAAAAGACTGAAAGAAGACAATAAAAAATTATTGAAGGATCTACTTTTTTTTTCTTCTTCTTCTTTTTTTTTCTTCTTCTTTTTCATCACATCAATTTTTTTACAAGTGGTTCTTTCGTTGCCATTTGTGTTTTTGACGAAGGTGCGATTGGGATGGTTGCCAAAAGTTGGTCCTCTTTGGATGAAAATAGGAAGCTGTTACCAGGTTTTTTTCCAAGCTTAACCTGATGAGGATTGTCCACTCAGAACCACGGGCTTTGCTATTGGTTAATTAATAGGCTGTGATTCCATAATTACATCCATTCTATAAGTTTGTGTTCAGCAGGGTGATATAGGGGATATATTTTGGTCCATATAGTTAAAGAATAAATGTAGAGAATCCACATCCAGCTCCTAATCAGTGTCTCAATGGGAAGTGCTCTTGGCAGTATCATGGCAAAAAATAAGAAAAGTCAGGGCTTTTCAGATTCCAGCCCAAATGGAGCTCATTGCAGCGCAGAAAGTGAAGCGGATGCGGCGTCGGGATGCTGGGTATCAGGAGAAGGTCAGAGCAAAAATTTAGCAGTGGTTTTATACCGTCAAACTTTGGCTCTTGGGATCCCTCTGCCTGGAGCTGGAGCTGGAGCTGAGCAAGTCTCTCTGCTGTCAGCAAAGGAGCTTGAATTACAAGCTGGAACGCCTGGTTTTTAGATATCTAAGGTGAGAAGAGTTTTATTCTCTTTTTGTGCATATTGCCACTTGTCCTCTTGTACTTGCCATTAATTACATCTTTCTTTCTATTACTTATCTCTTCATTTGTGTCCCTGGTTCTAATCCTTTCCCTTCCAGTCTCTCCAGAAGCTGCTCTTTCCTCTTCTGTTAATTGGTTCAGTTAAAGAAAAAAATTATAAAATAATACAACAGCTTTCCAGTTGGGCCAATATTTTTATGGATTACATTATAAAATTATATTTTAGCACTTCCAGTGTTGTTTTCCACCCCATTTTTTGTCCTAGCACTTTACCTGCCTGCACACGACACAGATTTTCATCGAGTTGTGTTGTGGTTTTTTTTTTGTTTGCCTTTTTTTTTCTTGGTGGAATAATGACTATATTATACTCAGCATTTGGCAAGATGTGTGGATAGTATGGGTCTTCCAGGGCACAGTGTATTTGCCAAAAATTCCCAAATCTTCCCCTGCATTTACGCGGTTCTTTCACCGAGGTCCCTCTAATTCTTTTGTTTTCTTGTAGGTAATTGAAATACTTGGGGTCAACTGCAGTTCTCGCCATCTTACTGTTTATTTCTTATCCCAAATAATGAAGAATTAAAAAAAACAAGCAACAAACCCCCCCATATAATGATGCACAGGCAACCACGCTGACAGAATTTACTTAGATTTTCATATTATCGCTGTTCTGCAGTCTATTTCAATCAAACCCAGCGACACACAGCACCAGTTGAGTCAGTATTAGATTACAATTTCTTTATTGAATAGACGAAAATAGCTGTGATAGGGAAATTCTTATCTAAAGAAAATGTTTCTCCTGGAATTGTGCAGAAATGCATTCTTGATAATGTGCTCCTAAATAACTGTCGTTGATCATCCACGGGAAAATACAGATGTTGGAGCAACCTGGTTTGGTGGGAGGTGTCCCTGCCCATGGCAGGAGGTTGGAACTAGATGATCTTTAAGGTTCCTTCCAATCCAAACCATTCTATGACGCTACGTTGCTGTTCATAAAGAGTGTGGATTCTGCCAGAGCTGGTGGAATGGTAAAAAAGGGTGACTGGGATATGGCATTGCCTGGATGAAGCTGGAATTTGGGGTGGCAGAGGTGTCTCAGCAGCTCTGGAGGAGCATTTGTGGGGATCTGAGGATCATCTGGCAGTTCTTGAGGATAAATATCTAAAGCAGCAGCCATCCAGGACTGCCACCAGCAGAGCTGGTTCTACCTTGGCACCGAGGGGTGTTCCAGATGGTTCCTTCTGGAAATGAATGAGCACTGGGAGATGCCCAGGTGTGTTGGAACTAGATGATCTATAAGGTCCTTTCCAACCTAAACCATGCTATGATTTTCTCTTGATTTTCCTGGGGACTATTTCCAGGTAACTATTTATGCTGTTCTTATTCACCTTCAGACCCACGACTGAGAGGAAATAACCGTTCTGATTTTCATCATGCAAATATAAATGAACACACACACACAAAAATGTATAATTTGTGTATGTATATACGCATACATGTTTACACAAGAACACTATTGCAAAAGAATATTTGCCAATGCAAAGGTTACATTTTTTTGGAACCTGGCTTTACTAATAGATTTTTTTTCCCCTCCCCTTTAGAAAATATCAGGCCAGTTCTGCTGGCAGCATTTGGTTAGATTAAAAAATTGAACGTGTATTCATGCTCCTTGGTTTCTGCCTTTTTGTTAGTTTCTATGACAATACGTTACCTTTCGCCCCGTGTCTACTTAGCTCCCTCAATAACAGCTCATGAGGGAGTTGTCAAAGGTTTTCGGAAAGTCCGTGTAAACCATCTGTCCTGTTTACAGAAAGAGAGCTGAGAAGGAAAAAAAAAAGAGAAGAAAATGCCGAAAGGATAAATCGGTTGCTCAAAGCCAAGCAGCAGGTTGGTTTCGGAGAACCAAGCCCTGGAGCTTGGCTCCTCTTCAGCTGCTCGTGGCATTAGATGCCACCTTCCCTGAAGAAACACGAGTGCTGGAAACCAAACAAATGCAGGTAAAAAGGAGAAGGGGGGGGGGAGATAAATAAGTTGGCTCATTAGTTCCCGCATCAGCGATCGCCAAGCTGCTTTGGAACCCGCTTCCTGAAAACAAATCTGCCTTTAATAAGGGATCTGCAGGTAAGGATATCATTAGAGTTGGATTAGCAGGAGTTTAATGGTCCGTGAGTTCCCTGTGTGCTGCATATTGGTTTACACAGAGACAGAAACTGCCATGAGGAGCAGGAGAGGCAAAGGGAGCGGTGGTGGAGGAGTTGAGGTGCTGCTGGGGACTTGCTGGAGGAACTGGCAGCGCCCCGCAACGACAAGGGCATGGACAAGGATGGGGGTGCACAGCAAAGAGCAAGGAAAATGCCTGGTTCCCAGGAATAAGCTTTGATCTCTGGGATTAGTTTCCTATGAAGACAGGCTGAGAGAGTTGGGGGGGGTTCAGCCTGGAGAAGGGAAGGCTCTGGGGAGACCTCAGAGCCCCTTCCAGTCCCTCAAGGAGCTCCAGAGAGATGGGGAGGGACTCTGGATCAGGGAGAGGAACCATAGAATGAGGGGGAAGGGTTTCAAACTGAAAGAGGGGAGGTTGAGATGAGATCTGGGGAAGAAATTCTTTGCTGTGAGGGTGGTGAGACACTGGAACATGTTGCCCACAGAAGCTGTGGCTGACCCTTTAAGGCCAGGTTGGATGAGGCTTGGAGCAACCTGGTCTAGTGGGAGGTGTCCCTGCCCAGGGCAGGGGCTTGGAACTGGATGGTCTTTAAAGTCCCTTCCAACCCACACCATGATTCTCTAATATCTAACCAGCAGCAGGCTGGGCAGCTCTACTTCTCTTTCCACATCTATATTTTACTTTTCATAGAGATTAACCCATCAGGTTTTGGGCTGGAGGAACCTCCCCAGACAGACACAGGAGGCTGCAGGACAAGCTGAAGAGAGAAGACAACCCAGCCACTAGTAAATCAGCCTCATGTAATTCATGGCTGAACACATTTCTGCCTGGCTTTTGATGTTTTCAAGCTGTAGGGAATGCAAAAGCTTTCTATAAAGTATGTCAACAACCACAAAAACCATTAACTATCACATATGTGATTTTTTTAAAAAACACTGAGCTTTTGGAGTCAAGTGATTACATGAGACTCTTGTTATTAACCAGGAAAAAAAATGTGTCTGGTCATGAAGAAAAGTGGAAATGGCTTCAAAGCATGAACTCCAGAGAGCAATTCCTTCCGTCCACGAGGCTGGTGAGGGTCTGTGGGGGTGGCTGCGCCGCAGCGTGAGATGACTGTGCTATAACAGAGCAGAGGTGGTGTGAAAATCAATTAAAACTCATTAAACGTTTTGAAAAAAAACAACCACAAACCAACAACCCACTTTGAGAGGAAATGCAAGATAAAAATGTATCTTTAGACTATCGTACTCTACAAACCTCTCCTTCTCCTGGCAGAAATGCATGAGTCCAAATAGACAGATCCACTTGATCTGATCTGATCAAAGCCCTTTTTTTCCCTTGGATGGAGCGAGCAAAAGGCAGGGAGAGACATTTTTCACTCTGTCTGTTGTCCTGCAAAGCCCGTTGGAGAAGAGCAGAAAAGCAAACGTAAGGTAGCTTCCACATCCTTCTGGTTATCGTGCCTCTCTCAGGGAAGAAGAGGGACCAATTTTAACCTTTTGGGCTCGCCTTGTCCTCCCGGCTCTAAATTAATGACTCGATGTGTGGCCAGATTTCTGCCCTGTGAGGACTGGTACTGGCTCTTTCAAAAAGGCAAGGGCTGGCAGCAACGGTCTTCGATGGTCCCATGGCCAGCTCATTCCCTGTCCCGAAGGTAAATGTTGGCTTCTGTCTGTTTTGGAAGATGAATTTTAACTTTCTCTTATTTCCCAGGAGAGTATCTCAACTGCCAGATCATTTTTTATTAAGGTTCTGTCCTCCTTGACTAGTGAAATCATTTTGGATTTTTGGAGCAATGGAGCATTCCCCGGTCCAGACACGAGACTCTATGTGTGTGGTTTTTCAAGAGCAATCTCAAGACCAAATTTTCCACCTGTCCAAACTGTTTATCCTCAGGAGGGTGGTGGGAGCTGAGTTTAGGACGAACCACTGGTGCACCAGGAAATAGGATGGATAAGAGAGAGGAAAATTCAAATGTATGCCCCATGGTTTGGGGATCATGGGAGTTTGCACCTTCCTAAAGGGCAGAGAGGTCCTACCATGCTCCATCTGTCCTGTAGCACCGTTGCATGAGCAATGCCACGTAGACAAGATGATCTGAAGCTATTCCTGACCTGATCTGCTGTGAGGTGACATGGAGTTTGTCACCTGAAGTCAGCCTGAAGCCATCCTATGAGGCAGCACTGCCCCATGGACCCTTCAGACCATTCTGAAAGGCTCTACACCAAGGTCTACGCCGCTTCTAGCAGATTTAATACAGATTTAATAGGATAAGACTAAATAATTAACATTAATAATACTAAAGAACCAGTATTGATCCCAATATCAATATAAAATGCACAAGGACCATACCCAGCCCATTCCCCCAGCAGGAAGCTGTGCAATCCCAGCAGGGGACAGCAAAGGGGGGACATCGTGGTTTCTGTGGCTTCGAGATGGAGAGAAGGGCTCGGTGGTCAAGCACCAGGGCAAGGAGTTCTCTGGATGGCATCCATCAAGGGAGAGAGAGGGCTCTTTCTAATTTGTATGGAATGCAGAAAACTTTCTAATTTATTTTGAACGTGATGTTTACGGTATGAAAGTCCAGGGTGTTTGGTAAATCCAGATGGAATCTCCATGGTTTTGGGATAGTTGGAACGCTGTTTTTCAGATAAATGTGTATTCACAGAAATTGGCTTGACTCTACCGAGTAGACACAAGGAGGAATTTTGCATTCTCTGTGTTAAGCACATTTGGGGAGCTCCTAAATCCATCAGAGTCCAAGACCTTGGGATTTCTCCCTCCTGCTGAAGCCCAGCCACCTGGAGATCCGGGTGTCGATCCCAGGCTGGTGGATGTGGCTGCTGCCATCTCATTTCCAGGTCCAGCCAGTAAGAAGTCTGAGCTTGTATCCCACCAGAGGTACACGTGCAGACACACCAACACGTCTGCCCGTGCAAACTGCCCCAGACACAGCACTGCTTTTGGCAGCACCCACACGTAACGCTCCCAGAGCTCACAAGAGCTGGTAGGAAGTCAGTGATGGGGCTCCAGCTAGACCTCCTTCTTCTCTACCTCCCCTCAAAAGTAGAGGTCCTTGAGCTGCAAACCAGAGCAGGACAGCATTCATCCCAACCAGGTGGGAAGCTCCTGCTTGTTCGTGTCAGTGAGTCTGGTCTACTCATGCAGGTAGATGCCAAGGAAGCAGCTGGGCTCTACCTTCAAGGCAGGGATTAATTTGCAGATGCTTTTCAGATTAAAATTGTACATACATTTAAAATTAAGCAGGGTCTACAGACATGCCTGATTTGAAACATGGAATTTTCCTGCAGCTCGGCTCACTGGTGGAGGTGTTGAGACGGGAAGGGGGGTGCCCAGAGTTGGGCTGGAGACACATAAAACCTGTGCATCTCCATGAGCTGGTGAGGAGCTGGGAGCTCCTCGCTCCTTACCTGGACAAGGAGTGGACAACTGCCCCGAGGCCAGAATGAAGGTGGTTGTGGAAACAGGAAAACAAACCAAAAGTGCTGGGCAACAGGTTTTTCCATCTCAACTCCTCCTACCATCGTCACATTGTGACCCTGAAGGCACATTTTCCCCACATGCATTTTGGGGGAGGATTAAAGAGAGCGGATTCTTTAAATCCGGCAAAGCTGGAGAAGCAACTCGCTGGGTTTCGCTTTCCTCCTTTTCCCTATTAGCTGTCAAGTTATGTTATAACCACTGATAAATAGGCTTTTATTTCTGCAAAGCTGGTTTATTGTCTCAAAGCTCTTTATTTTCAAAGTTGCAAGTTATCTCAACTGCCTTTCTCTCATGGGATGAACCAAAGCACTGGCGTTGTGATTCCCACACCAGGGACCATGCGTCGGCTCAAAGGTTGACTTGTTGAAGGTCTATTTTCTTTCAAAGTGCTTTTGATACGAGTGCGGCAACAACACGGTATATTTTAAAGCCATTTGGTCTTCCCAGATGCTCAAGCTTCTTAATTGTATATTTTTTAGATCTAGCCTGCTAACAGCTAAATGGAGTTTGGGCATGGCACTTTTTTCTCTGAATCATGTTTTCCTGGCAGCCAGCAAGAGTATGTGCGTGTTTCTGGGTTCGCTTTTGAAAGCTCATCTAGAATTGGACTTTGACCTTTACAGAAATGGCTTTTCACATTTTTGGAGCAGAGGGCCACTTAGGAAAACTAGCAAAGCCCCAGACCTCGCTGAGTCTGAGTGGTCCTTCTCCTTTCCATTCTTCTTCACCTCGGCCAGCTTTGGGGTGATGCTTTCCCTCCAGCCTTCCTCCCTCCACCTTCAGCTGCTGACACCACCTCCTCTTGCTTTTGCCACCTTTCTTTTTGGCTTTAGCAGCATGAGTAAATCCGATTCCCACAGCTTGCTGGGAAGCTCTGTAGCTCCAGAGATGTGGAAGCTGAGCCCTGGCAAAACTCTCCCTTGTTCTGTGCTGTGGTACAGCACCCGTGCGACCACCTGCGTGGGGTGCAGCAGGGTTATCGCGCTCAGCTTTGCTGATAGAACCAGCACTAATGGTTTTTTTTAGGTATGAACATTTCTGCTGTGCTGGGGAATCATCCTGCTTCCGCTGGGCTTGCTTCCCCCAAAGACCAAATCTGCCCCAAAGAGCTGAGGAGGAGGAAGAGGCGCGAAGATGCAGCCTAAAAGATGCTGCAGGACACCCCGCCGAGAGGTCATTCGGCTTCTGAAAGGGGAAACTCACACACTGCCAGGCCAATCAGATAAGAAGGAAAATCAAATTAAATGTTCTAAGGATGTTTTATCAAGTGAAAGGAGATAAAAACCCCCATCTAATTCTGCAGATAAGTGCCAAGTGCTGCCTGTGATTCACTGCCCCAGCGCTGAAGCAATGGAAATGAGTAACGGTCCCACAGCTTGGGACTGCAGCTGATTTTAGGTGTTTTCTCTAAATCTGCTTTTAAACAAATTGTGTTTGGAACCTGTTGTTTGTTTTGGGTTTTTTTTTTCAAATATTGATGATTATGTATCTTGCAGTGGAAGAGAAGACAAACCACTGAAAAAAAATCTGTTTAAGCTGGTCAGTTCATGGTTTTGTTCTCCAATGAGCAGACCTGGAGCAGCTCAGCTGTGAGTCTTTGCTGTTGCATTGCTAAAAGAACATTAGGTGTTGCTTTCAGCTCTTCATAAATATGATTCCTGGGGTCATTATGAGATGTCGCCTAATCAGAGGGCCTAATCAGAGGGTGGTGAGAGAAGTTGTGGCTGTCCCATCCCTGGAGGGGTTCAAGGCCAGGTTGGATGATACTTGGAGCAACCAGGTCTGGTGGGAGATGTTCCTGCTCATGGGAGGCGGTTGGAACTGGATGATCTTTAAAAGGACCCTTCCAACCCAAAACAATTCTGTGATTTTAACAGGAACCTGGAGGGAGCAGGGGCAGACCACAACTGCAAAGTGGGAAGACACTTGATCTGGTGGAGCCAAGTGAGGAGGAGGTTGAGGACACCCGGTTGAGAAGATGGTGGTGAAGTGGTGTCATCCCAAGGCATGACTCAAGGCAATACATAGGGTGGTACCTTTATATTGCCCTGAGTCAGCTCACCTAAGGTTGTTTTGGCACTGGGAGTCCTAAGGTTTTGGGGAATCCATGGTAAGTGCCTCCCTGTGGTACAGCTGCTGCCTGACTCCCTGGGGGAAGATCTCTGGGGAGGTGGGTGTCCTCCCCCATGATGGCATGAGGACAGCTTTGCAAAAAGAGCTGCTGCTTCTTGAGGCGAGTCAGATTGAAGGGGACGGAGAGAGATTCCTAAATTTGATAAAGCCCTGGACTAGAAATAAGGTTTTGCTGGTGGCAATAACGATGTTTACAAAGAAATGGGAAGAAACAAGAAGCTCCACAGTTAGATGTTTGCCCATTCCCCCGGCATGCACTACGGGAGTTACACAGGGACACTTCACCCTTGAGAAAACATTCCCCTTGTAGCGCAGCCAAGGTCATCAGGGGGGTGATGTGAACTTAAACACCTGACTCCTCTGATGATCTCTCCATTTTGCCTTCACGCCTGAGCGTGTCTTGCCCTTTTGCGCTCCCTCCTCTCCCCTTCCCTGTGGCCGCTCAGAGCGGCACGTTGTCCTCCCTCAGACGCAGCCGGTGTGGACCACCCGGCCCAAACCCAGGGGCAGAGGCCAGGAAAAGTAGGAAGGCACTCTAGGATTCTTTGAGGATAAAAATAAATGACCTGGCTGTGAAGGCAGGTGGGGATTTAGAAAAGCCAGGCTCAGATCTTGCTCTGTGGGAGCTGCCTCTGCGACACTTCAGCTCTCGCTGTGCCTTTGCTGTCATTTTGTACGGATGTGACACTAACACTCCTGTGCACGCCTGGTTTTCCTGTCCTAGACCCAGTGATGCTGGAAGCCTGGAAGGATGAGGCTTCACACTGTAGCTGGAACTATCCCCCATCTTTCCAGGCATTCTGAGTCCTGCTTTCTGCCAGCCTGAACGTTCCTTTCCCATGAGCCACTTCAGCAAGGGAGAGCCTGAGCCACAAAAAAACAAAAAAAGATGTTTTCTGCTGATTTGATGAGTTGAAGGAAGAAGGGAGGCCTCCCAGGACAGAGTAGGATTTCCCCTGTCAGCAATCAACTTAAGCTGAGCAGATCTGAGGTGTCATACAAAGGACAACACGGGCCCTGGCAGTTGTCCCAGAGAACAGACAGTGTCTCTGCACCACTTTTTGCCCATCCTGGGAGCAGCGTCTGACCAAGGGATTTGTTTTGGTGACTCATCTCTGCACACCCCTTGCCCAAAAGGAAGGGTTACTCACCCTTACCTCCTCCCCCGCAACCCCAAAACTTGTTGTCGTCATTCATAAAAACATGGTGTGAACTTTGAAGGGGTCCTTGCTGTTAGCAAACAAGAAGCCACAGAGCACCTGTGCCAAAATAAAAGGCAGGAAGCAGATACAGGTAGGAAAAACGAAGCGGTTCTTTTCCCAGCACAGCGCAAGGCTGATCCCAGGAGAGCACCTGCCCCAGGAGGAAAAGCCACTTAAATATCTCATAGAATTCTACCTCGTAAATTCTACCTCGTA
>JAOWAV010000019.1:1904500-1922263 GCA_028571045.1 Scolopax bukidnonensis | reverse complement strand
TGGGGCTGTTCCGTTTGGAACGGAGGCGGGGGAGGGTGGGGGGTGGCTGAGGACCCTGGGGAGAACCTGGTACTGCATCATTTTTGAAAAAAAAGAAAAAAAAATGTAGTTATAACTCAGTATTTTGTTCTTTAATGCCAGGTATATCAGCTGGTGTTGCTTTTGGGGGTTTAATGAATAATATGTGTGTAAAACTCTTCTGAAACTACTCGTGGCCTTCTATCTAAACTGGTGTAATGTTTTGGTGCTTTTTTTTTTTTTTTTCCCCCTCCCTTTGTACTGATGAGTGCAAGATAAGTATATGTATGGCCAAAACGTTTTAAGACTAGGAAATAAGCTTATTACAAGCAAACTAAGGAACCTGCCACAGAGAAACTATGTGGTTTCTCAATGAAGAAAATGCTTGTCTATGTATTATGTTTTATGGAAATATAGTGGTTAGGCTCATTATTGCTTTTACTTAGTTGTTCTGTGCCTCAGGTTTTAGAGGCTGCTTCTCAACCCTGAAACAGTATTTAAAGTGGCTGTTTGGAATACTGTAAAACTTATTTGAACATTTTGGAGTGTTCTTACACTGCAATATTAAAACATAGAAGGGCGGAAAGCCTGTAACTTCTTGCTGCGGGTGAGGAACTTGGTCATGGAAGCTAAAACTGGGTGAAATGACCCCTGTTAGCACCCAGCTTAGCTCCTGCTGATTTTGGGGGGGGCTTGGTGCTACACCTTGTAGCACCTCATGGACAAAATATATTTTGTGAGAATTCAAATGTGAGCAAACCGGAGGGTTTTAGGAATTTGTATCTATTTCACTGAAGGAGGGCAGTATTAATTTTGTCAAATCCGAGTAGTTTCTTAAAGAAAAGACTTTATTAAAACATTTTTCTTAAAGAAAACAGACTTAAAAAGCTTGTTTAAAGTTTCCCCTTATTTTTTTAAAAATATAAAGAGCTTTTGGATTAGTAATTTATGTTGATTAAAAAGATATTTTAACAAGTAGAAACCAAATTAATTTTGGTCAATGGCTAGATAAGCTTTCTGGCATTTAATGAGTGCTTTCTGAAACAGTACGCAGCCTCTTAAAAATACTTAAAAATATTTTGTCTCTTGGGGCAACCTTGGCCACCAAAGTTGTGTCTTTCTTGATGTCTGGCTGAAAATCTCTGGTGGCACAGGGATTTGAATCTGAATTTGCTGAAGTTGGTGGTTGGGGCTTTTGTTAGTGGAGGATCCTTGGTTTTCAGGTGTGGTTTTGGTTTTTTCTGGGCCAGGTGGGGTGTGTGTGAGGAGTGAAGATGAATGTTTGTGGGCTGAAAGGGTACTGGTTGGTGTCAACTGGAGAGAGCACCCACTGGAGAGCACACCAAGGGGTGTTTGCTCTGGAAGTGTAAGGATAGAGCTTTCTGGTGTGTGGAAGAATAAAGGATGCCAGGCATTGTACGTGCTTCAAAACCCAAAAACCATGTGGTGTTTCACATGATTTTCTTGTAGAATAACTTTATCAGAATACTGGATCTGTTGCTGTTTGGAAGACCCCGTAACCACGCGAGTGTATGCTCACATTTGTATTGTAAGTTCAATCTACGTGGTATTTGATGTTTTATCTTTTTACTGGATTCTCCGATTAACACTACAGGGGTTGAGGCAAGGTCATGTATCTTCCCCCAGGGTTAACAACTGAATTTACTGGTACAACCTCCTCTGCTGCATCTTTTGAGGGAGGAATTCAATATCGAGCTCGGAATAGCTTATTCAAATCAACAGCTGAGCCGTGGGTTTCTGATACTTTGTATTTTTATAGCCTTTTTGAAAAGAATAGGTGAAAACATTGCATCCTATTAAGTGTCAAAGTACCATAAAATAAGTTCACTACTCGATAGCTTGGAATGGCAGAGTGTAGGCTGACGTGGCCAATTACTTGTCTTGCAAAGAATAATGCCATAATAGATTCATTACCTTTCTGCTGTGATATAATGAAGAAGTGAGAACTGTTATGGTTTTTATGCGTTTGTTCACAGTGCAATAAGATTAGTACTGGTAAATGTAAGCCTTTTTTTGTGGGCTCTCGTGCCCCTAGCACTTTGTGAGCAGCCTTTAGGTGTTTACAGCAATCTTTTTTGTAGCTTCTCAGAGACAGGGCTGATGTTACCTTTCGGAGAGGGCGGTAGTGATTTATGAAGTGAGGGATGTATCGGAGTCTCTGAAGAGAAGATGCGTCTCGATGGTGCCGAGCGTAGCTTTAATTGTGGTTTTATGCAAGCCCCCAGTGTTAACTGGGACCTCCATGATCCATAGTACTAAAAAGAGTGTTCCCAAATGGCCCTCAGCCAAGCCTCCTTGGACTAAGCTTTTGGAAATGCTCCTGGGCTGGATTTTTAGGAATTTGATGGGATTTCTCTCTGTGCCTTGTGTGCGTGTCCAGCTTTGCAAAGCAGAAACAACTCTTACAGTTGCATATCTCATGCTTTGGAGACCTGTCAAGAGAAATCTTAGCTTTTTTATATATATATTTTTTTAATCCCCCTCTATCATTTTCCTCTGAATTATTTGCTGTGTGTTGTTTATTAAAATGGGAACAGCTGAAGCCAGTAGGAAGAAACCTGATGTGAATTGAGGAAAAATGAAGGGAAAGCTATTTCAGGTGGGTCATCAGGATGGAATCCAGGCTTTGAAGCTGATTTCTTCACCATGGTATTGCTTTACTGCTGTGTCCCATATGGGCACCCAGAGAAATAGGGGAAGGAGGATTTAAAGCTGTTGTTAGGGTGGCAGATGCTCTTCTCCTGCCCTCTTTTGTGTTTAGTGTAGCGTGTGCTGCTGTTACAACTTCCTTGTCAGACTTGGAGATGTTGTAGCAGGTGCTGTATGAAATTATGTGTTAAAAAAAAAAAGAGAGGATTTTTTTTTTCAGTAGGGAAAAGAAAGAAAGAAAAAAACCAAACTCAGTAAAAAGTGGTGAGCTGGCATGGGGGGGGCTGTGATTCCCTGTGTGATAACAGGGAATGGCCCTTCCAGACGTGCACGACTGAAGGGGCAGGATGAGCTGGGACTCAAGGATGTTCTTTTTGGGAAGTTCCTGGGAGGACAAAGAGGTGCTTTGGAGTAGGGGGTGCTACTTTGGTGCTTCATGCTCTGGGTGGTGATGCCCAGGGGTGGCCACCCTTTGGGTGCCAGCCATCCCCTGACTTTAGCATCAGTGGGTTGGCACGAGACAAATTCCCTAGGAAGAAGAACAGGAAAAAAGGAAAAAAAAAAAACCAAAACCAAACTGCTTTGTGTGGATGATGAAGTGTATTTGGTGCTGGTGAATCCCCAAGGCCTCATCCCAGGCTGCCTGTGCCTCATCTGTGCTAACATTGTGCCCCCCAATTCTGCTCTGTGCCCAGCTGGCCTTCAGCTGCAGCCTCCCCATATGGGGACACCCGGGGAAGGCAGGGCTGCCCTTGCAAATTAGGAGGATCCTGATGATAAATTTCTTTGCAAAGTGGGAAACCAACGATGGGGACTATTTTGTGGGCTCATCAGCGCGGGGCGAGCTGCTCTCTGCTTTGGGATTTGAGTGCCTGGGGAGAAAGGAGGGGGTTCCTTTAAAATAAAAGGCCCTATTTAAACCCAGGCCATTGTGCTGTTATTGTGGTTGCCCCTCATTATTGGGCCTTCTGCTGATTGCATTCAACCCCATCAGCAATTATTGTTAAAATGAGCTGTGAGATGGCCTGCAAGTGATGAAGGGGGCTTGCAGGTAGATGGAAAAGCTACAGTAGTGGACAGTGCTTAGCATCTTATTTATCTTTACTTCAATGTGGGTAATTGCTACTAATCAGGAGAATTTTCTGCCTCTAGATATGATTTCAGTTCCCCGTGTCTCTGGGTGCAGCACAGTGTTGTTTAAAGAATGGAGTGGTGTTGCTGGTGTGATGTGTGTGTTGTTTTTATCTTTTTCTTTGCTATGAGAACCTATCTGAAGGGCACTGTTTTCTCTGCTTTCATATTTCAGCCTGATCTGGAAGGAGAAATTTTGTAAGATGTGATTGTCTGCAGCTGTGTAGGGTGGGTAGTTACTTCCTGCTCTGCAAGGTTGATGTGAAAACTGCTCCTTTTTATTTTTTTTTTTTTTTTTTTTTTTCCTGGTTAGGTAACAGCAACAAGAATCACAGGGTTTGCACGCGAAGTGTCACTTCAAAAGTGAGAAAACCATTCCTGAGCACTAATAAAGGAACATAATCAGGGACAAGGTTGACTTTTCTCAAATTTACAAGTTGAAACCAGCAGTTTTTTATCATTCCCAGTAAGCAAACATCCCAGTAAGCCCAGGACCAGCTGAGGCCACCGGGTCCCTGCCTCTGCACATCCCCAGGGAACTGCAAATAACGACAGCTGAACTCCAATCACCGTCCCAGCCTCGTGCCTTGGCTCCCTCAAACCACTCCCTAATAATAATAATATTACTTTCTCTTTAATGTCATTACTAATTTTAAATGGGAAGAGCTCGTTAAAGCCACGGTGTTCTTCTTGGGTGGGCTGAGGTGAGCTCTGGTGTTTACAAAAAGCCGTCGCTGCTCCTGCTGGAACCCAAGTGGCACATCCATATGGCTCGGGGCCAGGTTTTTTTATTTTAATTTTTTTTTTTTTGGGTCTTTTCCCATGCTAGTAATAAAACAAAGACCTAATTTGTCCCTCGTTGGCTTTCACCTGCAGCCTCGTTGACACGAGAGCTGGGAATGAAGTTGCAGCTTCCATTAAAAATAGAAAGGGCTCTTGTGATAAACGCGGTGGAGACAACGCGAGCGGTAAAATTGGTTGAGAAAAGCTCTTGGCTGGGTTGAAATAATTGTAGCAAGCGGGGGTGCTCACGACGGGGCACCTCCTTTTGTAATTTGCAAGGGGACAATGACATTTAAATGGTGGGAAATACGAGGATCCAAAACCGAAGCCGTGGCACAATTTGAGCTGGAGCCGCTGGAACTGGTGAACGAATGCGGTGAGAGCACGTTTTGTGTAGCTCTGAAGAATACAAATGGCTCATAACTCTCCTTGGCTACACCTAGAATCTGCAGGATATGGTTTTTAGCTTAGTTGTGTAATTTTTATTCTCAGTACCAGGTTTTGCTTATTGCTTGAAGTAGCCCAGAGTCATGTAATTGAAATTTGAGAGGCTGTATCTGCTAAAAAAAAAACCCCCCATAAATCCTGAAGAGCACTGGGAAGTGGAGGGAAAGTGTAGTAAAAGGGCAAGAGGCTGAGGGCTAAAAAAAACCCAAAAACTGAGAGGCATAGTGTGGAAAAAGGGTTCTTGATGCATTGAGTGAATCATCAGCTCTACCTACGTGAGCATTTATTGGAATTATGGTCATTCTGGGCTGAGAGTTTCACTTGTGGGACACATGCTCCAGCAGAGAAGAATTTTCATCTCTCTGCTTATTTCTTTGGACCCAAGGAGATGAAATTCTCTCTGGGGCCATGGGAATATCCACCTTTACATCATCATAGTAAGGCTCCCTGCTTTTATACAGCTGCTGAAGTATTGAATCCTGCTGCAGTGGAGATGAACTGGAGGCAGAATATCCAATATTTTCCTACTTCAGGATGTATTTTGGGGTTTTTTTCAGTGGAAACAATGTGTCCTTTCCTCCTGCAGATGGATTCTGCTCTCCCTCCCTGCAATAATCCCCTAGGCTAAGCAGAGCCCAGGTGCAGCACCCAGACAAGGTTTTACTGGGATGTCCTCGTGCACCAGTGATTTCTGAGCAGTTGTGTCTATTCTCACCATGACCTATTAACCCTCAAGCTCGAGAAAAGTGCAGAAATTCTTCAGAAGTCCTTTGGCACTTGTCCTTCTTCTTCTTCAGCTACATCTGGAAAGCTGAACCTGCTCCTTTGCTGTTGTCTGAGCAGCATCTTTCTTTTTAATTTTTTCTCTCTCTTTTATTCCTTTCCCCTCCTTGTACTTGCCAAAGCAAATCTCAGCAAATCCCTTCTGAACTTGCAGTGCTGGGAGGCTTTTGTGGTATTTCATACTTTTTTTTTTTTCTCCTTTCCTGAAACACCTTCTTTGTTTCTCGTGCTTCATTTGAAGGAAGGGCAGCAGATGCTGAGTGGTTTCAAAGAGGTCTCATTCTGCTTATGAGGTGTTAAGTAGGAGGTTGATTTTTTGGGTTAAGACTGGTCTGTCAAACACCTCTTATGTTACTCCATAGTGACTGCAGTGGGGGATTTCTTCACCAAAGAAGACCTCAAGATTTAGAGTGTGTAGAGTTTGCCCTCAAGGGATGTGGCCAACATGTGCTGCAGGCTGGGCTACTGCATTTGTACCAGGGGCACATTAACTTCTTCTAGAAGAGTAGAAGGAATTACCCCTTAGCCCAAAGCATCAACCTAAAATATTCAGGAATAAAACTACCACTCAGTGTTTTTGTTTCAAAACCAAATCCGAGCTGTGGGATTATATTCTGTTTTCTTTTCTTAGATTTCTGTTTTCTTGTCTAGCAAAGTTACCCCGTTCCCTCCCACGTTTTTTTTAGCAGGTGCCTTCAGACCATCTGTGAAAGTCCCTCCTTGTCCTGATGGTTCCACTGCTCTGGAGTAACACCTGCCACCAAGGCTTGGAAGACCTAAAGCTAATAGACGGGGGAAGAAATATGTCCTTCAGTCTGTCCCTTGAGTTAACGGTGGCAAATGTTACACAGGGCCCCACAGTTTTTTTATCACATCTCTTGTTTTGATGAAAATAGACGTGCAGATCCCTGCCAGTCCAGCTGGCCAGCACTGTTTTCCAGTATATAATGGGGAAAGTGAGAGTAAGAGGAGATAAACCTTTCTTGCAGCAGCTTTCCCCCCTGCCAGATGCTATCTTGCCTGCAGAAGTTAAAAGACAAGAAAATGTTTAACCATCATAGCAAAGTTTGGCTGTTCTATCTCTTTTTTTTTTTTTTTTTTTTAATGCTAGGGTAGCAAGTTCAGGAAAAAGAATGATTTGTGCAGCATATGCTGAGGATTACTCACGAGCTGAACTCGCTCGTTCGTTTTACCAAATCGGATTGTAATTGCCTGTAATTTCATCAGTCTTCAAGTGATTGCTGAAACTCTTCAGCCTAACGTGTGCTACAGACTGGATTTTTTTAATAACTGCTTCAAATGGAATGATTTAGGAATTTGAGAATATTTTTTTGGGGGGAGGGGGGGAAAGATCTTCCATGTAATAATAATCTGCAACTGGTCAGCAGATAAGATTTTTATAGTGTTTTTTCAGTTGTTTCCCTGGCAATATCTAGTCTGGACACAGGGATGAAAATCAAGCTGAAGACATGAGTTTTGGTGAGTGCAGGACCAGGTTATCTACCTCCTCTTGCCAATAAGTGCCTGGGTACACCTTGGTCTTCCTTCTCATTGACCTTGGCTGGTAGCTCAGCGTCTTGGTCTACGTGGGCATGGGTGTTTCAGTGCCAGGAATCAAATGAGCCCCCCAAATCCTAAGTGATTGGATCCAAAATGTATTTTTCAAAACCTTTGAGGGTGCGACGTAGTTACAGAGTTGGCCTCTTCCCAACGTGCCCTGGAAGACGAGGTGGGTTTTACCCCCTCTAATTTTACCACCTCTTAAATTTTAGCTATTTAGTGTCCCACTATAATGCCTGGATGTTTGTCAGGTTGGTTTTTTTTTTTTTGGATGGATTATAAATTGCCTAGGCAGCTGGTTAGGCAGGATACTAGGGTGTGGATTGTGAGATTAGCAGCAGGAATCTATATGGTTCTCTTTATAGTCAGCAGAGAGCTTGTTCATGTAACAGCAGACCATATAGAATGGAGCAAGTGAATCATTCCTTCAGAGTGCCACTGACTGAACAAAAAAATGCAGAATTGTGTCAGAAATGGAAAGCTGAATGTCTCTGCTTTGATAAAAAACCTGACTCCCCCAAGCTCTGTGGGGGTATTTTGAAAAATGATGTCTTGGGCAGCTCGGGCTACACCCCAAAATAAAGTCTATTTTTTCAGCTTGATCTGTCTGCCTCGGCAAAACGGATATGCTAACAGCCTCTTGGCTTCTTGGTTGTTGTAAAACTTAAATAATATTTGTGAAGACCTTAGCGTAGCCACGAGCATGGTATAAAAACTGTGAGGAAACTAATAATTCTGTCTTCGGGGTATTTAATAAAAAAAAAATGGAGAAAATGCTATGAAAGAAAGCGCTGCAGCTCAAACATATGTAACGGGGATAAACAGCACTTCATCCTCCAAAGATCTTTTTCTATTGCTTAATAAGTGTGTGAGACATGGAGAACTTGAGTTGTGTTTATCAATATGAGGGAGAAGCCACTGGGACTGGATGGTATGAAGAGTGGCATGGACTAAATGGAACTGGTTTCTCAGGGAAATGCTCCTCATCTTTCCCTGCCTACATCTATGGGTCTCGCAGGCATTAAAGAGGTGACCTACACAGAATTGTAGACTGGGAGGGCTTGGAAGAGACCTCTGGAGAGATCATCTAGTCCAACCCCCTGCCAGAGAAGGGTCACCCAGAGCAGGTCCCACAGGAACGTGTCCTGGTGGGGTTGGAATGTCACCAGAGAAGGAGACTCCACCACCTCTCTGGGCAGCCTCTTCCAGGGCTCTGCCACCCTCACAGGAAAGAAGTTCCTCCTCATGTTTAGGTGGAACTTCTTATGGTCAAGTTTGTGCCCGTTGCCCCTTGTCCTGTCACTGGGCACCACTGAGAAGAGTCTGGCCCCATCCTCTTAAAGGGCTACCTGCCCTTTAAATATTGCTCAGCATTGATGAGGTCCCTTCTCAGTCTTCTCTTCCCCAAGCTGAACAGCCCTAGGTCTCTCAGCCTTTCCTCATCACGGAGATGCTCCCTTGAGCATCTTTGTAGCCTTCTGCTGGACTCTCTCCAGTAGTTCCCTGTCCTCCTTGAACTGGGGAGCCCAGCACTGGACCCGGTACTCCAGCTGTGGCCTCCTCAGGGCAGAGCACAGGGGGAGGGTGGTCCTCCCTTGACCTGCTGGCCATGTTCTTCTTAATGCTCCCCAGGAACCCATTGGCCACCTTGGCACAGGATGCTGTGTGTGCTGCATCCCAAGAGGGCAGTTACGTTGAAGGGTATGTTTATTAAATATTCATATAGTTTAGGCATATGACTCAGGAAAACCTGGGGCCTCAGCTTGTAATTTGGTTTTCAGAAAAGATCATCTTCTGAGTCACCTCCCAGAGAGCCTGCCTGTCTCCGTGGTCCATGTATGGCCTCTGGGGCTCTGTAAAAAAATATATATGCACATATATATGCATATATATATATAAACATATAATGGTGAACTGCATCTGGCTAGGATGGAGTTAAATTTCTTTGTAGCAGCTTGTGTGATGCTGTTTAAGGCTCTTTTATGTATGTGAATAATTCTTAGAGATTTGTGAATCCTTCCTTTAATCTGAAAGCTCTTGTTCTGTAGCCAAATTCCTTTCCTATGGTCAAAAAGGAATTAAAAAACCACCAAACATTTATTTTTAGAATGTGGTTCTCTGAATTGGTGATAAAGGGTGAGAAGAGCCAATGTATAAGTTAGATCTATAGAACCTCCATGTCATGCACCTTGATTGCCTTTGGGGTGTCTCCTGTCCCTGCTTGTCCCTGTGTTGGCCTGGCTTGGGGTTGTCATCGCTTGAGGGAACTTGTGCTCTGGTTTTGGACAAAGATGGCTCTTGGGCTCCTCTTCCTCACCGTGTCCGAGGTTGGCTGTGCAGAAGGGCACATATAGCATTTAGTGTCTCCCATTTTCTCTGTAGCTTAGAACTTCTTGCACCCTGCTTTTCTGCACCCCCTGCAGCTGGAGCACCCTCTTGGCATGGTCACCCCGGGGAAACCCAGCTGGTCCTCACCTCACCCTCACATTTCTAAGTCACCAAGTGGAGGTTTAACCTTTCTGACCATACACCAGCCCTCTGTTGTCACATCTGATTCCTCAATTTTATTTTTTTGCCACGTTCTGCCTTTGTAAAATGACCTTACAAAGCTTTAAGAGCACAGAAGACTCTGTGGCAGCTGTTCAGCCCGTTACACTGACTAATATTTTCTTACAGCATCTAGAAAATAAACTAGAAAACGGAGCTTTTGGTCTGTCTCTTGCCAGAGATGCTTTTTGAGTTCCCTCTCTTATGCCTCGCGGCGGTTTTTGACTCGTCAAATACGAATAATTACCTTAGTCTTTCAAAGATGAGGAGGTGGAGGAAGAAGGGAGCCATAAAGCAACAGAGTAGAGAGGAGGAATGAAGGGGAGGGAAATGCAGGAGTCGATGTTAGATGTGTTTAGAGCATGGTTGGTTTTTTTTTTCACAGGTGCTATAAAACTCTAATTAGATGCAGTATCTCGAAAGTACTTTTATGGGTTGCAACAAAATCGTGGCAGTGAAAGCAAATGCTGTTACTATATTATATTCTACTTCACCCGTGTTGGACCAATTCTTGCTTTATTTTCAGAGTTAATCACTGCACTGTGAATCATGGGGAGGTCCATCAACACTGATGGTGTTACCCCGCTCCAAAGCTGGGAGTATCTCCTATTTTTAAGTGGCTTGGAGCTATCACTTCCTGCTTTAGCCCCAATAAATGACAACTTGAGTGTTTTTAAATGATATAGCTCTGTTCAATTTATCATGGTTGAGGCTAAAAAGTGACTGGATAGTTCACTTTTTTTCCCCACCCTTTTGATTTCTTCATTATGAACACAAGAAGTTCCACCTAAACATGAGGAGGAACTT
The DNA here is from genome assembly GCA_028571045.1 of Scolopax bukidnonensis. NCBI lineage: Eukaryota > Metazoa > Chordata > Aves > Charadriiformes > Scolopacidae > Scolopax > Scolopax bukidnonensis. The sequence goes on along the minus strand of JAOWAV010000019.1, from coordinate 1,911,517 downwards.
CTTTTGTGTGAGGGTGGCAGAGCCCTGGAAGAGGTTGTCCAGAGAGATGGTGGAGTCTCCTACTCTGGAGACATTCAGACCCCACCTGGACATGTTCCTGTGCAACCTGCTCTGGGTGAACCTGCTTTGGCAGGGAGTTGGCCTAGATGATCTCCAGAGGTCCCTTCCAACCCTGTATCATTCTGTAGAGTTAATTCTGGAATGTGAGAGTTAAGAGGGTTCTTTTTAAGAAAAAAACAATGAGAAGCCCCAAGTGGAGACAACCATTGCTCTTAGATAGAGGTAGGGCTGGATGTCTCAGAGGTTGTTCATCTTGGGCTTGGCAGATGTTCCTCCTGGGGACACTGTTTAGCCTATTTAGAGTCTCCTGGATCATCATGGTCCTGTGTCAGTTGTGTCTTTCATCACAGTGTGTCCAACCTTGGCTAGTGTTGGCCATTAGCTACCCCACAAATGGGCTATGGAGTAAGGACCTGGTGCCTTCCAGGTGGAAGGTAGGGAGATCATCCCAACCACTGCTCTCTTAAAGGTTTGCAAAGAGCCAGCAGAAGGTTTGGGGTGAAAGCAAGTCGTTGCTATTTCAGTGACAGGGCAGGATTTGGGGTTTGTCTGCGTCCCCGTGGAGGCCGAAGAGCTGTCCCTGTGCCACAGGGAATCATTAATGATTTCCTTACCCACAGGTCTCCATCTCCTCTGTCCCTGGGAGACAGAAGCATCTCAGGAGGCTTTTTAGACATGAGGACTATTCTCCAGATACTTGCTCATTAGCAGGAATTGCAATTACCGCATCGTTTGAACTGATTAAACAGCTTAATGATCATTATTAAGAGTAGTAGCTATTCTAGTTAAGAGTGCAATTGATGCATCAAAGGCTTACATTTTGGAGGTATAATTCTATTCCTGGAGGGAGGGAAAAAACCCCCCAAAAAACCTTCCTACTTCATCCCAGGCACGACAGACCTTCCCAACTCTCTGAAAATGGTAAGAAAAGGATTATTTTCCTTATCAGCATCAGCTCTTGGCCCTTGGAGGAAGGAGCTTGGTTGGGCTGGAGCAGTGATTTGATTCTGTGTGGCAGGCCCAAAGCTCCTACGTAAAGTTGCTGGAGGAGTTCCAGCTGTAAGTGATGGTGACACGAGCAGGGCTGGTGACAGCAAGGACGTGGTGGCACAATTGGAAGAGACAGCACTCTGAAAAAAATTATGTAGCTTTCCTTGGTTTGCTGTAAAGAGGTTTTGGGTTTTTTTTTAATTTTCTTTTTAATAATGTGCTGTTTGGATGTGATAGTTTCTAATCCACCTGTCTAAAACTCGAGGTGGGGCCTCACCAGTGCCCAGCACAGGGGGACAATCACCTCCTGAAACCTATTCACCACGCTGTTCCTGGTACAGGCTAGGATGCTGGTGGCCTTCTTGGCCATCCTCTTGGCTCTTCTTGGCCTCCTCAGTTGACCATCCTCTTCTGCCAGGCAGCTCTGGCCTCTTTGCCCCAAGCCTTTAGTGTCCATGGGGTTGGTGGGACCCAAGTGGAGGACCTGGCACTTGGCCTTGTTGAACCTCATCCCATTGGCCTCAGCCCGTCCATCCAGCCTGTCCAGATCCCTCTGCAAAGCCTTTCTACCGTCCAGCAGGTCAACGCTCCCACCCAACTTGGTGTCCTCTGCGAACTTATTGAGGGTGCTCTTGATCCCCTTGTCCAGATCATTGGTAAAGATGTTAAAGACAACTGGCCCCAGTACTGAGCCCTGGGGGACACCACTCCTGACTGGCTGCCAACTGGGTTTCACTCCATTCCCCACCATTCTCTGGGTCCAGCCGTCCAGCTGGTTTTTAACGCGGTGGAGGGTTCTCCCATCCAAGCCATGGGCAGCCAGTTTCTCCAGGAGGATTCTGTGGGAGACTGTATCAAAGGCTTTACTAAAGTCCAGGTAAACAACATCCACAGCCTTTCCCTCATCCACCAAGCGGGTCACTTCTCATAATTCATGTCTGGATTCATTTTAGATGTATGTTCAGCTTGTGATGAAAGCCACAACGTGATATGGGGTCGGAAGATCATCTAGGAGATGATCACCCATGGAGATCATCTAGGCCAAACCCTCCTACCAGAGCAGGTCCACCTAGGGCAGGTCCCACAGGAACGTGTCCAGGTGGATTTGGGATGTCTCCAGAGAAGGAGACTCCACCACCTCTCCGGGCAGCCTCTGCCAGGGCTCTGCCACCCTCCAAGAGAAGAAGTTCCTCCTCCTGTTGAGATAGAACTTCTTATGGTCAACTTTGTGCCCATTCCCTCTTGTCCTGTCCCTGGGCATGTTGATCAGATCCCTCCTCAGTCTTCTCTACTCCAGACTCAAAAAACCCAAGAAGTCCCTCATCCTTTCCTCATCACAGAGATGTCCTAGCCCCCTCCTCATCTTCGTAGCCCTGTAGCCAACCCGTAACGCTCTTCTCAGACACTCATGTCTAGTGCCATGAACTCCACTCATCGTTAATGCTTCCAAAGGTGGATAAACTTTCTCTTTTAAAATATCCCAGGCAGGAGACTTTTGCTGCAAGGTCACACGTCTTAAATTTAACTTTTTCTTTCTGTCTTTTTGCACGTGTACTTTTTTTTTTTGGTGTTTTTTTTTGGCTTGGAAGGGGAAGTCAATACTTGGATCTTATCGTTAACGCGCTCATTTTGCGGTGAATGACTTTGTATTGCAATTCTCTCTCATTCAGGATTGCTGTAATAAAGCCAGCTGAGATGAAGAATGATACCGAGTTGGAAAAATAGTTGAGCTCTATATTATGATACAAATGTTAGAGTGGGGAAAATAAAAAAAAAAAAAGACTTTAAACTGCCGAAGGAACAAGAGTTTCTAATATCTGCAATAATCAAAACAGTAAAAAAAAAAAAAAAGCACAATTTTCAGGAATAATGTGGCACTTCAAATGCTTATCTTTGGCTATGATTGTAGTTAGCATTAAAGTGGTGTTTTTACATCTTTTAAAATGCTGCACAAATATTTACTGATCCTATTAGGAGGGAGATGGGGGATGGAGATTGCTGGGGATAGGGGTGAGAGAAAGGTAACCTTCCCGCTGAGCGTGCCCCAGAGTTTCTCTCATCATTAATGAAGATGAGAAGTCATTTTGTCAAGTATTTGGGATTAAAATCATCGAATCATCTGGGATGGAAGGGACCTTCAAGGATCATCTAGTCCAACCCCCCCTGCAGTCACAGGGACACCCCCAATTAAACAAGGTTGCCCAGGGCCTTGTCGAGCCTCATTAAATCCAGTATGGATTTAATGGGTAAAAGGAAATCGATGGTTTGGGTTTCTTTTTTTTTTTAAAAAAATAAAATTCTTTCTGCTGGGCTGTGCAGGGGGTACCCGGAAAGACCCGCACGGAGGGTGCAAACCAGTAGATTGATTAAAAATCAATGTAGTTAATCAATAACAGGTCAGCTTTACCTGGAGTGAACCAAAACCTGCTGAGGAAAATTTGGGAAAGTTGTTATAACGCGTGACCAGGTAATGAGGACAACAGCATCCAGCAGCAAGTTTATTTAGGGAAGATAAAAAGTGCATCTCCCTCAAGTAACTTTGCTCCATCTATATTTTATGGATGTGTAGGACAAGTTTACTTTGCAGGAATCTCTGTGTAATAGTAAAACCAGAAATTATGTTACTCACCAGGAGCTAAATTGTCCCATATATTGTCAGATGGGGTAAATGTTTTCAGGCTGCTATAATTTTCAACATATCCTATTTATTGCTGCAATTATTGTTTCACTGTTAACAATAATTTGGCTCGGGGGTTTGTTGCCAGGTACTTGCTTTGTTTAAACATCAGAAAATGGATTCCATAAAAAAAAAAAAAGCAGCCTTTGTATTTCAAAGCATTTGCTTGCAAATTTGACAACACTTAAAATATTGAGATGCCTTTTTACTTTTTTTTTGGTTTTCCCTTCTCTTGTCTTGACCTGTTTATGAGGAGGAAATATCAAACCTTGGTATTAGGTCTTTGAGTTGATCTCATGAGCTTGTCCTGCAGCTTGGGAAGATGCTGGAAGGTTTGGTTTTTCTCTTCTGTACTCGTGCAGCCCCTGTGAAAGTGGAGTTTTGGACCCACGGCTGGAGCTGGCAGAGGTGTCTGAATGAGCACAGCTTTTTCTGATCCTGAGACTCTTGTGGTCTGTGACTGGGAGAGGTGGGATGGGGGGAAAGAATTTTCAAGCTCCTCAGGAGCTGTGGAAGCCTCTAATCAAGAGCTAGTGTCAGCAGAGACAAACTCAATTTCCATCATTTCCGTCATTTCCCCAGCTTTGTGCTTGACTTCTGCAGTGAGGTTTTTTGCAAACACTCTCTGGAGGTTAATGTGACCTTCCCTCCAGCCTGGCTCACCCTGGCCAATGGGCTGTCCTGCCTGAGGGACGTGGCTTTTTGGCAGGGCCAGGACCAGCAGACTGGAGTAGTGAGGAGATCCGATGATGGTTAAACTTCTTTGGAGCCCAAGTCTTGTGAGAAGTGGCTGAGGGAGCTGGGGGTGTTGAGCCTGGAGAAAAGGAGGCTGAGGGGAGACCTTCTCACTCTCTCCAACTCCCTGAAAGGAGGATGTAGCCAGGGAGGTTGGTTTCTCTTCCCAAGGAACAGGTGATGGGACAAGAGGAAATGGCCTCAAGTTGCCCCAGGGGGGGTTTAGGATGGATATTAGGAAAACATTCTTCATGGAAAGGGTTCTCAAGCCTTGGAAGAGGCCACCCAGGGAAGTGATGGAGTCTCCATCCCTGGAGGTGGTGCTGAGGGACATGGGTTAGTGGTGGCTTTTGTCAGTGTAGGGCTAAAAGTTGCACTAGAGGATCTGCAAGGTCCCTTCCAACCTGGTCAATTCTATGAATTTTATAAATGCTTTCATGACTCTTTATTTTATGGGTAGAGCAACCACAAAGTTGCAGGCTGATCAAACTTAATTTCTTATGCTCCTCAGAGAGGTCCGTCCCATCCTAAATTTGGTAGATGGTCTCCGTTTGGCTCTGGATTTGTGGGCATGGGGACATCTGCCATGGTGGGTGCTGCTTCTCCCACCACCCTGCTGCAACGAGTGCCTTCTAGAGGTGTGGGTGACATGGAGGGAGCTGATACCTCAAAAAACCTTATTATTTTTGGATTTAATTTCCTAATAATTCAGAATGAGGGAGTTATTCCAGGGCCTGGAGTCCCTGGTAGGAGAGCTGTCTGCCTGGAGGACTGCCCTCAGATGCAGGTGCCGAAAAATTGGCCTGTGCATCTGCCAAGGGAAGACTCTATGGGGATGCTGGTTAGGAAATTGGGTGGAAGCCACGGATGACATCAGAGGTCTTGACTGCCAAAGTTGTCTCTAAGTAAAAGTCTAGGCTTTTTGGGCCTTTTCTATCTTTTTTTTCCTTCAAATCTGCTGAATTAAAAGGAGGAGGAGCGTAGCTGTGTCGTTGCTTCTCTGGGGGAGAGAAGAAAGGGCAAGCGTGGCCTGATGTTACCAGAGGTCCATGCTCGTGGTCTCCCACTGAGATGGGAGAGGTGATGACTGTCCCCTCTGCAAAGGGGTATCAAAACCTTATCTTAGCAAAATCAAAAGGTTTTTGCAGGTTGGAGTCAGGTCTGTATCACGAAATCACATGGGGTTGGAAGGGACCTCTGGAGAGCATCTTTGGCAGAGGGTTGGACTAGCAGGGCCACCCAGTGCAGGTCCCACAGGAACATGTCCAGGTGGGATTTGGAATGTCTTCAGAGAAGGAGACTCCACCACCTCTCTGAGTAGCTTCTTCCAGTGCTCAAAGGAAAGAAGTTCCTCCTCATGTTGAGATGGAACTTCTTATGGTCAAGTTGGTGCCCACCCACCCTTGAAGGATTTATGGATGTTGATCAGATCCCCCCTCAGTCTTCTCCAGACTCAAAAGACCCAAGTCTGTTTTAGGCTTGGAAGCTCCTGTTCGCGTGAAACCGTGTTTCCCAATGCTTTGGGCTGTGGATTCCTAGAAATATATGCAAATATATTCCTATATATATGCAAAATCCCATCTTGCCACCCCTTGAACTTTGTCTGGCAGCCAGCTATCTTTGCTGAGCTCCTAAATACATCCCAAAATATATAAATATATCTTTTTGCCCCGGATATGCCCACGCTTGTGATATAAAATAATAAATAATGACTTTTGAGGGTTAAAGGGCCTTCGTAAGGGCTGCTCCGAATCGATTAATCGGTAGCTATCGATTACCGGCGCGTTTTATTAATTTCATGATGATGTCTAAAGGGCAATCCATAGCAATTAAATCAAAAGTCATCCTCTAGCTGGCGGTAATTGAATTTGTAAATTTATTAGCTTATGTTCATTTAAACTCCAAATACGACTGATTAGTGTTTCATGCAACTGTTTGGAAAGTGAGAATTCTTTTGGGGATTCCTCTAATTGGGGCAAACAAACTTATTTCGGCGGGAACCCCCATGCTGAGGATTTCCAAATCAAGGGAGGAACTTGTATCTCGAAACAAATAGACCAATTACTGATTCCCAAAGATTTGGATGTTATTCTTGCCTTTCCTCTGTGTTTCTCACAGGCAGAGCTTGATTTTGATATATTTTTTTTTTTTTTGGTTTCTTGCTTTCCTTGAGGAAGCTGACAACCAGTATAGAGACAAATTCAGACATTATCGGGCAAAATTAAGGTATAAATCACCAGGGAGAGAATCTCCGCGTCGCTCTGCGGCGGTGGGGGGAATAAAAATCTGACTTTGAAATTTTATTTATTTTTTTTTTACCCCTTGTGCTCCTCGTGTCTGTGACTCCGTCGCAGCCCATTTCTTTGCTGGGTCCTGGCACCTCCTTCTTCTTCTTCCCTTGAGCACGAGGCTGATAACGACCAGGCTGGGTTAAAGGGTATCGAGGGACCTTAAAGACCTCCAGTTCCAACCTCTTCTCATGGGCAGGGACACCTCCCACCAGCCCAGGTTGCTCCAAGCCCCCTCCAACCTGGCCTTGAACCCCTCCAGGGATG
>JAOWAV010000019.1:1843614-1872496 GCA_028571045.1 Scolopax bukidnonensis | reverse complement strand
CCCTGGAGGGGTTCAAGGCCAGGTTGGAGGGGGCTTGGAGCAACCTGGTCTGGTGGGAGGTGTCCCTGCCCATGGCAAGAGGTTGGAACTGGATGGTCTTTAAGGCTCCTTTCAACTCAAACCATTCTATGGTTCTTTTTGGGAAAGTGCTCTATTTTGGGAGGAATGATGAGCTCTGGATGGAGGAATCTGCCTCCTCTGCAACAGAAATGGCAAGAAATCAAAAAGGGAAATATTTCTCCTGCTATAACCGTTCCCCCACTGACTGCCGGGCTCTGTTTCTTGACAGAGGGCTACAAAATTAGTCTGGAGAAGGGGAGCCAGGAACTGAAATTCATAAAGTAGTATTGATGGTCCTGGAGTTGATAACAGAATGATTTTTACGGTGTGTCGTAACTCTCCCTTTCTATCCCTCTGCCCTGCCGGGACCGGGAACGAACTCGTCAGGGTTCAAATGTGGAGATGAGAATAGAGATCTGGGATTTCAAGAGTCCACTTCTTGGAGCACGGCTTCGAATAAATCAAGCGTGTTCATTGCATCTCATTTGAAAGCAAAACCTCCTCTAGGCAGGAGCTCATCTACCACCAGAGGGAAGATCCATGGCAGACTTTTCTCCTCCAGTTCATTCAGCTGCTATCCAGATTGCCTCACAGGCGATCCGTGTCCCACAGGGTTGATATTTTCCAGCTGGAAAGACACAGCCTGCAAATAAAAATGGGAAAGAGAAGCAGAGCAGTTGGCTCAGGAGTTACCAGGGTGGTCTCTCCAGTTTCTGCTCACCTTGAGTAAGTCATTTAAGCTCCTGTTAAGTGAGGAACCACTGCATCTCTGATCCTTAAGCACCGTTGTCTTTGGTTTCCCATAAATCCTTCATCTTCCTCTGATCCTCAGTCATCTTACTCATGCCCGTGCAGCTCCTTCACCAGCTGGTAAGGCAGCCAAGGACTTTGCCATGGCAAGGAGTCCCTCAACTACTATAAAAACAGCTCCAAGTACACGTGTCCATGACTCTCCAAACTCTGCAAGTACAAAGAACCCCATTTTTTAATGTATTCCTTCAGTCAGATTCCTTTAAAATAGGTCTGAGGAATTCCATAGTGTTTGTGTAAGCACTGGCCACCCTTTCCTCAAACTTAAATTTGAGCAAATACAGTTTGGTAACTGTCTCATTTTTTGTTCGTTGTCTGCAAAGTCTTTTGATCTTCATCCAGAACTGTGCTAGGGAGAATAAGGACCTTTTTTTCCAACCTTCTGCAATAGCCTCGTGTCTTATGGTCCAAAATCAAAGACTACCTGTAGGAGATCAAAAAGAGAGAGAGACTGAAGCCTTGAAGGTGAGCAGCAGAACTGGAAATGTAGCTTTCATAGCCCAGGCTACAGCTGTTCTGCTCATCCTGGGGGCAACCACGTTCATGTGCAACCACGTGGGAGCAACCCTTGGTTTCTTTTGTCCCTCAGATCCCTCTGCCTGGTGCTCATTTCCTTGGGAAGTGCTGCCAGGAACCAGGCTGAACTGTCTGGATTTCTGTGGGCGGGTGTCCGAGTCCCTGCTGTGACCACTGTTGGCACATGTCAACCTGCTGTTGTATCTTCTCGGGTGGCCTCCTGTCCACCAGCCAACTTCTTCTGCCACATGCTGCTTCTTGGTGTGCTCTGCCTGCTTAGAGCTCATCTGACAGCACAGAGGAGCCAAAAACATGTTTAAATGGCTCTTGAAAATTACTTTTGTGCAAAGAGGATCTTGAGAGCCTAATATTGCCAAAGCAGCTTTCTAGGAAGAGGGGGAAAACAGGACTTGGCAACGACCTTCTTGCCAGAACTCTTCCTTGAGGCTACAGCATCCAGCCACAAAGCTGATTAACTTTCTGATTGCTCTAATTCATGACGAGATGTAGATGAGACTGAGTTAGGAAGGGCCCAATGTTGATTTTCACTTCTCAGCTCATCGTGTTTGGACCCTGTTTGGCCAAAGCAGAAAGTTCTGACTCCCCTTTGTCTCTTTCCTCCTGCTGCTCCACACCCTCCACTGTGGGATTCTGCAGGTTCTGGTTCTGCTGTGACTTGATGCCATGGCTCCCCAGTTCAAGAAGGACAGGGAACTACTTCAGAGGGAGAGGGGCCAACAGAGGGCTACAAAGATGATGAGGGGCCTGGAGCATCTCTCTGAGGAGGACAGACTTGGGTCTTTTGAGTCTGGAGAAGAGAAAGCTGAGGGGAGATCTGATCAAGGCCTATAAATCCTTCAAGGGTGGGTGTCAAGAGGATGGGACCAGTCTTTTTTCAGTGGTGCCCAGGGACGGGACAGGACAAGAGGGAACGGGCACAAACTTGGCCATAAGGAGTTCCATCTCAACATAAGGAGGAACTTCTTTCCTGTGAGGATGGCAGAGCCCTGGCAGAGGCTGCCCAGAGAGGTGGTGGAGTCTTCTCTGGAGATGTTCAGACCACACCTGGACACGTTCCTGTGGGACCTGCTCTGGGTGGCCCTGCTTTGTCAGGGGGTTAGAGTAGATGATCTCCAGAGGTCCTGTCCAACCCCATAGCATTCTGTGATTCACTTCATTCAGTGATGGTGAGGAGCCATCTCCATGGCTTCAGTCCCTCACCTAATTTAGATGAGCTTTTTGAGACGGGATCTCTCCTAGAAGGCCAGAACATAAAATACAGAGACTCCGTGTTCTCAGAGTGCTGCAATCTGGGAAAGCTCACCAGGTATGCGTTAAGAAAGTGAGACTTAAACCAAATTATTCAACTTGGAGGGGGGAGAAATGAAACCAGTGAAAAATATCAAGTCTGCTGGAGAAGGGTTTGCCCTTTCCACCTCCCTTAAGTCACTTCTCCCTCCTCCTAATGTAATGAAATTGAAAAAATAATTCAAAAAAACCCCAACCCACCTTATTTTGAAGGCGTGCTCCCCATTACGTGCCGCAGATGGGTAGCACTCCCAAAGCAGGGCGAGGAGCCATATTTGTAGGAAGAGAAATAAAAATGGTATGAGACCCCCCAGGAACTTTGAGAGGAGCCTTGGGGAACTTCAGTTCCTGCCACCGAATATTCGTCTTCATCTCCCCCTGGCTGAGAAAGGTGATCGTAGCGCCGCTGTGAAAAGGACGCGCCAAAACCGCTCATCACCGTCGTTAAGGCGTTGATTTGGTGACACCCTTCACCTTGCCAAAGCAGGACCACCCAGAGCAGGTCCTACAGGAACCAGGTGGGGTCTGAATGTCTCCAGAGAAGGAGGCTCCACCACCTCTCTGGGCAGCCTCTGCCAGGGCTCTGCCACCCTCACAGGAAAGAAGTTCCTCCTCACGTTGAGATGGAACTTCTCATGGTCAAGTTGGTGCCCATTCCCTCTTGTCCTGTCCCTGGGCACCACTGAAAAAAGCCTGGCCCCATCCTCCTGACACCCACCCTTGAAGGATTTATAGACCTTCAAACTCAAAAGACCCAAGTCCCTCAGCCTTTCCTCAGCAGAGAGAAGCTCCAGTCCCTTGATCATCTTTGTGTCCTCTCTCCAGCAGTTCCCTGTCCTTCTTGAACCATGGACCTGAGAAGAAGAGGGAGAAAAAGCAGCCTTCCTCTGATTTATTTTCTCTAATGAGTTATGTGCATAAATCAAATGCCCTTTTCCTAACAAACTGATGGCCTGTTAGTGGTGTCTTGGGCACAGGAAGATTTCCTTTAATTTCTGCTGGTGTTGCAGCATCACTGTGACTATGGTTGGACTCGATGATCTCAAAGGTTCCTTCCAACCAGGAAGATTCTGTGACTATTTGGTCTGGCTCCTCGGGGGGTTCACAGTATGAATTGGCCATGGTATTATTTTATCTTCCAGTTCCATAGCTATGCTGGGATGAAAGGTGATGATGCTACCAAGAAAAAAAAAAAAAAGGACCCATGTCAATAGAGAAGTCCCCACAGTCCTCGTTAACCTCGTCCCATGGTTACATTTCTGGTCGCTCTTGGAATCTTGTACCATACTTGAGGTTGAATTTCCTTTTTGTGGCCAGAACTTCCAGCTGCTGGTTCTTGTCAGAACATATTGCATGTGAAACTGAGAAGTCCTCTATTAATTTTGAGTTCTCTGGAGTTATCCTTATTTACCCCTTAATCTTCTTTCTGACAAGTTAGAATATTACAGCTTTTCTTATTCCCTAATTAGCCCTGAGGCTTTTGTTTGCATCTTCAACAGTTTTCCCGTACTCCTCCTGACTGGTAGCACAGGAGACGGTGATGTTATCCCCAGATCCATTCCCAAATGTGATTTCACTTTTCCTACTCCAAAATTATTTAATTTTGGCGTTCTTAATCATCATTGTCTTTCGTGCTTCACTCCATTGTACAGAGAGCTCTCATTTAACAAATTATCCACCGTGATCCTTCCCTAGATCTTTCTAGAAGAGCTGGTTTGCAGGGCAGACAATCCCACCATGCAGCCATATTCTGCAGTGTTAGGTTGGGTTTGTGACCAATGTCTTGGTGCTGGGCCATTGGTTGTGTTAAAGTGTCCTACCCAGGTCACCAGGTATCTCTGTGCTGGTTAATCCCTTCTTGGGAGTCAATGGTTACCGTTGACCGATCCCTTAAATGTTTTGTCAGAGACTAATGAGAGTGTTTGCTTGGAGATAATAAATGTCAAAGTGCAGTTTAGCTGAGACCTACTTATGGAACCTTCTTAAAATGAGAGGTCAATGGGGTGAGCAATGACCCGTCTGCAGCTGGAGAATGGTCCATGGCTTTGTCTTGAATTGGTTTCCAGAGGTGACCTGGAGCTACGTGAGTGTGTGAGTTCATGGGTTGAGCGCCTGATGGTGACCAAAATCCTTCTCATTAGTTGCCTGGAGTCCTTTGTCTCTAGTCAACAATTTGCATTTTCTATTTTACGTTTCATTTGTACAATTTGACTGAAGAGCGATGGTCAACCCAAGGATGTTGCCAACAGCCAGCCAAGTGCCACCTATATGGGCAGAAACTTGAATATAGGAAATTCCACCTAAACATGAGGAGGAACTTCTTTACTGTTAGAGTGGTAGAACACTGGAACAAGCTGCCCAGAGAGGTGGTGGAGTCTTCTTCCTTGGAGACATTCAAAACCCACCTGGACAAGTTCCTGTGCAACCTGTTCTAGGTAGACCTGCTTTGGTGGGGAGGTTGGACTAGATGATCTCCAGAGGTCCCTTCCAACCCCATATAACTCTATGATCTCCAGAGGTCCTTTTCACCCAGATGATTCTATGAATCTATGATTCTGTGATTCTATTTTGATGCTTCTGGGTAAATGATGTGACCTGAGCTGTGGCGTTCACAGCTGGCTTGACCAAAAGCCACCTGACAGTGGCGACCCAAAGCCAATGTTCATTATTTAAAGCATGGAAAAAGCTACCAACGTCTGGTTTGACTCCATCCCAGCCCTGAATCAGTCCCTGGAGAAAAGGCAACGTGGCTCTGATGGGGAAGCGGGTGGTGACAACCCCATCTGACTAATCCATCTCCGTAGAGATGGGCAATTTCCAGAGTTATTTAGAGAAAAATACCATTTTGGAACGAACCCAAATAGACACGTGGATGACATCATCGGTGCCGGCTTTCTCGATACGCCAAAAATGTTTGCATTGACTATTTGTCCCCATGAAATCGCAGCTGGAGGTTTGGGAAGGGGAGAGCCAGATAGAGCTTTTTTGGTTTTTTTTTTTTTTTTGACCTCCGGTGTGGCAATTTGAGGTGAAAAAGAAGTCCGTTGACAGAAGAAATTTGGCTAAAACGACGGTTAAAGCGACTAGCGAAGAGCGTTGACCTTTAAATCGCCGTTATTGAAGCTTTGGAGTCACCAGATGATGGGGCCAAGGCAGGAGGCGCCGAAGGGAGCGAATTATTGTTGTAGGCTGCCAGCAGACTCAGGAAGACACTGCCTTGTGGACGAGTTGATGTTTTAAAACCCTTTCATTCTCTCAAAGAAAGGTGGTTTTTGGGGGAAGACGTTGGACACGGTCCTAGGGATCGCGAAAGGAAAACGTGCTTTGAATAACGGATGCGCGAAACCAGCGGAGGAAAGAGATTTAGGGGATCAAAGCCTGTGCTAATTAGAAGGTAAAGATCCAAGTGTGTGGCAGATGCAAGAGGGAGCTAATCAGGTCTTAGGGTGAATAAGCAAGAGGATTAGTTAAAATCGGGAGAGAGAATGGTTTCATTCTACAAAGCTTTTGTAAAACCTCATTTGAAATAGCATGTCCGGCGCTGGGCGGTGGGTTTAAAGAAGGATATTCCCAATCTCACCAGAGTGTTACAAGGCTTAGAGAAGGATGAGCCTGGAAAGAGAAGGCTCCAGGAGCTGCCTGGACAAAAGAGGGAAGAGAGGACTCGGATTGGATTTTATCAGAGTTCAAAGAAGCTCGAGAGGTCGGGGAAGGATTCCCGGCACACAGGACTGCGGCCCCGTGAGAGCTTGATGGATAATGATTTCTGGGTTCCAATATCTGAAGGGGGCCTACCAGAAGGGTGGAGGAGGGCTTTCTACAAGGGCATGTAGTGATAGGATGAGGAGGAACAGTTTTAAAACAAAAGAGGGGAGATTGAGATGTGATCTGGATGTGTGGGTGGTGAAATTCTGGCCCAGGTTGCCCAGAGAAGCTGTGGCTGCCCCATCCCTGAAGGGATTCAAGGCCGGGTTGGGTGAGGCTTGGAGCAACCTGGTCTGGTGGGAGGTGTCACTACCCATAGAAGAGACTGGAACTTGAAGGTCCCTTCCAACCCAAATCATTCCATGATTCTATGAATGAATGTTTAGGGCCAGCTGCAGGAGGGATCTGATGCAGTGGTACAAGGAGAAGGTAGGTCAAAGAGCTCCAGCTGATGTCCCCACCCTCACCCAGGGTGGTCCAGTGATGGCAGGTAGAGGGTGAGAGTCCAAGGCTTGTTTTCCTGATGGGATTCCCAGTATTGATGGACTGAGGCCAACTGCTTAGGGGAGAACTTTGTAGAGTAGGGTTAATGGTTGGACTCTATAATCCCAAGGGTCTTTTCCAACCTAAATGATTCTATTGAGGCTTGACGAGGCCGTGGGCAACCTGGTCTAGTTGGGGGTGTCCCTGTGATTGCAGGGGGGTCGGACTAGATGACCTTTGAAGGTCCCTTCCAGCCCTGATGATTCTATGATTTTATGAAAAATAGTCACAGTCTTCCATGGGACAACTTGAAAACAGAGTGACAGTTAAAGCATAGGGTCCAGCAAGTCTGGACATCAAGTCTTGTCGTGGTTTTTCATCTTTCTTAAAATAAATAAAGCCTTGTTTTTTAATTCCATATGGGGATTCTCAAAAGTGAAGGAAAACCTGGTCAGGAGATGTCAGTAACTAGTGTGCAGTGTTTTTAAAAGCGACTCTGGTTTTTGTGTTAAATACACAAAAATACACACCAATGCTCAGATTGATGAAAGAAGAATCGCAGAATCACACAATGATATGGGGTTGGAAGGGACCTCTGGAGATCATCTACTTCAAACCCCCTGCCAAAGCAGGTCCACTCAGAGCTGGTTGCACAGGAACATGTCCAGGAAGGTTTTGAGTGTCTCCAGAGAAGGAGACTCCACCACCTCTCTGGGTAGACTCTGCCACCCTCATGTTGTGATGGAACTTCTTTTGGTCAACTTTGTGCCCGTTCCCTCTTGTCCTGTCCCTGGGCACCACTGAAAAAAGCCTGGTCCCATTCTCCTGACACCCACCCTTGAAGGATTTATAGGTGTTGATCAGATCCCCCCTCAGTCTTCTCCAGAAAAGACCTCAAGAGACCCAAGTCTAAAAAGACCCAAGTCCCTCAGCCTCTCTTCGTAGCCTCCCTTCCTGGGAGCTTGAACAGTTTTGTATATATTGTTTCTATTTCATTATTTCTTTGATTTTTTATTTTAATATTAATACTTAATTAAAGTAGTTTAGTTCATTCTAAATTTATAAATCTCTTTATCTCTTTCTCTCCTCCCTTTTGGGGGGCGGGGGGAGGGAAGGGCCATCTGTTATTCTGGTTTTGGCCAATTTGGTCGGATTTGTAGCAAAAGGCTGTGATTTTCATCCTCCAGCCCATTTTTCTTTTCATTCTTCTGACAGCAAATGATGCTACCTCAGACCAGAGGTTATGGCCAACTAAATAGAAAATAGATTGAGTAAGACTTTAATATATGGAAGACGGCGCGATAACATGAATGCATCAACAGCTCTTGGGATGATGGCCTCAGACACCCACTGGATGGAGATTTCTTGATGCCGCAGCATTATTTTGGACCCTGCTGCTCCAGACAAGGACTATCACTGTCCTTGGACCCGCAACGAGGGTTTTGCTCTATTTGCCCCACCAATCTTGTCAAAGAAGGGAAGAAATGCACGTAGGCAAGTCATAAATTTACTTTTCTCTTCACCAGCCAGCAGCAGGATATATAAATTATTTGTTCCTCCTGTTGACTGGGGACCTTCGCTAGCACATCCCCCTTGCTGGGGCTGAGAAGATGGCACTCCAGTGGAAGATGGATGATAATCGATGGTGGTGAGGAGGGAAGCACTATCTTGGTGTCTCAAGAGCATCCAAGGTCTTCTAGAGGAACAGACAGCACTTTATGCTTCCCACAACACTTTACACAGAGAATTCCCTTCAAAATAGCAAATTGCTCAGACCTCAGAGCAGTGGGGACTGTCTGAGAAGCTTTGGAGGAAAAAGAAGGGGGTTCATTTGAGGCCACGCAGCACCTCACTCTATGACAACCACCCAGAAAGAAGAGTTTGCAGCTTTGGACCATAAAGTCCAACACTCAGGTCCCTGGTGCCACATCAGAAAGAGCCACCCTGCTTGTGGGGCCATGTAGCATCCCCAGATGGTTATGGCCTCTCTCTCCCCACGTCCCCTCCCTGCACACAGCTTTGGGGAGGTCACACTGGGAAGCCCAGTGGAGGTCCAGTCCACTGGTGCCATCCAGCCTACGCTTTGCTGGTGCATCATCTGCCTAAAATCATACTCATTACGAGCTCTAATGCACGGTCTGGAGATGGATGTGCAAAGAAATTGTCAGGTGTGACAATTTAGAGCTCTGGCTTTGGCTCAACCAGCCCTCCATGGATTTCTAATTTCTCCTCAAAACGTAGGTAGAGATTAAAACACCTCAATTCAGCACGCTCTGTGGTTCAACAAGCTGCCTCTTCTCTTGCAGACCATTCCACAATGTTTTAGTGTCAAAGGAGGTCGTCCTCCCCCTCTGCTCTGCCCTGGGGAGGCCCCAGCTGGTGCCCTGGGACCAGTTCTGGGCTACCCAGTTCCAGAAGGACAGGGAAGTGCTGGAGAGGGGACAGCAGAGGGCTACAGAGATGATGAGGGGCCTGGAGCATCTCTCTGCTGAGAAAAAGATGAGGGACTTGGGTCTTTTGAGTCTGGAGAAGAGAAGACTGAGGGGGGATCTGATCAAGGTCTATAAATGCTTCAAGGGTGGGTGTCAGGAGGATGGGGCCAGGCTTTTTTCAGTGGTGTCCAGGGACAGGACAAGAGGGAATGGGCACCATCTTGAAGCTAAAAAGTTCCATCTAAACATGACAAGAGGGAACGGGCACAAACTTGAACGTAGGAAGTTTCATCTCAACATGAGGAGGAACTTCTCTCTTTTGAGGGTGGCGGAGCATTGGAAGAGGCTGCCCAGGGAGCTGGTGGAGTCTCCTTCTCTGGAGACATTCAAACCCCACCTGGACACGTGCAACCTGCCTTAGGTTGCCCTGTTTTGGCAGGGGGTTGGCCTAGATGATCTCCAGAGGTCCCTTCCAACCCCATATCATCCTGTGATTCTGTGATGACGTCCCTCAAACCAGGAACGTTATGGAAGTGTGGAGATCCTGCTGTCAGCAGAAACGCATGTCCAAAGCTCTGCTCCAAATCTGTTGGAATTTGGAGCCACATTAATCCTGAATTAGCCCAACTCCAATCCCATTTTGCTTTGTTTGCTGCTTTGAAATACCTTCTTGAGGCAGATGAAGAGAATAATATCTCCCCCCAGCAGCTCAGGTGAAAAACAACTCTCCAAGAGCACGTTGTGTCAAGAATTCATCGCGTTATCACAATGTTGGTGGGCCTTGAACGAGGTGAATGCAGCTTTCTCACCACCTCTCCTGATGGTTTCCCATTGTTCAAATCCAATCATCTTCTTTCCTTTCTCTTTTCTATTTTTTCGGATTATTTTTGAAAGTAAATTGTGGAAGAAGAACACTTTGGACCCAGAGTGCTGAAAGTTGAATTGCCGAGAAGCGAACCGGAATTTTTGTCGTTGTTGTTGCGTGCATCAGTTCTGGATAATTAGAGCTTTAAAATACATATTTTCCTGCTTTGTTTCAAAAAGAAAATGTCAGGGTGACTTTTGCGAGAGAAAATTTCATTATCCTGGAACAATGTAGTCGGAGAAAACAAAGAAGGGAGGAATAAAAAGAAAAAAAAGGAAAATGGTAATTAGTAGAGAGAAACGTGGCGGAGTCATTTATTCCCTCCTACGCTTCGTGCGTTGGTTTCTTCCTATTTCCCTTCCAACCAGCATGATGGAGCCCCCCCCAAAAAAGAAACAGAAAGCTCCAAGGGGCCAAATGCTGAATTTGGAGGGGCTCCAAAACCCAACCAATGCTTCTTTGCTTTCCAGCAGTTGATAAAAGTCTTTGTGGTTTTGATACCTCTAATTTTTCATTGCAAATCCCACCTTTCTCCTACTTTCTCGTTAGCAGCAAAGGTGGGATTGCCAATATTTTTTAACGAGGGGTTTCAAAGGAAACTGTTAATCAGCCACCCACGACAAACCTCCTCGTACTGACAGAAGGGAGTATGTTGTGTGTGTGGTTTTTTATTTTATTTTATTTTGTTTCCCCCCTGTTTTAGGCAAAAAACTCCTTCTCAGATCCGGGATCCAAGTGGGCACAGGGCGAACAAACATATGTTTTCCAGACTTGTTGGAAACCTTCCCACTTTGTTCCAAAAAAAAAAAAAAAAAAATCACATGTTGAGAATGGAAGAGAAAGTTAAATTTATCTCTAAAGGAGGCAGGAAATTCCCATCCTGGGAAATCTTTGGGAAATGTTGCCGTTTGGCACAATCTGTTCCATATCCTGGGGCAAAAAGAGAAAAAAATATGCTCTTTAGGAGTAGTTTTGGGGGCCTGTGGCTGGCACTGATGAATTAGCAATAGATCCAGACAGGATTTAACATTTCCAGAAGTGGGGAAATCACCCCAAACGTCCTTCCAGTTTGATGTTGGGATTTTCAAAAGGGATTTCAGTCGCGGCGAAGAGATGACATCATGGAGAAAGGCAAAATGACTCCTAAACTCCATCAAAAAAAAAGGGGAAAAATCCCCAACGAAACATTTGATGCTATTTATTTGTATATTTTACAAAACCTAATTGGAGATTAATTTGGCAAAATGCTGTTGGGATTTTTTGGGTCTTATTCTGACCATTTTGTCTTCCTGCTTGAATTTGGTGTTCGTCTGGAAGGCAGACGTCGGTCTTTGTCATCTCGGGGTTAAAGGGTCAAGAGTCACAGATTGGAAGGCAAAGCAAGATGAATTGAGGCAAAAAAAAAATTAAATAAATAACACGTGGGATTTTAACAATGAATGCAATTAACTGTTGGGATAATTTACCTCAGGGTATGATGGCTTCTCCATCACTCCGAGTCTTTAAATCATGACTTGACCGTTGTCTAAAGGATGTCGTGTAGCTCAGAATTAAATTAGGTTGATGGAACAGTTGAGTTTTGATGATGTAGGGAGTGATTACTTGTCCTTTAATGTCCTCTCTGTATATCTATAAATAAAGAGAGACATATAGGTAAATATAATCCAACTAAAAGCACATCTGTATAAATATAAAGGTGAAATGCATTGAGCATATCTCTCCGTGTTGGGAAAGCGGAAGCCTTTTTATTTTTTTTTGTAGTTCCAGAATTATACCTAATTATTATATATATATAATATTAGCATAAAATTCACATCTTGCCTGCTCCCACGTGGATGTCCTTTCGTTGCACATGAGTGTTGTCCCCAAAGCAAGCTGTTGGAGAATAGCTTCATCCACCATCTGCAGCCCAGCAGATCTGCCTGCGGGGAAAGTAGAGACCGAGGGGCTGGGATCCTCTGCTGCCAAGTGACGAGGCGTTTGGACCCCTTCATGGGAGTCAAGGTGACAGCTCCAACACATTCCAGAAACACAAGGGGTTTTTTTGATGGGCTTAAGCATTAAGGAGTAGTAAAAATATTGTGGTCCTCACCGAGACCTTCTTACGCAAACATAGGCAAGACAGAATCATAGAATGGTTTGAGGTGGAAGATCATCCAGTTGGAAGATCATCCAGTTTGAGTTAAAGATCATCCAGTTCCTAGTCCTTCCCTGGGCAGGGGCACCTCCCATTAGACCAGGTTGCTCCAAGCCCCCTCCAACCTGGCCTTGAACCCTTCCAGGGATGGGGCAGCCACAGCTTCTCTGGGCAACCTGGGCCAGGCTCTCACCACCCTCACACCAAAGAAGTTCTTCCCCACATCTCATCTCAGTCTCCCCTCTTTCAGTGTCAAACCCTTTCTCCTCATCCTATGACTCCCCTCACTGATCAGGAATCCCTCCCCACCTTTCCTGGATGCCCCTTGAGGGATTGGAATGGGCTTGAAGGTCTCCCTGGAACCTTCTCTTCTCTAGGTTGAACCCCCCCCAGCTCTTTCAGCCTGTCCTCACAGGAGAAGGGCTACATCCATGGATCATCACCATGACCTCCACTGGCCCCACTCCAACAGGTCCATGTCCTTCTGCTGGGTTATGGTTATTTCAGCCTAACATTTCCACTGCCTCTCAGGGTTTGATTTTTGGAAACTCTGAAATGCTTCACTCCCGAATTTTTTTCTTCCTCTTCTTCACCTGCTTTCCTTTAATAATGTCCCCACGTAAATACACACTTACCTGGTGCCACCGACACGCGCCGAGGGTTGGAAGCTGAAGGTTTTGACAACCCAATCCTTCACGACCTGAGCTGGAGAACTTGGGGAAGAACGAGGTGCCTGCCTGAGCCGTGTGTGAACCTATCGGTGGTGTCACCACGAATCAGATCAATTACATCAAAACCCAATCATTTCTTATTAAGCTTCAACCATCTATTTGGGTCAGCACCTTAGAAACTCATTCTGTGCCCCTGGCTCTGCAGCTGGTCCTCGTTGCGCCTTAAAAAGAGGTTAGATGTCTTTTTTTTTTTTTATATTTGTAGGCTACATTTTATGGAGGGTCCCCAACTTTCAGATGAATGTGCCAAAAACCTGCTGCTTCAGCACTTTCTGACCGTGCTTAGCAGGTGGGCACGGAGTTATCCTCACAAGAGAGTGAAAAATATTCTTTAATTTCTCCCTCTCACCGTTTCATCCCGTTGCCTGCAGACTGAGAGCATTCTTCTGTGAATGCTCTGCCAAGCAGCTTAAATTTGGATTTTTTGGGGGCTCGCAGAGGGATCCAGACAACCAGGAAAAGCTGTACCTTGTAGAAACACTGCGCCGTTGCCTGTTTGACTGCGTGTTGGGGTTCTCCAGTAGGTGTGATGACAGGTTGCTTTCTGCCTGGTTGCTTTTCATATTGTTTCTTTGATTAGAGCCTTCTAATCATAGAATGGTTTGGGTTGGAAGGGACCTTCAAGACCATCCACTTTCAACCCTCTGCCCTGGGCAGGGACACCTCCCACCAGCCCAGGTTGCTCCAAGCCCCATCCAACCTGGCCTTGAACCCCTCCAGGGATGGGGCAGCCACAGCTTCTCTGGGCAACCTGGGCCAGGATCTCGCCACCCTCACACCAAAGAATTTCATCTCAATGTCCCCTCTTTCAGTGTCAAACCTTTCCCCCTCGTGCTGTGTCTCCTCTCCCTGATCAGGAATCCCTCCCCATCTCTCCTGGACCCCCTTGAGGGACTGGAAGGGGCTCTAAGGTCTCCCTGGAACCTTCTCTTCTCCAGGCTGAACGCCCCCAACTTTCTCAGCCTGTCATCATAGCAGAGGAGCTGCATCCATGGATCATCTCCATGACCTCCTCTGGCCCCACTCCAACAGGTCCATGTCCTTCTGCTGTCGGTGGCCCCAGAGCTGGAGGCAGCCCAGGAGGTGGATGGTTTCTGGGCTGCCAGCTCAATAATAAACCAGAACTTGGTTGAGCAGAGAACTGGTTTTATGTGATTCCCCTCTAGTTCTCTTCTGAATTTCAGGAGGTTATTTCTGGCTGAATTGAGGAGTTTATTCCATTTGTGGAGAGTGGGCATCCCTGGAGAGATGGTTTCTCTTCTCCACCTTTAAGCACCGGAGGCTTTAGCAAAGGGCACTTGGGGACAAGAAGCTCTGAGGGACCAAGACCTTTTTGCTTTCTTTCTGCCCAGCTTTGTAAAGAAACACCCCGGGGCTGGGAACTGGGATGAAAACAGAGGAGCTTCACAGGCAGTAGGGGCAGTCTGTGGACTGGGACAACTGGTGTGGAGGACTCAATCTCTACGTTGCACGTTTGAGGGAGCATATTTTAGACTCTGCTTTGGTTCTACGGTCCCATTAGTAGTCAAAGCTCATTTTCTGCTTGATTTTAACCAAAATGAACCTAGTTTGTACACCTTGGGGAGTGCTTTGCCAGCTAAAGGCCAGGTTGGATGGGGCTTTGAGTAACCTGGTCTAGTGGGAGGTGTCTCTGCCCATGGAAGGGGTTGGAACTGGATGATCCTTAAGGTCCCTTCCAACCCAACCCATTCTATGATGATTCTAAAGCAAAGCTTGGGAGTGGGTATGGCTGGAGACCGCTTTCCTGTCCTTAACTAAAACACTGTCATAATCTCCTGCAGGTACCACCATGGCAGACTGACCCTGGACTGGTGTCTCCACTTCTTCCAGCGTGACTGGGTGCTCAGTGAAAGCTCAAGCCTGAACCACCCACCTGCTCCCGGGCTCCATTTCCTCAAGGAACCTGAACCTGCTTGAAAAGCCACCAAGAAGAAGGTTTTCCAAGGATTAGTCTCGCGTTTCGTTGTCTTTTGTAGCTTTTGGTGGCCCTTGGATGCTGTTGATCCTAGTGGGGCTGGGTTTGACTCCAAGACCACGCGGGGACGTCTGCGTCGGTCGTCCCCAGAGTTGCCTAAATTTTAAAGACAATAATTTCACAGACGTGCGGGAGAAAAACAAAAAAAAAAAGACTCTTTTCGGTTACGGCATCAAAGGCGGGAGGAAGAAAAAAAGGGATCTCAAAAACCCAAAACCTTCTCCACCGACTCATCAGAGGAGCGATGCGCCCAGATGACAGGTAATCTCTTTGGTCCTCAAATAGCCACAGTGACCAGGCAACTCATGGGGTGATGCCCGGTGCCAGAAATCCCTCTCCAGAGCCTGGAGTAAAACTGTAGCGCGTCCGCGTCCAATTTCCTTCTTCTGTTGACCAAGGAAATGAGCTGGTGTTTTAATGAGCAGAATGAAAACCTGCAGTAGAATGAATGGAAGCTATGGAAGCTCTGCCATAGGCAGTATAGGATCCCACCTTGACTTGAGCAGGGCAGAGGTGGGTGAGTGCTCCTGGGAGCTTCCAGAGGTAGAGTATGGTGGTGTTGGGGGCCTGATCCAGAAATACGGTCTCACCTCCCTCCTGGATCCTCTTCAGCTCCTCCTGTTTGGTCTTAAAATCATCTCGTGTGCTGGAGTGATCTTTCTGCAAACGTTTTTGGGGTTGGGGCTGGAAAATACTTCCTTTTGTGAGCAGGGGGAGAACTTCCTCTGCCAGCCATGGTGTGAGCTGGGCTCGTGGGCCATCGCTTGCCTGGTGGTACCTTCTTTGTGCTTCTTCCAGACAAGGAAAATAAAACATCTCTTGGGAAGAGAAGGTGAAGAGGCCAGTGGCTTAGAGCAGGGCTAATCTTGAGGGCAGCAGAAATTAGATGATTGAATTCATATTCAAACGAAGCTCAGGTCGTTGAGCTCTGGGGGTTGTGACTTGAAGTCCCACAAGTTTTGACTCGGTTGTTACGTGGAGGTCTGTTAGCGATGTGAGAGGCAGAGCATGGTCCTCACTGAAGTCATGGAGGTGCAGGGCTGAGGATTAAGAGCTGAAAAGGGGGTTCAAAAGCCCCGGGTGCAGGGGGAAGCCTGGAGTAACGTGCATCAATGGGAATTTTCACTACCCCTTGTGTCCTGGCCACGTGTCTTGGCTTTTTCCTCTTGTGTCTCTCCAAGGTCTTCCCTTCCAAGAGGTTCTACCATCTTAGTTCAGATTTGGAACTGTGCTGCTGTTTCCAATTTACAAACTTCTACCTTCCCAAGCAGCTTTTCTTTTCCTTCCTTACCTCCTCCTGCTCTGCCTGATTATGGAGGTGACAAATGAACTGGAGGTGACGGAGCCGTGGACCTTCAATTGTTCGTTGACCTGCGCCGTCTTTCCTCTGAACACATCCTAAAATTAGAAATTACAGATCCTTCGGGATGCTATTTAGTTTAATTGGTACCTTCATTTTCTGGAAAAGAGGTTACTGAACTCTCCGTGCTCTGGAGTCCAAAAACTCCTAGTTCCTGACACCCAAATGACTTTACCTGGTGAAAAAAAAACAAAACCCAAAACCCCACCATAATCCGCCGCTGCCGCCATTTCTCGGCGCGGCTCCCGAAACTCCGGCGTTAAAAATGATGAAGTGGAGGATGGTTTCTGGTTTTAAGGCTCTTTTCTTTGTAAATGGCTCTGTGAAGTGTCAGGGAAACGAATGGTTTTGGGTGCGTGATGGTGCACTTTGCCAGCTGAGCATCTCATTAGCATATTGGACTGTAAACTGCTTTATCACTTGCTATGGTTTCTGAGCTCATTCTAAATCGCTTCCTCCTCTCAGGGAGGGAATGTTTTGCTTTTGTAAATGTGAGCCTATTATATATTCGTGTTAATCAGCAAAATCAGCACACCCCTCTCGATGAAGGTACCTGCTTGAGAAAATACTTGTAGGTTCCCTTGCGTTACGACGCTTGGGTTACGAGCAGAGCCAGATGTGCTTTGCATCCATCGTGTTCCTCTAAGTCAGCAGCTTGGTGGGGACAGAACTTCTGAAATTCCAGCTCTCTGGAGCAATTATCCCGAGAGATCCTGTTGTGTCATCCCTCTCCTTCCCCTTGACTTGGTCACCCTCTTCTCCATAACGTTTGGTTCTTCCAAGAAGCTCACGGTGCTTGGCCGGGCCGTGGTTGTTCACGTGCTTGTTCTTGAGCTCCGAAGGTTTTCCTCTGCTCCGGGGGGGGACACAAAAATAGACACAGATTTGGGGGGTTGCTGTGTGCCTTCACTCTGGGTTGTAGTATTTTAGGGGTTAAGCTTTTGGCTTCGTACTAAAGTTCTCCCTCTGTAAGGTCAAGGGAACATCAGGAATCTGTGGCCACCGTGGCTCGGTGGAGCTCACGTCCTGAGAATAAGGGGAGATGGCAGCCCCTTCAGATTTCATTGACATTATTTTTAATGAGCTTTCCATAAAAAAAAAGCTCCATTTCTCTGTGTGTAGACACACTTCTCCTTGGTGCTTTGCCTCTTTGGAGAGAAAATTAGAATTATATTCCGTGCGCCGATATTTTCCCCCCCTCGTCCTGTTTTCTTTTGCCTAATTATAGGATAAAGAGGTAAAATACAGTCGCTAAGAATACCATGTGTTTGTGGGTTGTTTTTTTTTTTTTTTTTCCTAAAGTGCCATGAATTAGAATGAGAAAAAGTTGGACTGTCCAACTCACCTTTCAATTTGCTCTACCTTGGCTGAATTCCAGGCTGGAAAGGAATAAGCGGCGTTTGCGAGTCGCGGTGAATTCCATCACGCTGTTGGGGCACAGAAGGCTTTTGCTAACAGCTTCATAAATTATTCTCATTTTGGTAATTGTGATAATTAGCGTTACGTCGTAAAGGGCTACGGACAACGTTTCTGAACTCGGAAGCTTAGAAATTCTGAACTTCTCCATTTCTTATCTTCAGGTCTCTCTAGGTTTCGAAGTAAAATCTTAACCTTACCCTCAAAACCAAGAAGTGAGATGAGTATCGTAGATATAATAGTCTTATAACTCTTAGAACTTAAAACTCTCAGGGGCCTTGTATAATGACATTTTTTCAGGCTTTTATGTCGGTTCACTTTGGGAAGGAGCTGATGGAAATCCAAAGCCCCGTGATGCACCAGGCAGGGAAGCGCAATACGAAGGTTTGGATAAGCTAAATGGTTGCTTTGTCATAAAAAATAAAAGTTTGGGTGCTCTAAGCCTCTAAATTTCACTGCTCTACAGAGGATTTATCTCCAGGCTTGGAAGTACAGCTTGAAGCATCCAAGCTTGGATCCCAAAACCTCGTGTTTCTACTTTCTTTCGCCGTAGGTAGGTAGGGAATGTTTGGATGGATGGCCTTTCTTCCCACGTTAAATGCACCAGCCAATAAAATGATGACTGAAAATATAATGACTAAAGCAGTGAACATTTTTTTACCATCTGTCATCCATCAACGTCCCAAAGCACCTCTGTTTGAGGGCCAAATTTTGCTCTTGCATTAAATCCCATACAAAGTCAATGGGACACACGTCTGAGGACAGAAGGTGGCCCTACAAACCCTACATCTGACAACCTCCAGGCACCTTTGGGATGCAGGACAGAAGGCAGATGGGTTAATGGTGCCCAGCAGGATGCCTTGGAGCACCAAGAAAGACAACTTTGGCTGAAGACCTTGGGGAAACCCCAATGTCACTACTGCAAGAAAGAGCAGGGATCTGGATTCACAAATGGCAGGGGAGAAGTTCTCTCAATGAGCAAATTTATGATTTTCAAGTAGAAATCAGGCTGAGAACGTGAAGGGAACAAAAAGCTGAAGCAGGAGGAGCTGCTGTGCTTGGTGCTCCTTGGATGCTCGTGGTGGGAAACAGGAGAACATGTATTTTGCAAATAAAATGCTGCTGGTGGTGGGATTTTGGTGAAACTGGGCTCTTCTGGAAGCTGCAGAAGGAATTGGAGTTGGTGTCCTACATGACCCATTAGGAGAGTGCTTTGGATGTTGATTTTGGGATGTTTCCTGTGTCATAACATCAACTTTTAGAACCGTAGAATGGTTAGAATTGGAAGGGACCTTGAAGATCATCGAGCCTGAGCTTTTTTGAAGGGTAGAAGAAAACTTTGAATTTGGAAGGGGAGAATGGAGACAAACGTGGCTGGAGGAAAGGGCTGATTTAGGACAATCTGGCCCCAGCCTGAATCCAATCCAAGTTGTCAGGTACCAGCTGGTAGGAATTAGACTTGAACCCCATAGAAATTCTTGTCTCCTCCTTCCCGAAAGGGCCAGGAAAGAGAAAAGCAGGTGACTGGGGACAATGTGCTCCTCACAGCACAAATCCTGGAATTAAGAAGGGTTTATAGTCAGTATTATCTGACCTGATTTTTTTTTTCTTACCCTTGGTCACCTCTATTTAGCTTTTGATCATGATGTGTCAGGGATTGTCTGTGCAATAGGGGGTTGCTTTTCTGCTGAGCAGATCAGTAATTTAATCAGTTATTTTCTGAGCAGATGTGTGTATAGGAGAGATTTCTGGTTTTTTTCAATAGTTCTGGGTCTCCTGGTTGGGATTCTCTACTATTAACCTCTGTCTGAGGCTTTTCTTGCTTTAATGTGGGCTATTTAGATTATTTTTCTATTCTTTCAAATTCACTTCCAGGGAACCACCGTATTTAGAGAAAGGAGAGAAAGACCAATAAATGGATTGGGTTCTAATCGTCCTTGCTCCCTTAAGAAACCACATTAAAGACATACAAAAGGATGAAATAATCTTGAATTGAACCTTTTCTATGAATTTCCTAATGTGTTACCAACATTTGAAAGGGTATGTGATTGCTGCACCCACCTGAGGTTTGTCCCAGCTTCATCTGAATATGTGCAAATTGATTAATTAAGCATTAATGCGAAATATCTCATGTGAATTTGGGCAAATCTTGACAGTCCTTTGGAGAACTTTCTCCAGATCTTTGGAGAACTTTCTCCAGTTCTCGGAGATGAAAGACATCACAGACTCTTGGCTTTTCCTTGGCACTTGGAGATACCCCATGTGTGACAGGTGTGACATCTATGACTTGGGAAACCTCTTCACTTCTGCAGCTCCTAATTTGTAGAATTATAGAACGGTTTGAGTTGGAAGGGACCTTAAAGACCATCCAGTTCCAACCCCTTCCATGGGTAGGGACACCTCCCTCCAGACCACGTTGCTCCAAGGCCTGTGAACCCCTCCAGGGATGGGGCAGCCACAGCTTCTCTGGGCAACCCATGAGAGACCACCCTCACAGCAAAGATCTCTTCCTGAGATCTCATCAGGAGAGTGTCAAACCCTTTCCCCTCATCCTATGGCTCCCCTCCCCAACCAAGAGTCCCTCCTCATCTCTCCTATAGTCCCCTTCAGGTACTGGAAGGCCACTAGAAGTTCTCCCTGGAGCCTTCTCTTCTCCAGGCTGAGCAACCCCAACTCTCTCAGCCTGTCTTCATAGAAGAGGTGAATTCCCATCACCCATCATTTGATTACACCATCGTTCCCATTCCCATACTCTTTCAGCAGCTCCAGGCAGCTGGTTCTGCCCGTAAAAGGAGTAAAATCATAGAGATATTCTTTTTATTACCCTTTTCTGCTCAACTGACACATCTTCTTTGGCTCTTTTTTCAGTAGGTTTCCCAACCAGTGCTGCAAACGTGCACTGTGGTGCTCATACTGGTTTGCCAGCTCAAAATACATGGATATTTATCTCCTCCTGATTTCCATAGTCCCAGAGCAGAGGGTGATTGCTTTTTCTATAACTAGGAAGATGTGTTCTCCAGCTTTTTTGAAACCAGTTATTTCACCAGTTCCAAGCTCCCGGAATTGCAGGTGGAAGTGGACTTTAGATTATTCACAAGCAAGAGGTTCTCAAAGATTGTGCAAAATGTAGAATGGACCCCTAAACCAGAGGTGAAACCAAACCAGAAGGTAACTGGATATAGTTCAGCAGATACCATTCCAGAAACTGGTGATCTGCTTCTCAGATGGATATAACTGTCCAGGTGATGCCCAGAGACATTATCTTCCCCTTCTGGTTGGGGCTTCTTGGTGGTGTTCCTCTGCTTCAGGTCCCTTGGTTTGGAAGGGTCTGCCTGTAGACAGCAAACATCTGAAGCCCACCATGAATCAGCTTCCTTGGCAATAGGCAGAGAGGGAGGAGGGAGGGACTGTGCTCCCAGCCTTTACCAGTTTGGTATGACAAAACCAGTACCGGCGCTTTATTTGTCTGACAAAACCAAATAGCTCAAAGTCTCTGCTCAAAATTTCTCCTCAGACCTCCTTGGACAGTGTCTTTTGTGGTACCTCATCCCCTGCACATCCTTTAAGGTCTTGGTTGTTAATAAGTATTTCTAAAAAAAAAATATTAAATACTATAATTACATTTCTTCAGGTGTTAATTGGAATATTGTACAGAAAGGTGAAGTGAGACCTGAGGGCTAATGGGTTCCTACCATCATAATCCCAAAGACCAGGGAGAGATGTGTGAGCCTCTAACAAGGAACTGGGTAGGTTTAATTAAGAGTTTCAAATTAGTGCCCACGCAGATTTCATCCACTTCTTTAATGAGCGTGCAGGAGGGTGATTACCTGGGATGACCCTTTAGTTGTGAAAATATTGCATTTTTGGTGAAGATTTGTAGGTGAAATCAGTGCTGTTGAAACGTTCTTGGGTTTTTCTGCAGTTCTTCTGCAGATAATCTGGAAATTCTCCTAAATAGACCTGAGCTGAGAGGTCACAATCAGATCAAGGGTGGGTGTCAGGAGGATGGGGCCAGGCTTTCTTCAGTGGTGCCCAGGGACAGGACAAGAGGGAACGGGCACAAACTTGACCATAAGAAGTTCCATCTCAACACGAGGAGGAACTTCTTTGCTGTGATGGTGGCAGAGCCCTGGCAGAGGCTGCTTGGAGAGGTGGTGGAGTCTCCTTCTCTGGAGACATTCCAACCCCACCTGGTTCCTGTGGGACCTGCTCTGGGTGGCCCTGCTTTGGCAAGGGGTTGGACTAGATGATCTCCAGAGGTTCCTTCCAACCCCATTTGATTCTGAAATCCCTCAGGTTTTTCTTGGAGAGGTTGCAGCAGGTAAGGAAAATCAAGCAAAAAAAATATAAATCTCTCTGATGAGGAAAGGCTGAGGGACTTCTTTGGGTTTTTTGGGATTCACTTTGTATCTAGGCATGATGGAAAGGGGCTTTTTTGTATAGTGTCTTGAATACTTCTGCTTACTTCTACTCCATCTTAAGCATCTTAGCCAAAGGCTTCTTCTCTCTTCTTGCCTACTCTTTACATTTTCCTGTTCCTTACTTTTTTTTCTCTGAACCCTGTTACTAGATACGATCAAAAAGCAGCATTGGCAAAAAATCCAACCAACCAACAACTGACGTGTAGAATGTTTGTGTGTTGAATTTATTTCAAAGGCAAATTCTGTCCAAAAAAAAGGCATAGATTGGGTGTTTTGGTGTAGAGCATGAGTGAAGGAGGCAATATCTGTTAAGCTATATTCTATATTTCCACTGTTGGAGGTTGGGGATTCTGTCTCAGGTGTAATGCAAGTGGAAATCTTGTACTCACACAGATATTTATCCAGATTTCTGGAAGCTCAAATCACTCTTAAGCCACTCTGCTCTTGAATGTCAGCTTTTGTTGCATACATCCTTTCTGAGATCCATAAATAACCCAAAGCTCATCTTTAATATCGGTACAAGAGATGGATTGGATGTTCTGTAGGTTTCGGTTGTTTACTCTGTCGTTGCGCTCAGATATTCCGTGGTGAGCTTTTTTATTGTATGCCACAAATTCCTTGAAGATTTAGAAAATACTTTTACTTGACATATTATATCACATTGGGACATTTCTTCTTGCCCTTGACCTGCGGGACTGGTTATTGTATTGACTTGATTATTGGGCCTTTGATAAACATAATAAAGCACTTCCCCGCCATCTGTGGAGCTTTAGGATAAATAAGGTAATCCTCACATCATGAGGTGATAAGACTTTTTTTTTTTTTTTTTTTTTTTTGTAGAGGGATTCTCTGAAATTAGTCTTTATGCTGGAAAGAAGTGAAAGCTAATTAAAAACTAGAGTTCTCAAACAGGGATTGCCGAAACGGCGGCCATTTAGCATGAATGATGATACAGCAAGACATTTCCTCAGTCACTTTTTACAACTGGAGCTATAACTACCAGACACGGAGTGTTGATCTGCTGGAGGGTGGGAAGGCTTTGCAGAGGGATCTGGACAGGCTGGATGGCCAATGGGATGAGGTTCAACAAGGCCAAGTGCCAGGTCCTGCACTTGGGTCACACTAACCCCATGGACATGAAAGGCTTGGGGCACTGGTGAGGCCTCACCTTGAGGGCTGTGTTCAGTTCTAGGCCCCTCACTACAAGAAGGACATGGGAGTGCTGGAGCATGTCCAGAGGAGAGCCACCAAGCTGGTGAGGGGTCTGGAGAACAAGTCCTATGTGGAGAGGCTGAAGGAACTGGACGTGTTTATTTTGGAGAAGAGGGGGCTGAGGGGAGACCTCCTTGC
This sequence comes from Scolopax bukidnonensis, assembly GCA_028571045.1. Lineage (NCBI taxonomy): Eukaryota > Metazoa > Chordata > Aves > Charadriiformes > Scolopacidae > Scolopax > Scolopax bukidnonensis. The sequence goes on along the minus strand of JAOWAV010000019.1, from coordinate 1,848,906 downwards.
CCTCTACAACTCCCTGAAAGGAGGGTGTAGAGAGGTGGGGGTTGGCCTCTTCTCCCAAGGGAATAATGATAGGAGCAGAGGAGATGGTCTGAAGTTGGGGTCTGAAGATTAGATCTTAGGAAGAATGACTTTCCTGAGAGAGTGGTCAGGCCCTGGAAGAGCCTGCCCAGGGCGGTGGTGGAGTCCCCATCCCTGGAGGGATTTAAGAAACGTGTAGACGTGACACTTGAGGGCATGCTCTAGTGGCCAAGATTGTTGGGTTGGGTTTTTTGTGTGTCTGTGTGTCTGGTTGGACTCGATGATCTCAAAGGTCCTTTCCAAACGTGACGATTCTGTGTGATTAAATGGATATAATGATAATTTACCTGCAAATACTGGTTTACTTCCCATTAAAATATACGGGAGCTCTTCAAGCTGGATCATGGATTTGAAAACACCCAAGGGGTCTATAGAAAAAGGAGGGATTGGAGTGGGAAATAAGTAATAATTTGGACTAGCATTTGTCAACGTATTCTGTTTCTCGTTGGGAGTCATGGCCGGCGAGCTTTCCTTGTGATTCCATCTCATCTTGGACACAGTCCTCCTAGTAAAGGACTTCACATTTCAACATTGCTTCTCAGCCTGAATGAGTCCAACGCCGAGAAAAAAAAAAAACAAAAAAAAAGGAAAAAAATGACCAGATGCTTGTCTCTCTCCCAGAGGGACGAGCGCAGTGGTCGCCCCGTCAAGTTTGACATCCCTAATCAGCAGTTCAAGCCCTGGCAGTCGTTCAGAGGAAGATAATGTCGACTTGATATTTTTGGCTGGGGACTGGCTGGATGGTGTGAAGAATTAAGTCGGGGCGAAACACGGAAGGGAGGTGATGGGAGATGAGAACAGAATGTGTTCTGTAGCGTAATTTGTTGTCAACGTGACGGCTCGGAGTTTACTGGGTGTTGGGAGTGGTGTCTTCTCAACCATGACATGAGAAAATTCAGAGGAAGGCAGAAAAGAAATTTAGCTGGTGATGCTGGTGGAGGGCAGTCTGCTGGGCTGTTTAACCCCTACCGAACCCTCAATCCGGTCAGGCAATGTTGGTGTGGGATATGGGAGAGGATGGATCTCAACAGTACTTGCCCAAAGTGAGCCCTGTGACCCTGTGGTCCCCTGCCCAAGGCTCTTAACTCTCCTCACAGGGACCATCTCTGCCAGTGGGCAGCTACTTTTTCATCTCTTAATTACAAACTATGAGTGCTGTCACTTTTCCTGCTGATTTTCACAGGGATGGGTTGAAGGCCAAAGATAAGCTTGCAGATGACACCAAGTTGGGCAGGAGAGTTGACCTATTTGAGGATAGGACAGCTCTACACAAGGCTCTGGACAGGCTGGCTGGCTGGACTGAGGTCAACGGTGTGAGGTTCAACAAGGCCAAGTGCTGGGTCTTGCACATGGATGCTCCAGGCCTGGGGCAGAGTGGCAGGAGCTGCCTGGTGGAAAAGGATTTGGGGGTGTTGGTTGACTGTCAGCTGAACATGAGCCAGCAGTGTGCCCAGGTGGCCAAGAAGGTCACCAGCATCCTGGCCTGTATGGGGAACAGTGTGATGAGTAGGACTCAGGAGGTGATGGTCCCCCTGTTCTGGGCACTGGTGATCATCTAGTCCCAACCCCCTGCCCTGGGCAGGGACATTTCCCACCAGACCAGGTTGCTCAAAGCCCCCTCCAACCTGGCCTTGAACCCCTCCAGGGATGGGGCAATTCAGCAGTAAGGTGTTGCCGATTCTGAATTCAGCTGGATCTCATGGAAATCTCTTACGGGGACTTCCTTACGCTATGTCTGCCATTTCAACATAGAGGTCCTTGATGATTTTCTTATCATTTAATATAAGCTATAAAATATCTGTATTTTAATATATTAGCGTAGCGTTAGCCATAATCCTTGGAGACCTTCTATTGAGCCAGAGTCTGATTTAGCAAAGCTTTTCAGCTCTTCAGGAGGCTGGATTACCTGATCCTAAAGGAGATGAAGAACCTCAGATGATGATCAGGGCAGGTGGAGATATCCACATTTTACAATTCCTGAACTGGTGTAGGGCGATGGGGTTGGTGATTTTAGAGTTCCTCCAGCACCTTCTTTGCTGAGGATGAGGATAAAGCCATCGGGATTTGCTCTGAACTCTTAAAAAACTCAGAATTTTGAGTCCGTGGAGGGGATGCACAGGTTCCTGATGGGAAATCAGTGCTTGCAAGGAGAGATGTAGGACCAGCTTGGGCTGTAGAACTTTGTCTGGAGGACAAGGTTGGTAAGAGGAGACCCTATGGCTCAGAAAGCTTTGCTCTCTGGAGAGCAGAGGACACCAAAGAGGAATCTGGAACCCAGAAGACACAATGAACTGGTTCCTGAGAGCTATAAAAGGAGCGTATTTTCAAAAATCATTAAAAATGAAGCAGATTCTCTCTTCAACCTCTCTCTTAGAGGCAGGTTCCCCACGTGAGCAGGAGGATTTCTCATGGGGCAGGACATAGTGTGTTGGGCACAGGTGGACTTCCAAGATAACCTTCAGGAAAACACGGAGAGAGAAAATGCTCTTCTTGCAGTGGGAGGCACGAATTTGCTGAATTTTTGTAGCATGTGTTGGCTCTGGACTTTGCCCTCACTCTCTTTAGGGAAAACAAATCTTTCCAGGAGACTTCAAAACAGCTTTAGGAGAAGAAACGTCTTGGCAATCCATCAGAGAACATGATGCAGCAGAGGCACCTGAACACCTGATGGCAAGTCACTGAGAATTTCACAGCTACATTTCACTCTGAAAGAAGGTCACTTTCATAAATTTATAAAGCTGAGCAGACTCCTACGTGGCTTGATGTCCAGAAAAGTCCACCCTTTGGCCACCTGGGACAGGATTTGAACCCGCTTGCGTGAGAACAGAAAAGTTGGCAGGTTTTTTTGTTTATGAAGTTCAAGAGAAATGCCAGTTCTACCTTCCAAAAAAGGAGACTTTTTCTAAAAAAATGCCTGTCTGGAATTATAACAAGGACGAGTGAAAATAAAGGGATGTTGACCTTGAGAAGAGCAGCACATGAGTGGACTTTGCTGAGACATCTCTCCCTGCTTGTGCTTGATAACTTTGAGAGTGTCTCAGCTGCTGAAGTCTAGGATCATCTAAGGAAGAATCCTTAAAAATTTGGATATCGCAGCAGACAAACTGTTTAATCCTGTTTGTTACAGCAGATTTACTGTCCTTTGTTCGAGGTATAAAGTTGCTGTGAGAGGAGAGAGGAAGAACTCATCTGTTTTGATGAAATAAGGGAGATAAGAGGAAGGGCCAAAATACAGCTGCGTCTCTAGAACCTGAAAAGTCAACTCCAGGAGAAGTAGGGCTGGTTTCCACATGTTGGGGTGTCCTCTCTTCCGTTCCTGGCAGTGGAGGGGTCGCAAAGCCTGTGTGATAGATCAGCAATTACCTCTTTTCACAGAACCTCAGAACAATACGGGGTTCAAAGGAACCTCTGGAGGTCATCTAGTCCCGTTCTCTGCTAGAGCAGGTCCACCCAGAGCAGGTCCCACAGGAACATGTCCAGGCAGGGTTTGAACGTCTCCAGAGATGGTGACTCCACCACCTCTTTGGGCAGCCTCTTCCAGGGCACTTCCACCCTCAAAGTGAAGAAGTTCCTCCTCACGTTGAGATGGAACTTCTTCTACTCAAGTTTGTGTTCTGTGTGGATGAAGGGTCACCATTCTAACATGAGGTGCTAGGATCTGATGGGAGCAGCGCGGTGAAGGTTGGTAGGAAAGGAGAGAACTTCACTGCAGCTTAGTTTGACTTGCACCAATTTTCTAATTATGTTTAAAAGGCACTTAAGTAAGTGTGAGGAAATTATGTGTTCTGATCTACTGCAGAGTCGGATGAATTCATAAAGGTGGATAAAATATTCCTTGTAACGAATGAAAGGGGAGTGGTAATTCTGGAGAACAAAATTACTTGAGAAAGAAGGTAATTGCACATAATCTCACACTGGATAATAGTACCTTAAACATGGTTATCGGGATGTAAAAGTCGGTAAAAGAAATGTTCAAGTTTTTGAACAGGTCTCTTGAGGTAGAAGGAGCTAGATCCTAGAAAAAGTGGTTGTATGTTAGATTCAACTCTGCCTCGGATAATCCGTTGAGCTCAGCTCAACATCACGGAGGTTTGAGGAGGAAAAGCCCATTTATTCGTACGGGGTGAGATGTCCAAGGAAATCATACGTGATGGAAGGCGTCACCGTGGAGCTGAACTCACAGAATCACCACATGATATAGGGTTGGAAGGGACCTCTGGAGAACATCCAGTCCAACCCCCTGACAAAGCAGATCTACCCAGAGAAGGTTGCAACTACTGGAGGGGGGACAGCAGAGGGCTACAAAGATGACGAGGGGACTCTGACGAGGAAAGGCTGAGGGACTTGGGTCTTTTGAGTCTGGAGAAGAGAAGGCTGAGGGGGGATCTGATCAAGGCCTATAAATCCTTCCAGGGTGGGTGTCAGGAGGATGGGGCCAGTATTTTCTCAGTAGTGCCCAGGGACAGGACAAGAGGGAACGGGCAGAAACTTGACCATAAGAAGTTCCATCTCAACATGAGGAGGAACTTCTTTCCTGTGAGGGTGGCAGAGCCCTGGCAGAGGCTGCCCAGAGAGGTGGTGGAGTCTCCTTCTCTGGAGATGTTCCAACCCCACCTGGAGATGTTCCTTTGGGATGTGCTCTGGGTGGCCCTGCTTTGTCCGAGGTTTGGCCTAGATGTTCTCCAGAGGTCCCTTCCAACCCCAGATCATTCTGTGATTCTCTGAAGGAGCCGAGGCCCAAATGAGAGTGAACCCATGGCAGAAAAAAGCAAAGGACATGCCTGTTTTCTTCTCAGTTCCCCTCAGTTTGGCTCAGAAGTTGGAAAAAGTCCCGCATTACCCCTGTGGACATTTCTCCCGCGCTTTGAAGGCCAAGAGGGCTCTGAGGGCCTCCCCACAGGACTGGGAGAATCTTGGCGAGATTCCCCCCCCGCGAAAAACGCGGGGCTCGGCGTTTCTTCAAGCGGCCCCCAGAGGGCGCCCCCGTTCCCCCTTTCGGGGCGCTGCGGCGGCCCCTCTCCGCCGCCGAGCGCGGCCCCGGCGCGGCCCGGCCCTCCCGCTGCCGCCGCCCCCGCCCCATGGCCACCGCCGCCGCTCGGGCTCGGGAGGCTGCGGGCGGCAGCGGGGCGCTGAGTTGCGCTCGGCCTCAGCCCGCCGGGAGGAGCGGGAGCTAACGGCGAGGCTTCCCCGCGGGAGAGGGGTGCGTGCAGGATT
>JAOWAV010000019.1:1796280-1835454 GCA_028571045.1 Scolopax bukidnonensis | reverse complement strand
CACCCAGGTCAACCCATAAAACCAAATAAAGCAGATTTTGCCCCTCTGGGGACTTCTTATGGTGGTTCCACTCCATCTGTGGGCAGGAGGTGAGGGCAACACGTCGTGGCTGGCACGGTCCCCACGCCGAAGGGCACGATCCCCAGCAGGGAGAGCTGCTAACAAAGGGCTCCTGGAGCTGGTGCACCACGGGACCTTCTCCTCTCTTGCTTTTTACCCAAAACCTTCTCTTCTCTTGCTCTTTGCCCAAAACCCGTGGACTTTTAGGGGGCAGGATCAAAAAGGGAGGTGCCCAAGGGACACGCCGCTTCCCCGCCGGAGTCATGGGCGAAGGAGCAGAGCGTTTTGGGGGATGAGGCAAAAAGTAAAGCCCAACGGACTTTTCTTGGTTGAAAGCCACGTGGATGGAAGGACAGATGACGGGCAGCGTTTGCCATTTTGGAAAAAAAATCATGGGAAACATCTTCCTGCTAAAAGCAGATGGAAACGATGCGCCGCTCGATCAGGAGGGTGCTCTCTATTTTCTTCTAAAGTAACCACAAAATACTTTTTCTTTTTGGTCTGCATGTAGGTGGTAATTTAACTTGATTGTTTTGGTGGGTTTTTTTGGGTTTGTTTATTTTTTTTTTTTGTGAATGGCTTCTGTTTTTGGTGTCTTTGACTCCTACTAGAGCCCGGAAAGTTTGTTTTTGGGGAGATTATGCCAAATATCATGATGTTCAGATTTCCCATTCCTTTATCCTTGTCCTACTCCCTTGTCTTTCCCTTAGGGTGAGGGGATATTCCAGAATTCCAGGATATTCTCCTTGTATTTCCCTCTTTGAGCCCGTCTTTGATGACCCGTCTTCTGCTGGGACGGGAAGATTTTTGGGGCAGGACTGTAAGGTTTTTGCTCTGGGGATATATGGCAGGATCAGGGTCTGCAGCGAGGGCTTCCGGGATCAAAATGATTAATAAATTAGGGAAGAAAACCCCTGAGGCTGCTCATTCCGGGTGCAACTCTCAATCCAGGAGAATCCTTCACTTCATCCCACCAAGATTAAGTTGGGAGTTGACCTTGCTCTTGGCTTTTCCCTGGAGCAGCCCGGATGGAGATGGAGGAACGTTGCCTTCTCCCGACCCACCTGGGCTTTCCCTCCTCCGCCAAGGAAGCAGAGAGTCTTCTTTTCCATCCCCTGTCTCATGTTTTGACTGGGAAAAGGCTGGTGTGGGCTGATATTTCCCACCATCCCATAAAAAAATCCGGGCTCTGCCCGAGCTCGTCCCCGAAGCGTGTGTTGGCCTTTACTAACGGGAGGCTGCTGTCAATCCAGTGACATGACAGCTAAAATAACTCCTTGGGAGTCGCTCATCAGATGCTCAGCACATGGTTTTTCCCCCAGCTGTCCTTTAGAGGGCCGGGAGTGATTTTTTTTTAAAATGTTATTTTGATGAGATTAAATAGCGCCGCAAAACTGAGCGTTTCCACTGTCTGTCTGCTTGTGTGGTGAATCCAGCTGCAAGGATGACACTTGGCGATGGGTTTGCGCCTCCATTCTTGGTGGAAAAGGTCGTTGTGAAAAAATTTTGGGCCTTAACTGGTATTTTAAAGTCTTCCCAGACAGACTAAAGCTCAAATGTCCCCCTCCCTGTTGGCCTAAGGGAAGGCTTCGTCTTCCCTTAAATCCAGTTGGTGGCCAGTCATGAGTGGTGTCCTCCAGGGCTTTGGTAATGGGGTTGGTTCTCTTCAACATCTTTATCAATGATCTGGATGAGGGGATTGTGTTCACCCTCAGTAAGTTCACAGAGGACACCAAGTTGGGTGGGAGTGTTGACCTGCTGGAGGGTAGAGATGCTTTGCAGAGGGATTTGGACAGGCTGGCTGGATGGGCTGAGGCCAATGGGATGAGGTTCAACAAGGCCAAGTGGCAGGTCCTGCCCTTGGGTCACACCAACCCCCTGGATGCTCTAGGCCTGGGGCAGAGTGGATGGAGCTGCCTGGCAGAAGAGGACCTGGGGGTGTTGATTGACTGTCAGCTGAACGTGAGCCAAGAAGGCCACCACCACACAGGAACAGTGTGGTGAATAGGACTCGGGAGGTGATGGTCCCCCTGTCCTGGGCACTGGTGAGACCCCACCTGGAGTGCTGTGTCCAGTTTTGGGCCCCTCACCACAAAAAAGACATTGAGCTGCTGGAGCAGGTCCAGAGAAGGGCAACAAAGCTGGTGAGGGGTCTGGAGCACAAGTCTTGTGAGGAGCATCTGAGGGAGCTGGGGGTGTTGAGGCTGGAGAAAAGGAGGCTGAGGGGAGACCTTCTCACTCTCTCCAGCTCCCTGAAAGGAGGGTCTTCTTCAAAAGAACAGGCAATGTGACAAGAGGAAATGGCTTCAAGTTGTCCCAGGGGAGGTTTAGAATGGAGAATGGGAAAAATTTCTTCATGGAAAGGGTTGTCAAGCCTTTGTAGATGCTGCCCAGGGCAGTGATGGAGTCACCATCCCTGGAGGTATTTCAAAGATGGGTTGACATCGTGCTTAGAGACACCTTTTTTTTCAGCATTTTTTTCACGTTTTATTTTCAGAATTAGGTTGATGGTTGGAGTAGATGATCTGAAAGGTCCCTCCCAACCTGGACAATTCCATGATTTGCTGTGCAGGTGTAGGGACACTCAGACCTGAAGGTGACACAAGAGCCAACGGGTAGGTTCTGGCTTCGGGTTTGCTGTGGCAAATCCCTTGATTGGTGCCTTATTAAGAATTTAGTCACTTTGTGTAGAGAAAGAAGCTGATGCTTGGAGAGAAGGGACCCCATCTTCAACGTGCCTAATTATCCCTTCTGCTGAAACGGGGCATGAGTCAGTAATACAAATAGATGGGAATTTCTTCAAATGTTGGCCTTGCCTGAATGAAAATCATACTGACAAATTCCACCGAGGCTTTCATGATTAATTAACTAAAGGCAAAAAAAAAAAAATTTAAAAAAATAAAATATTTCGCTGTGTTCGAATTATCCCTTGGGTGAAACGTTGACCTAATTTATTTTTTTTTTTTTAAATTTCCATTGGAATCCAAAATAAACATGTTGGCCCTGCCCTCGTTTCCCTTCCGGCCCTCTTCCTGCAGCCTTGATGCCCTGGGCTGGATGGAGATGCTCCTGCCCGGGAGTGAGAACATCGGTTGAGGAGGTAGCACCCATGTCTACAGGGCGGTCCCCTCTCCTCAGGAAAGCATCTGCCACCAGGTGTTATTCTGAGAGTCTCCAAACACCCATAATTTTAATTTGCCCAAAGCAATTAATGGCCTGAAAATTCATCTGCCAAAAAAAATAGGTGCCGTAACGTTCTTCATCCAAACTGTGAGGTTACACCAAGGGAGAGCTGAGCTCAGGTGGCTTTTACAGGGAACTGGCTTCCCTACTGGTGTTTATGCCTTTGTCTATCCCTGGGGACTGGTTCTGATGCTCACTTTAAAGAAGTCCTTCTCAAATGTTTGGGAGTTTTTTCTAATATGGGTGAAGACCCTCAGGCAGTTGAGGTGTGCTCCTTTGGATCTTCTGCGCAGCCTCCTGTAAGGAAAGGTCATCCTCCCGCTCTGCTCTGCCCTGGGGAGACCCCAGCTGGAGCACTGGGTCCAGTTGTGGACTCCCCATCTCCAGAAGGACAGGGAACTGCTGGAGGGGGGACAGCAGAGGGCTACAAAGAGGATGAGGAGCCTGGAGCATCTTTCTGCTGAGGAAAGGCTGAGGGACTTCTTGGGTCTTTTGAGTCTGGAGAAGAGAAGGCTGAGAGGGGATCTGATCAAGGCCTTTAAATCCTTCAAGGGTGGGTGTCAGGAGGATGGGGCCAGTATTCTCTCAGTGGTGCCCAAGGACAGGACAAGAGGGAACGGGCACAAACTTGACCATAAGAAGTTCCATCTCAACGTGAGGAGGAACTTCTTTCCTGTGAGGGTGGCAGAGCCCTGGCAGAGGCTGCTTGGAGAGGTGGTGGAGTCTCCTTCTCTGGAGACATTCCAACCCCACCTGGACATGCTCCTGTGGGACCTGCTCTGGGTGGCCCTGCTTTGGTAGGGGTTTGGCCTAGATGTTCTCCAGAGATCTCTTCCAACCCCATAGCATTCTATGATTCACTGTGAAAACCATCAAACCATGGAAAGCACCGCCAGAAAGTGAAGCGTTTTTGATTTCTGACAGGAATTTTCCCTGATAAAAGAAGAGTTTCTCATCCCTGAAAGGCAACGCACGGGATAATTGTAAACTTAGCAGAATTCTTTCTTTCTGACGACGTTTCTCCCTTTCAGCTTTGATGGGAAGGGCTACAGCTAAATTGGGCTAATGACACGACGTCTCGCTCGAGAGTTTGGAGTTGTCTGCACTGGGAAGGGGAGAGGATTCTTAAATGTCTCAATTTCTGTCTCGGCTGATGGCGGTCATTTCTTCGATGGTAATGCTGATATATCTGCTGTAATTTTGGAAAGACTTCCAAGTATTCAAAATACATTGAAAACGACGCTAAATCGCTGCTCGAAGTTTCAGCAAAATATTGGTTGTCAAAGAGAGGAGCTGAAGGAACAGTATCTTCTTGGGAATCGTACTACTGGCTGAAAACTGGGTATCTTCTCCCCCTGCGAGGTTAAAATGGGGAGACTACCGACGTTTTGATGATTTTGATTACTTTTATGGTGCTGTAGGAACAAATTCGCTGGGTTGGTCATGTTCATCCGGCCCATGGTGACAATTTCTTGGGCTTGAGGGCTCAGAAGGTGTCTCTTCTCCCAGCTGGGAAGGGTAGTGGGACACTTATTGTGGAGCTGTGTTACGAAGGGCAGAATTTATCCAAGTGGATAAATTGGGATGAGCATGTATTGAGGGATGAGGATGTGTCATGGGATGAGGAGATACCAAAGGATGAGGATGTGTCATGGGATGAGGAGATACCAAAGGATGAGGTTTTAACCATGGGATGAGGTTTTAACCATGGGATGAGGTTTTAACCATGGGATGAGGTTTTAACCATGGGATGAAGATGTACCATGAGATGAGGATGTAACCGTGGGATGAGGATGCAACCATGGGATGAGGATGTAACCATGGGATGAGGATGTGTCATGGGATGAGGATGCAACCATGGGATGTGGGATGAGGATGTACCTGTGGGATGAGGTTTTAACCATGGGATGAGGATGTATCTGTGGGATGTACCATGGGATGAGGATGTATCTGTGGGATGTACCATGGGATGAGGACATAGTGTGTGAGGTGAAGCTGCTGGTTTGGGTGGAGATCTTTATAAATTGCAGGGTTAGGACTCTTCTGAGAGGTTCTGTAGATTTAACCCATGCCCATAACTTACGCTGAACGCCGCCCTCATAAATACGGTTTTTAGAGGCTTAATCCGGGTTCCATCTCCCTTTTTCTTGGAGTGTATTTTGTGGAAGGCCGTAAAAGTGCCCAAATGTGGTTCAGTAAATCTGGGAAAACTCAGTTTGGAAAGAGTCTGGAGGCATCTCTGCCTTAACGGTGTGACCTGCAGCGAAACCTGTGGGTGCTTCTCCCTGGCCATCAAGCTCTGAGAGCGGTAATTAAATGAAACATGACAGCTTAGGACAAGGTCAATTGATATAATTGTGTAAAGTGTTTTTTTTTCTAAAGGCAGGACTCCCAAAAGCATGTAATTAGAAGCTGAGGGTCGCTTCCCTAGGAATGGAGTTGACTTAGGAGCACGGAGTGGGCCATCTTGGGCCACAGTTGGAGGTTTCATCCTTAGCCCAGAGCTACCCAGAAGGGCTAATTTGGTGCAGAGTTCATGCATGAACCTTCTTCCCCCCGGGCATCTCTCTGACACTCTTCTCTCACCAGCCAAAGACCAAAAAGCATTTTAAAAGGGCTCTTTTGAGGATCTCTCCACCACATTCATTCTTTTTCCTCCTCTTAGAAGCGTCAGAGGAAGAAGAAAGACGTTGAAAAAGCCTCTGAGGAGCCTTCATCCATATTCCCTTCCTTTTTTTTGTTTTTTCCTCTCTGCTGTCTGGTGCTCGGAAGAGGAAAAAAGCCCTTAAAACTTTCCCTCAGCTTTTCCCTGGTGCTGAAGATACTCAATAAATAAGATGGTGGTCGTGGTGGGACCCAAACGCACCAACCTGTTGACCGTTGAAGAACCCAGTGCCTTTTCTTGCTCTTGCAAAACCTCAGGTTGAGGTTTTGATTGTTGTTGTTTTGGTGGTTGGGCGCTTGTATCAGATCCCAGGGAAGGAGTGATGTTAATTCTCTTTAATTTAATCTCTTTAAAGTAGGACTTTAATTAGTAATTACGCTTTTGGCTGGAGTTTGGTAAGATCTACCCTGAGAACGGCTTGAGCGAGGGCCATAGAGGAGGGGAATCCAGCAGAAGGGGGTGTGTATTTTAGGAGATGGGTGTAGATGGCAATTCATGTATATAAATACATATATATATATTTCCTGGGGTTGCAGTGATGCGAGTTTTTCCCTTTATTCATCAAATCCTGCAAATTTCATACTCATTTTCCGAATGTCACGGCGCTTGTCTTTCTCTTACCCAAAATGAAAATCTTATTTCCTCCTTTGTCCCTCCTTTGTTGTATTAGAGATGCTGCCGAACCCGCTGTTGGAGTGACTGCTTCTCCTAATTTTCTCCGTGGATAAAATTAGGATATGGATAAAATGGATAAATTTGGCAAAATTGCCCACAGTCGTCCCCCCCCCCCATTTTGCTTTGGAAGGGAACTTCCTGCGTGGTTTTCTGCTCAGGAGAATGAAAAGGTTTAGATGAATTATTGAAGAAGAGTCTGTCATACATAGGAAACCAGTTAAAGGTCTGAAGATTGAAACTTTGCTGTTAAAAAAAGGACTTTGGGATTTTAATAATATTTATTTCCGGGGGGGTCTGGAGCTTTTTTTTTGCCCTGAACACGTGCGAGAAGCAGCGGGAGGCGAGTTAAATAATTAACTGAATCTGAGAGCTCTTGGTTGCAAAAGGGAGATGGTTTCAATCCTCTGGATGGTGTCAGAATGGCTTTTTTCTGTGTCCACAAAAAGTTATAAAGGTAGAAATTTTCCCTACCTGGGCCAGAGATGCCCAAAGGTGTTGGTATCTCCCCCAATCCGAGAGCTGATAGGACATAGAGGAGCAGAAAGATGCTTAAAAGTATTAACACATGAGATTTTTTTAAGTCCTGGAGGACTGAGGGTGTTGGACACTCAACGCTTTTTGCCAAAATCCTGAGCTTTTAGATTTCTAACTGGTTTTGACATTAAGAGGATGCTGAGTTGGTGGGTATGAAAACCCCCGTGTCCTTTGGAATATCCATTCGGTTCTGGCGGAGACTGTGATCCCCCCCTCGCCCCAAACATTATTCAGTCTTTGTTTTCCTTAAGCTGAAATAAAGGTCATCTGGATGAAAGATTCAGGAGAAAACTGGGTAAACAGCTCTGTTTCCATACTGCCCACACAATTCTCTAAGTTGATAGTAATGGAGAATAAATCAGATTTTTTTTCAAAAAATTTTTTAATCCATCGCATTTTAATGATTTAAACAATTAAAAGAAAAAAGAGAGAGGTTGTTTTGATACATTAAGCCTCATTCTCAAGCTCCGTAAATCTGCCCCGACTTCCACAGAGAGACCCCTTGGCATCAACAAAATCCTTTTGACTGAATTTGTTGGTTTTCATTTGCATTCCTGATGCGCTCCTGTAGTGACGCCGATTCCCTGCAACCGAATATTGCAGGTGTATTGATATTAAAAAGGTTGTTAACATCTCTCCAGAGGGGGATATTCTGTTACCAGTAACTCTATCAAGCTTTTCCAGCTGCGTAGGGAATTTGTCAGAAGCTGGTGGGACGTTACGAAAAGTATTAGTTATCTCTTGATTTGCCTCTAATTGAATTACATCATTAAGAGAACTCAATTACAATCGATGGCAAATGATACCACGGCCAGGACAGAGGTTCTGAGTAATGGTTTTGTGCTCAACCAACCGGTCACAAATGGGGACAGTTCCTGGGACTCTCCTTAATGAGCACATTTTCCCATCCTGATGGGAGGTTTCCTCCGGAAATGGGCACCCTGGCTTGGAGCCACCCAAATCCCTTGGCGCCGTCGCTTCGTTGCAAATTGGGTTGAGGTTTTTTTTTTGTGAATCGGGTATGAAATGGTTTTAATCTCAAACGCGCCATAAAATAATACTGTTTTTCTCTCCCCCTGCCCCGTTGCTCCTTCCGGAAGCTTAATCTGTCTTGATCACAAATTCTTAAAGTACTGGGGGAATGATGAAGAATCACAGGGGGCAGCCCTGCGTGTGCCAAATCCAGGCTGTTGGTGGTGTGTTGGGACTCACGTTGCTCCTCTTGTCGTGTCAGAACTCGTCAAACATCCCAGAAGTGACAAATACATCTTCCAGTAACTACAAAACTTGGTAGCTTTCCAAAAGATACCAAACCCATGTGTCTTGGGAGAAGCAGCTCAAATCGAAACAGCAGGAAACCCCAGCAGAGTCCAAAGTGGCCTCCAAAGAGTCCAAAGTGGAGTCCAACTCCAAAGAGTCCAAAGTGGAGTCCAACTCCAAAGAGTCCAAAGTGGGCTCCAAAGAGGACTCTGGCTCCGAAGAGTCCACAGTGGCCTCCAAAGAGTCCAAAGTGGAGTCCAACTCCAAAGAGTCCACAGTGGGCTTCAAAGAGTCCAAAAAGGACTCCTACTCCAAAGAGTCTACAGTGGACTCCAAAGAGTCCACAGTGGAGTCCAAAGTGGACTCTAACACCAAAGAGTCCAAAATGGACTCTTACTCCAAAAAGTCCACAGTGGACTCCAAAGAGTCCACAGTGGAGTCCAAAGTGGACTCTAACTCCCACAGTGGACTCCAAAGAGTCTAAAGAGTACTTCAAAGAGTCCACAGTTGGCTCTAAAGAATCCAAAGAGTCCAAAGTGGACTCCAAATAGTCTGAATTGGACTCCAAAGAGTCCAAAGAACCCAACGTGGCAGTTTCAGAGTGGTGGATTTCCATTTTTTGGGGCCGAGTTGGAGATACTGGCTGTAGAAATCAAACGTTGCTCCTCGGGGAAGTGGGAAGAAAAGGTGTAGACTCTTTCTCCGTTGTTTAATCCGCTGCCCACCAGAGATGGACACCGACTTCCGCTGGTGGCAACCAGACCTCTGGCTCTGGAAAGATGCTGCAGTGACAATACAGAGCAAACAAGATTATCCATCACCCCCAAGACGGGGAGGGCTATACCCTCAGGAGTAGGTTATAGCACAACCCCGGGCTATATTATACCATTAATTTTTTTGGAAAGTAATGCTCTTGACAGGTTTTAATGGGAAATTCCACTTACAAATCAATGGTGTGATTCAGTCCCGTATTTATTAACGCATCCCTCAGATTGCGGATGAGCGAAACTACCTGAGTGCAATTCAAATGGCCCTTAAATGTGGAGTGGGAGAGTATTTGAGTGTCCGATAATTTATCTGGCCAGGAAAGAAGATCTGTCTCCGAGCATTAATATGCCAAATACCTGAAAGTGATAATTATTTCATTAGTTCTGATCGTTCCTGACATCTCTTACGCGGGCCAGGAGTTTCCCCCGCGTCACCCTTTGCCGGGCTCCGGGCTGAAGGCTCTGTTTCCATCTGGGAGGGAAATGGCTTGTGTCAGAAATAAGTAGACCTTTACACGATGTCAGTCTGGGTCAGTGCATGAATTAAAAGGAAAAAAAGGTAAAAAAAAAATAAAAATAATCCAGACAGACACTCACGGAGCCCAGGGTTGTATTCTCCATCAGCTAAATGAAAGGTTTCCATCCCAAGAGCTTCTCCAAGGTGTAGAGCTAAAGGTCTTGTGGTCCTTCCCACTGTTCTGAGCCCAGTCCCCTTTGAGGCAGAGTGTTTTGGGGTTTTTTGCCTAATTTTCTATTAGGATTTCAATCGTAACCCGCCCAGTTCAGTCTGCGCGTGTTTAGTTTGGAGAAGAGGAGGCTGAGGGGAGACCTCATTGCCCTCTACAACTCCCTGAAAGGAGGTTGGAGAGAGGTGGGGGTTGGCCTCTTCTCCCAAGGGAATGATGACAGGAGCAGAGGAGATGGTCTGAAGTTGGGACAGGGGAGGTTTAGATGAGATATCAGGAAGAATGACTTTCCTGAGAGGGTGGTCAGGCCCTGGAAGAGCCTGCCCAGGGAGGTGGTGGAGTCCCCATCCCTGGAGGTACTTAAAAGACACAGAGATGTGGTGCTGAGGAACATGGGGTGGTGGTGGATTTGGCAGCCCTGGGTTAATTGTTGGACTCGATGATCTCAAAGGTCCCTTCCAACCGTGAAGATTCCCTGATTCTGTAAAATCTCATTTTCCCAAAGTACTCCGTGCCACCGCCGCAGTCTTCCCAGTGGCCCATTGCTGTTGTCCACGTGATTAAATGAGGATGAGGAGGTGGTTATCACCCTTAAAGGCTGCAAACATCTCTGAAGGATGCTAAAACAAGTTGAGATTCCTGTAGTAAAAGGTTCTGGCACAACTGTAATGTATGATGCTCATAAAATGCTGATCAACCCAACGCTGGTGAGCTCCAAATGGGACTAGAGTTAGCCTGACAATAAATTAGATTTTAAAAGGTAATTCGGTGAATGGATGATGAAAATTTGGCCTCTTAGTATACAATCTGTCAGCCACTTGTCTGAATTTGTTTCTCATTTTTTTTTTCAGAATATTTCTTGATGGCTTATCCATGACTGTGTAATATCAAAAAAAAAAAAATAGCGAGCAGCTAATGGGTTTCCAAATCCATCCCTTAGGAATAACCTATTTGGCTCCAAAAGAAGTGGATCTTTTCAAATTATTACTGGTAAACATTTTCCCAGAAACCTTTGGCAGATGCTTCCCAAAACTAGGACTGAAAAAACCCCACCTTGTCGGCTGGAAGGGCAAATGAATGCATCCCATGCACTAGAAGGCAATTTCCTCCTAAAATGGGGAAAATTGGCCAGGAACTGGTTGTCCCCCCTTCCCCGTAGAGTGGGATCTGCTGGGCTTCCAGCATCTTTCACCCCGTTCAGGAACACCAGTATCCCCATGGTTCATAGACCCATAGAATCATAGAATCATATGGGGTTGGAAGCGACCTCTGGAGATCATCTAGTCCAACCCCCCCCTCCCCCTGAGCAGGTTCCTCTGGTAGATGCAGTTTCTGGTCTTTATGGAGGTCTGAAGAAGTTGCCTGCAAGTATTTTGGGTGTTTGTGACATGCGGTGAAGCTCTGTGGACCTTTCTGGAGCAGGTGTCCCCTTGCGTAGCTCTTCTGCGGAGTTGTCCCCTCCCATCCAAAGCCCCATGTGGGAGCTACACAACTTCCTTCTACGTGTTTGTTCCAAGGCCAGGTTGGATGGGGCTTTGAGCAACCTGGTCTACTGGGAGGTGTCCCAGTAGAAGGAATTGGAACTGGATGATCTTTAAGGTTCCTTCCAACCCAACCCATCCTGTGATTCTATGAATTCGGAGCCCCACCTGCTGGGACTTCCCCGCTGCGAGCGATACCCGGTGGGAAATAATATCTTTGAACTTCGCTTTGCTGGAAGCTCCTCAAAGTAACGTGTGATAATCTGTGGAGAAAAATAGTCACCTCCAAGTGGTGAATCATCTGACCTGCCTTGATGTCTATCTCGGGATAATAATAACCTTCCGAGGTACCTACTTCATTCCTCTGTAATTGAAATTTCATTTCTCTGACTGTAGAGCATTAAGAAAACCCGATGTTACAAAAGACACTGATTTTTTTTCAGCCTTGTGCAAATGATTTCCAGAGCGGGCTTGGTATTGAATTAATAAAGTCACCTCGGTGGCCTTTACCGAGGAGGGCAAACGAGACAACGGAGCCCTCGTAATTAGGGGCAGCGCTGCCAACCGGGCAACCTCGGAGCGTTGGGATGCCACGGAGCAAGAATCTCTACGTGGGAGCAAAGCCAAGGAGATGCTTGTTATCGGAGGGTTAGGGCAGATCCAGGAGAAATTTTGTTGTCTACTGGGATCACGGGAAAAGAAAGGGGAGCTGAAAGTTGGAGCCAAAACGTTAGAAAAGAGCAAAAGGCGATTTCCTCGCCCCGAGTTTTCGTGCCGTTCCCGAGGGCGCTGCCGAGAGGCAGCTGGTGGCTTCGAGGAGACCAAACTCCTCATTTTTGGGACTGAATCAGGGATTCCTCTTGGGTTTTTTGTAATGAGAGGCTTTGGAAGTGTCCCGTAATAAGAGGTTATTTATTTTATTCTTTTGGTAACAAATGAAATGTGAAATGCTTTCTTTAGAACTGGAGCAAGACCTATTTGCTATTCAACCCGGAGAAGAGAACGCTCCAAGGAGACCTTAGAGCCCCTTCTAGTCCTTCAAGGGGCTCCAGGAAAGCTGGGGAGGGATCTTGATCAAGGAGGGGAGCCATAGGATGAGGGGGAAGGGTTTTAAACCAAAAGAGAGAAGATTTAGATGAAATATTGGGAAGAACTTCTTTGCTGTGAGGGTGGTGAGACCCTGGCCTAGGTTGCCCGGAGAAGCTGTGGCTTCTGGAGGGATTCAGGGCCAGGTTGGATGGGACTTTGAGTTTGGTGGGAGGTGTTCCAGCGTGTTAATTCTTTTTACCTTACAGGTTGTGATGTAACATTTTAAAACCAGAAGCTCAAAAGATTTGACTTGAACTGAAGGGTTGGATTCTTACCCCAGAGGGGTGGAATAATCGTAATATCGTTTAGTCTTCTGAGAAGCAGAAGTTGGGTGCCAGATTAAACACATTGGAGCTCTGTTCTTCCACCAAATGTTGTGCTTTGGGAGCCACGGAGGTGGAAATGTCCTTCCCCCCAGAGAGAATTGGAAAATTTCACATAAGTTTTGATCTATGGTGGAAATTAGACCCGTAACGTGGTGTGCTACGTCTTCATTAAAAGAGGAGACAGTAATCATGAGACCGTGTAGCGTGATGGCAAGAGGTTTTCTGTCCTTCTTTTGTTGCTGGCTGGGGTGGTTTTTTTTTAATTAAGACTACCAAATATTGCTTTTACACTCATGCAAAAAATACGACCTTTAAAGTATAATCAAGAGAAGCACTTTTTCCCTGAAAAATGTTTGGCTTTCTTAAAATACTGTGCATCCGTGATCGGTGCATGGATTCATTAGAAATACATTTTTCGTGATAGAAATGTCATGTCTTTTCCTGTAAATTATAATTCTTAACAGTACCCAAGGACAGATTTTAGTGGGATAAATCAGAAGTATGACTTCGTGCCAACTTTTTTGGCCCCCCCGGGGTTTTCCATTTTCACTTCCAAACAGCGATAAATGATGCGTCCTGCGTACAATTAATATGTTTTTAATGAACAATTAGAAAATTGCTTTGGGATGAAATTACTGTGAGGTAAACTTGGACTTTTAAACAAAAAATTGCCCTCTGTGTTTTCGCACGTGCCAAACTTTTCCTGTACGAGTTTTATTGGCTTTGCAACCTCTTTCCGTGTTTTTCCTTGCGTCTCGACATCTGGACCTCCATAAAAGCTGCCTCTTGTGTGAGATATGAAAAAAAAACCCCCAACTGTTGATGTTTTGAGGAGAATTTGGGCAGAGGTTGGAGAAAATACCTTGGAAAAGCAGAATGGGTTATTCCCCTCCTGGTCCTGCACATCAGTAACCACCGTAACCCAAAGCGGTTGAGCGCGTAGAGGTGGTGGGACCGCAATGGGGTGCACGAGGTGTAAATTCCTCAACGTCATAAAACCCTGTCCCCACAGTCATCTCAGGCGAGGTTGGATTTGGGATTAGGATCAGGGCTTCAGGCTTGATAGACACCCACAGAGATTTCAGCGGATTTATTCTGTTGGGTTGGATTCGATGCCAACCGATGGTGGTTTTTTTGGAGAAATCAGAATAATTTTTTCACCCCTGGGGTTTCGCGAGAAGATGGGCTTGATATGAGAAAAGAAGAGAAACGTGGAGAGGGGAAGGAGAAATATTGATTTGTCATGCATTAAGCCTGAGCTTTACATATGTAATTTGGCTCCTGTCTTTTGTGATGGGACTATCTGTCTCGGAAGAAGGTTTGCTCGGAGCCAAGATTGACGTTGGTGATGGGTGGGTTTCACCTGTTCTGTAGGAACGTGCCAGTTAATACTCAGCCTTGTGGTGGAATCACCACAAGATGAAAATCTTTTCCCATTTTACTTTAGCTTTTGGGTTGCACAACAACGGGACCAGGTTTTCAAGCCCTTAATATTCGATTTCCCCTTAAATTCCTGAGGTAGTTCAAGGACCTGAAGTTCTGCTGTGAAGTTTGCAGTGCTGCGCCTTCCCGCTTCTTCGTAACGATCCAAAGGGGCTTCCTTGTGCCGTAGAAAGTCTGAGTTTCCACCAGGTTTGGCTTTGAGTAATTAGAAGGACAGAATAATTGATGGGCGATGTTTCTATTTCTGGGTTGCTCATTCTTTTCAAGTGAAGTCCTGTAAATGGGCAATCAATATGGGAGTAAAGGTACATGACATCACCTTCTGGAACCGCGGGTTTCTCTTCCTTTATTTTGTCATTTTTTGTGAAGTCAAAGGATGGGAAAACCACAGCTTGAACGTGTCTGCTGGGACCAGACCTTCTAGAAAATATCCTCTCTTGGCTTGAAGCCCCGTTGACGGGCTGGGATCTTGCCAGGAATGATGAGAAGTCCTTTGGCACGCTTTCTTGGAAGGATCTCTCAAGTGAAGTGCAGACCACATTGTCCAGATGGGTTTCATCTTAACTGTTGAGCTCAGAGGTCCTTTTTTGATCAAAGGGGTTTAAGCTGCTGGGAAAACGGGGTGTTGGAGAGCCATGGATGGTGATGAAGAGCCCCTGGAGGAAAGGCAGCAGTGTCTGTCTGCTCCTGGGAAACAGGGGGAGACCCCAAATCGAGACACCAAGTCAGGCTCTAAGAGTTTGGCTGCTGCCAAAAAGAGAGAAGAGCATGAACGTCGTCCTTCAGTGCAGTGTTCCTCTGCCCCAGCAGTGGCTACACCCCTGAAGGAGGCGTAGAACCCCCTTTAATGGAGTCTCAGTCTCTGGACAGAGCTGGGCTTCCAGCTCTTGCTTGTCCTCTGCTTGGCAGAAGACCTGGTTTTGGTTCCTGCTGTTGCAGTTCCACCACCATCACTGGTTTATTCATTTGTTGTGCTCCTTTACAAAGTTATTCATGGCAACAGCACTATCCAAAATCCTTAAAACAAGTCATTATTAAACTTTTTTAAAAAACCAGGAGGTCATGATCCTGTCCAGGGCTGTCCAGAGCACAGGAAAAAACCATCTTCTGGCATCCACCAGAAGCAGCAGAGATGGTGAGGATGATCCCTGAGGCAGGACTGGACTCATGAGGCTGAAGAAGCACCATGTTTACACCAGTTTAGATTAACTGGGCTGGATGGAAACGGAGCGGAGTCTTCTCTGCTCTGTTACTGAACAAAGCAGGAAGGTTACGGGTGTTTTGGGAGGTCAAGGCCTCTTCTGCAGTTGGTGACTTGGGGACTTTGATGGCTTTTGAACTGTATGAAAGGCAGGAGCGTGTCAGGGCTCTGAAGGACATGGATGGAGCTTTTCTCTTCCCTACTCCACACATGGGTGTGTGCACTCCATATAGCTCTGGAGCTCCCAATACACGTGAACCCCATCTATCTCTTCTGTAGAATTAAGTTGGATTCTTAACCAACTCGACCACTTGAAAGTCATATTTCAACTTTCTTCCTTGAAACTTCAGGTTTTGATTAGTTGGGGGTTTTTCCGGTTGAAAACAACCGCTCAAAGCTGTTTGTCTCTCCTCTCAATGTCTGGTAATTGCAAATAGATTGAGGAGATTTTATGCAAATTCTGTTCTAAAAATTAATCGCCCTCCACAAGAAGCCAAAACAAGATGTTTTTGAAGAGACTTGTTTTGAATCTTCAGGCGTGCGCGTCCTGGGTGGCCGTGATAGATGAGCTCGGGGCTGTTGCTGTGACTCCGAGCTCAGAGATCGAATGTTTGATGGATGCTCGTACAAATATCTGATGTCTAATAACAAACTAAATAAGAAAAAGTTTGGAATATGGCTTCCAGGAACGAGCAGACCCGTAGGAGAGCGGGGATGGTGGGGTGTGAGTTAAGTCAATTAAAAGCCAAGACTGATGGACATCTATGTGCCGTTTGTCCGTCCGGGGAAAGGATTTCTAGAGGAGCAGAAGATTTTGTAAATGAAAATCAGGGTCCCCTCAGCAAGTTTGGTGAGGACACAAAAGTGGGAGGAGTGGGTGACACACCAGAAGGCTGTGGAAACTGGACAGGCTGGAGAGGAACTTAATGAAGTTTAATGAGGGCAAGTGTGGGGTCTTGCACCTGGGGAGGAATAAATCCATGGACCAGGACAGGTTGGGGGTTGACCTGCTGGAGAGCAGTTCTGTGGAAAAAGACCTGGGAATCCTGGTGGATGACAAGTTGACCAGGAGCCAGGAATGTGCCCTTCTGGCCAAGAAGGCCAATGGCATCGTGGGGATTAAGAGGAGTGTGGACAACAGGTGGAGGAAGGTCATCTTCCCCCTCTGCTCTGCCCTGGGGAAGACCCATCTGGAGCACTGGGTCCAGTTGTGGGCTCCCCAGTTCCAGAAGGAGAAGGAACTGCTGGAGAGGGGACAGCAGAGGGCTACAAAGATGCTGAGGGGCCTGGAGCATCTCTCTGATGAGAAAAGGCTGAGAGATCCAGGGCTGTTCAGTCTGGAGAAGAACAGACTGAGAGGGAACCTCATAAATGCTGGACAATATCTAAAGGACCAGGGTCAATAAATTGCATTGGGTTTTCTTCCAAGGATAGGAGAAGATCAGGTTTTGGAAGGAGCTTCTCATACCTGAGCTGGACAGGTAGCAATCCCTGGTTTGTGGGGATTTCTTGATATGACTATTCATTTTCTGTGGGTCTGAGGCCTGTTTGGAGAAGGGAAGGTTGCATCCGTGGGGTTTGTCTTTGAGAAATTTTGATGTTTTTGAAAAGATTAAGGAGCCTTTTGAATGTTCTCCCTCAGTTTACTGGAATGCTTTGGCTTTTTTCCAGTTTTGTTGCTGGGTTGTCCCAAAGGCAACCCAAAAAGGGTTGTCCTTGAAGGCATCCTTTAGAAGTTCCTTTAGTAAATCAAGTGTACTGGGTGTTCCCCCGACACTCACCACCCTCACACCAAAGAAGTTCTTCCCCAGATGTCACCTCAATCTCCCCTCTTTCAGTGTCAAACCCTTCCCCCTTGTCCTATGGCTTCCCTCCCTGATCAACAGTCCCTTCCCAGCTTTCCTGGAGCCTCTTGAGGGACTGGAAGGGGCTCTAAGGTCTCCCTGGAGCCTTCTCTTCTCCAGGCTGAACCCCCCAACTCTCTCAGCCTGTCCTCACAGTAGAGGGGCTTCAACCCTCAGAAATTCTCTGTAGCCTTGTCTGGACTTTCTCCAACGGATCCACGTCCTTCCTATGCTCAGGCTTCCAGACCTGGATGCAGTAGTCCACGTTCTTCTAAAGCAAAAGCCTAAACTCTTTAGTGACTGGAAAAAATGAGATACTTTAAAGACCTCCAGAGGAAAACCCTGTCAAGTTAGCGCCAACGTCTAGGCAGGCAGAGTGGCCCTGGGGGGTCTTGAGAGGCTTCAAGCTGTTGACCGCTTCAGTAGGCACCAACATTCAGACGTGTGCCAGAAACCAAATTAGAGGGACTGGATTTCCCTGGCAGACCCTCTTCTCCCTCCTAAGCTGTGGGTGAAGGAAGAGGGACCCCACCGCTAACGATCTGTGAGAAGGTCAGAGCTGGTGAGTCGGCACCTCCACTGGTCCCCCACTGGTCCCGGGGAACCGTGAGGTGGTGGTGAAACATCTCACAAGCTGTTTAATGGAAACCAACAGCTAAATTGCTCTCCCCTAAGCAGGACCTTGATTGTGGTGATGGACAGGCAGGTGTGGAGACTGGAAATCAATAACTGGGATAGATTCAGACAGGAATCGTTAATTTGCAGGCGGTGGAGACCCAGATCTGTACAAGTCAGTCACTCAGAGCTCACGTGGCTTCAAAGGAACATATTTCACAGAATGCTACGGGCTTGGAAGGGACCTCTGGAGATCATCCAGTCCAACCCCCTGCCAGAGCAGGGCCACCCAGAGCAGGTCCCACAGGAACGTGTCCAGGCGGGGTTTTGAATGTCTCCAGAGAAGGAGACTCCAAGATTTCTTGACAAGAACGGCAGGATTAGGCCCTTAAAATTATCATAAGTACTTTCCAGAGGATTTATGAACGGGCTTTGGATCCAATTTTATTATTAATAATTGTATAATACCTCAGCTTATTAGGGCTGAAGATTTCTCCTTCCAGTGTCTGGTCACGGGGTGGAAAAACCTATTTACCGCCGAGGTGGGCTAATTTTGTTAATTAATGGAAGCTTTTGGTTCTCTCGGGTACCTCTGTCCCTCTCTTTATACCCAGAGAAACCACCGATGGACCCTCGGGTCCGTAACGGGGAGAGCATTTTGGGGACAATCCCTCTTTCCTGCATCCTTTGGCCTTGGAGCATCTTCTACCTTCCATCTTCTGTCACCCGGGTCTTCTCCACCCTGGGTGGTTTCTAGACCCTGGATGGTTTCTAGACCACAAAACATCCCCTTAGCTAAAAACCCCTAATTTCATCAAGAGGCTGGAAGGCAGAAAAGATTGGGTTTTTTTTTTTCCTTAAAATATGAATTTCTCTTGAGTGAAGGTCGCCGAGGAATTCGTTTGGGGACAAAACGGCTTTTAAATTCAGCAGGAAAAAAACCCAAACCCGAGCCCGTAAGAGCTTTCAGCTTTACGAATTTTAAATTCTTACGGGGATTGTGGTGGCTCTGGCTCCCTTTGATGAGCAGAAAGAGGAAGGTTGGTACGTGGAGAGGTACAAATTCAATCCTGGATATTCTGCAAGGGCTACTAATGGCAGATATTAATATTAGGTAACAGCTATTTTGTGCAGCTCCGTGGAACGATGTCTATATTAATTCCTGGAGGTGTTAACTGACATTGATTAATGAAGTGGATGAGCTTCCTCATTCCCATGGGCTCTGCTTTCCTCTCCCTGCTCTGAAGAGCTGCTCCCTGTGTGATGGAGGGGGTGGTTTACTGGGCGTCCCAGCGAACCCAGCGCCCCCTGTACCAGACCCCCAGAGATGCTGCTTGGGACCACTTGGGACCCATGGATGGTGATGAGGGACCACATCCTGCCTTTGGACCCTGATGATGCTGGAACATCATCCCTGGTGTCCCTGGACCATCCACAGAATCACACGGGGTTGGACGGGACCTCTGGAGAACATCTCCTCCAACCCCCTGCCAAAGCAAGGCCACCCAGAGCAGGTCCCACTTGAACCCATCCAGGCAGGGGTTGGAATGTCTCCAGAGAAGGAGACTCCACCACCTCTCTGGGCAGCCTCTGCCAGGGCTCTGCCCCCCTCAAAGTGAAGAAGTTCCTCCTCATGTTTAGGTGGAACTTCTTATATTCCAATTTCTGCCCAACTCGCCCCCGGAGTTGAAGCATCAAGTTTCAACTGAGACGTAAAGTCTTTTTGCCCAAAAATTGAGATTTCTGGAGAGAAGAGGAGCTTCTGGCCCTTAATAATGTAATCCTTGAATTGAATTCTCTGGGATGGTTGAGGAACTTGAGGGACCCTTCCCTCCCTCTTCCACTTCTGCAGGTCCCCGATGCCACCTCCTTGCTTGAGCCCGGTGTTTCTTCCTAGAGGAGCTGGGACCTATTTTGGGGACTCTGTTCCCATCCAGGCTGTCACTGAGGGTTCAAATCAACTGATACTGGGGCGACGTGAGTCCGGGTTGGATTTTTCTGGTGATATTTTGGATTTTTTTCGTTCGACACGCGGGGAAATAACTCCTGTCACCTGCTGTCCGCGTCGTCACACGCCGCCTACCTACGGAACGCGCCGTTTAATCAAAGTGACAAATCTAGAGGCAGCGAAAATGAAGCAATTAATTGAACCGGGTGGATTTTTTTATTTTTTCCTCCCCGATTCACTAGAGATGAATTTAGACCATTAGGGTTCTTTTCCGTTTGAAATATCACACTAAACCAGGCTGCTTTTCCCTGCAAGGAGAAGAATGAAAGGGAGTAAAAGCCTTAGGGTAGAGGGCACGGGTGTTTTCACAGCAAGAGAGGGCTTCTTGGTAGAAGAGGTTGTCACGTGTTTCCAAGTCTCATCTTTTTATTCTAAGCCGCGGGGACTTCACTTAAACCTTCAACCTTTCCTTAACTTCTACGAAATGGAGTGTGCATCTGAAATAATATTTATGCCTTTTTGTTCACAGCTGAGGTTTAAACAACCGAAGTTTTTTTTTGGTTGGTGGTTTTTTTCCCTCCTCTTCCTTTTTTTTTTTAGCGCAAATGAAAACAGAATATTTACAGCTCATTGCAAATCACGGCGCGTTTCCTTCTGGTTGACTTTGGGGTAATCACCAAAGGGATATTGGATCTAAAATAGTTCCTTCCCCTTACTTGGTATTCGACGTGCTCTCCTTGTCAGCTTGTTACTAAATGATTTTACAGCTGAATTTTTGCATTTGTAGACCATTTATTTTTTTTTGGTTAGGTTTCACTGAATTAGGAGGCTAGAAAAAGCTGCTGTGGTTGCTTGTTCCAGTCTCCTGTGGTCTATCAGCTGCTGCATTTTCCCTGTGGTTCCTAATCAGAAGGTTTTCTAGGTTGGAAGACCTCTTCATTCTGGGGGTGGTAAGAACCTGGGCCCAGGTTGCCCAGAGAAAGCTGTGGCTGCCCCATCTTTAGAGGTGTTCAAGGCCTGATGGGGCTTGGAGCAACCTGGTCTGGTGGGAGGTGTCCCTGCCCAGGGCAGGGGGTTGGAACTGGATGGTCTTCAAAATTCCTTCCATCCCAAACCATTCTGTGGTGCTGGTGATGGCCAGACCACGTGCCTTGGTACGTTGGTGCAGAGTGGTTCATGCCTCTGATGGTGCTTTGGGTTTATGGTGTAACTGAGAGGGAATTGAGATGATGTCCACTTTGCCAAGTTGGTAAATCACCTTTCAAAGATGAGCTGAAGGTGAATCCAGGAATTTCACAGGGATTTCCCTGGCTTCAAGTTGTGGCATTTAGTACTTACAGGGAAAGAAATGGCAAATCCATTATTTTCTAGAGGTTGGAGATTAGAGATTTACTGGGAGACTGGGCTCTTGTGTAAACTGGGATTGGAGGAAGATGCTGAGAAAGCAGTGCCGTCTCTTGGGCAACCAACTTGTGTGCAACTGGGAGAAGGGCTGTTGAACATCTCAGATACTTTACTAAGTGTTTCGAAGTGACTAAGTGACCAGAAGTGACCAGGACTCTCAGGTTGTGCCCAGCCTGTGACTGATGGAGAACATCATGAAGTTCAGGTACCACGGGTGGTGGCAACAGGAAGGGTGTCCCAGCTCAGCGTGGCTTTGCAATGCCAGGTTGTTACTGGTGGGGGGGATTTGTGGACTGGGAATGGAAAAGAAAGAAATTGAGCACCAATTACCTCGTTAGTGCCACCGTCCTGTCCCCATGGCAGCCCCGTCGGTGAGTTATCAACCCCCAAGTGAGCAGGTAGGGATGGCTGCTCCTTGATTGACAGGGGGCTACTGAGGCTTCGAGATTATGGGCTCTGACTTCTTAAAGAAGAACTTAATTAGCTCTGCTCCAAGAGGTCCATTCTCCCCTTCACACGCCTGCATAACTCCGACTGACATTAATGGGAGGTAGATACTGGGAGGAGAATAGACCCAGAAGAAAAGGTGGGGGAGGTGAGGGATGGAGAGAGAGATGGAAAAGGAGATGGAGGAGGAGTGAGAAGGGATCACGATGGAAAGAAACTACTGGGGGAGTGAGTAGGTGCATCCCTCGGGAGGAGAGGTGACCTGCCTCGCTGGATGAAGGATACTGGGAGCACTGGGATGTGCTGTTGGCTTCCCCCTTTTCTTGCTGGGGAAGCAAGACCATGGCAGATCACAGAATGCTATGGGGTTAGAAGGGACCTCTGGAGATCACCTGGTCCAACCTCCCCTCCTCCAAGATGTCGGAGGACTCTTCCCCAAGAGTAAAATCCTTGGGAAATCTCCCTCTCTCTCCTCTTTTCTTTCCGAAACTCCCAATTTCCCTCCTGTCGCTCCGTGAAGCCCCCAAACAAAAATCCCCCCCCCAATTTCAGCAGCAGCAGCCAGAGGGGGTTGGATGCGTGAACGAAAGCTCCCGTTTCAAGTCGAGTCAAGACGAGAGAGAAGCCAAATGGAATAAGACATAAACTATAGAAATGATGAATGGCCGCGTTTGGTGTGTCTGGAGATGGGAAAGGAGCCGCTGTGCATAATTAAAGAGGGGATAAATGGAAATGTACATGGTCGCTACTAACTAAAGAGCATGATGAATGGGTTCTACTCCGTCACGTTCTTCTGTCCCACAGGTTCCCGGCGAGGTTTTTGGGCTCTTTATTCTACTTTCCTTTCTTTGACCAACTTCTTGGTAGGATGTAAAGGAGACACGGGTTGATTCCTCCACCCAACGTTCCTCCAAAATCTCTCTCTCCTGCTGAAACTCTCACCAGGGCAGGGGAGAAATTAAAGGCTTGTCTTGACACACACACCCCACCCCCCCCACCCCCCTTCTTCCTCCCTAGAACTGAATAGTTTTTTTGTGCTCAACCCTAAATGAAGAAAATTGGTGATAAATCTCCCGTTAGGGACCATACTGAGGTCAATGAACTAAATCGTGCAGTGCAGTTTGCCTTCATAACGTTTGCCAGGTACCTGCAATCAAGGTGCTAATTTGAAAAGGCTCCTTAATTATTTTTAAATAGTATTTTAGTTTGTGGAGTCCATAAGGTGGGCTTTTTTTTCACTGGGCTGAAGCAGCTGAGATATGGGATGGGGAAGCTGCAGCGGAGAGCTTTGGCCATCACAAAGCCACATCTCCTGCACGGGAAGAGCTTGGTGACATTTGGGGCTCATGGCTGTCATGAGGGATGGATGTCCGTGGTGATAGATGTCATCTCATCCCTTGCTGAAGAGCTCATGGGGCAGCCAAAGCCATTGTCAGAGGTGTCAGGTCCCAGTGGTGGTGGTGGGACACAGAGCTATGGGTTGGGCACGGACTTGCACACCTTCCTGGTGTTGTGCCACCGACCTACCACCTGGCTACCAGCCTGGTGGCTCAGCAGCCTGCTGGTGGACATGTAACTCCCTCTAATCCAGAGGTGGATGTGGGAATTCGGGCAGTGCTTGGGGAGAAAGGCTGAAAAGTTGAGAAGAGATTGCCAAATTGGAGGAACCACTTGGTTCCCTGCTAAATCTGCTGGACTCAAAGCCCGTGTAGAAGACACACGCGGTGAGGTGGGTCCCCATTCCGTGTGGGGACCTGTGTTGGTCAGGGTGACTTGCTAATAACACCATAAATCCCTAAACCATAGAGGAACAGCCTTGTGCTGCAAATAAACCCACTTCCTGGCTCCGTGACGCTGGTTTCTCTTTGTGGAATTGGAGCACGTGGTTGGAGAAGAAACGAAACCTTCTGAGAAGTGGAGAGATGGTTGTTCAATGTGTTGCCAGATTTGAGAGCAGCATCACTGGATTCTCATTCTTTCTTCTTCTTCCTGCACCCATCAGTGTGTGTCCCCATGTATTTTAAATACCCCAAGTGGTACCTGAAATAGTAGCGCGTTTCGGTGGAGGTGGCTCCATTCCTTAACGAGTTTGCAGAGATTAAATCACTACGATCAAAAAAATTCTTGATGGGCAATAATGAAGGTCAAAAAGATATTTGCCAACTAAGGGAGATGTGTCTGTGTTATATTAAACCCCCAAATCTACATTTCTCAAGTATTTTTACTTGGCTGCTTTATGATATCAACATGAAGTGCCTTAAGACCCAGAGGAAAATGAGTTTAAATTCGCAATAAAAATACATACAAATGCAGATTATATGGAGCGTTTCCATCTTCTGTTCCTCTACTTCTATTTTTTTTATTGAAATTTGACTCAAAACACAATGAGTATGTAAAATGCCTCCTCGGAATATAATAAAAGGTAGTATTAATTTGCCCAGATAGCATTAATATTTAAAGAACAGACGTTTAAGTAATCATAATGCTACAAACTCAGGTTGAACATGAAATACCTTTGTCTGTAAAAAACCAACACCCCAATCCATGGACTCCAAAATCCAAATTTGCCCATAATAAGCTTGGGAAACATCCCTGTTGGACTTTTTGAGGTAGAGAAGTTGTTTTTGCAACTTAGGATGTGTTTAGAAAAGGCATCAGAGGGATTCAACGGGGCTTAGATGTGACAATGCGAGCGCGACAACATGGACATGAGGGCATGGGCCTCAGAAGGGAACATGCTGTTGCTGAGGTGGTTTCTCAAGGCTTTGCACCATCTTGTACCATAACGTAGGGTCCTGCACCTGGGGAGGAATAACCCCTGCACCAGGTGACCTGCTGGAGAGCAGCTCTGAGGAAAAAGACCTGGAAGTCCTGGTGGACAACAGGATGCCCAGGAGACAGCAATGGGCCCTTGTGTCCAAGAAGGCCAATGGCATCCTGGGGGGCATCAAGAAGAGCGTGGCTAGCAGGTGGAGAGAGGTCATCCTGCCCCTCTGCTCTGCCCTGGGGAGGCTCCATCTGGAGCACTGGGTCCAGTTTTGGGCTCCCCAGTTCCAGAAGGACAGGGAAGTGCTGGAGAGGGGACAGCAGAGGCTACAAAGATGCTGAGGGGCTTGGAGCATCTCTCCTTTGAGGAAAGGCTGAGGGACTTGGATTTTTTGAGTCTGGAGAAGAGAAGGCTGAGGGGGGAGCTGATCAATGATTACAAATACTTCAAGGGAGGGTGTCAGGAGTTGGGGCTTGTCTTTTCTCAGTGGTGCTCAGTGACAGGAGAAAAGGAAATGGGCACAAACTTGATCATAAGAAGTTCCATCTCAACGTGAGATGTTGAGGAACTTCTTTCCTGTGAGGGTGGCAGATCCCTGGCAGAGGCTGCCCAGAGAGGTGGTGGAGTCTCCTTCTCTGGAGACATTCCAACCCCACCTGGGTTCCTGTGGGACCTGCTCTGGGTGGCCCTGCTTTGTCAGGGGGTTGGCCTAGATGTTCTCCAGAGTTCCCTTCCAACCCCATATGATTCTATGATTCTATAATCTTGCTCCATCCATCTTCTTTACACTGTTTTCATTTTCACCATTGTCCTTCGTCGCCGACCACGTCCTCTGCTTGGCCTTACCCATGCCCCGAGCAGGGGCTGGACCAAAGGACCTCCTCAGGTCCTTCCCAACCTAAGTCTTTCCATGTGTTCACTTTGGATTAATGGGACACGGAGCAATTGCTCCCGAGCCCAAACCTCAGAGGTTGAGTTAGGGACATTATTACAGTAAGGCTGGACTATCTAGAGGGACATTAAGAGCTTTAAAGTCCCCATGTAGCTTCTGGAGGCACCTTGAGTGATGGTGGCTGAAAGCTAACCTCCTTTGGTGGAGATGGGAAGCTCCAGATGAAGCCCTGAGCAGTGGCAGGGTGAGGTATGGGCAAGTTTTGAACTTTCATTTGCTGCGTCCCTGTTACGTTCAGATTCTGTAAACCAAACGTGAATTTTTAAAATCTTTAAAATCAAATTCCCTCTGACAGAGCCTGATGCTGCTGGTAACTGCAAACCCTCCTTCTTTTTGGCTAAGTCTGTATTTTAAGCTCCTCTGAGCTTCATTGCTACTTGACAATCAAGATATAGCTCATTTTCTTCTGAGAACAAAATGTTATGAGGAGAATATGTTTCTCTTTTCTGCCTCAGATGAATGTATTTTTTTTTTTGGGGATAGCTGAATTCCAAGGGCAATAAACACTAAACAAGGGAAAGAAAGGGAAAAGGCACATTCAAAACCTGTTCACATACTCGGTGCTTTCTGCTGTTATTGCTTTGGATCAGGTTATAAAGAGCACCCAGCACAGGGACAGGTTTTGAAGGGTGATGGACGTCCACCAGCTCCTTTTCTTCTCTGGATTTTCCCCAAAGAGCAGGTCAGGACACGGTGGGTTCTTTGTAAATCCTCCTTCTTGCGTGAGGGTGCGGTGGAGCCTGTGGGAAATCAGCCTGTCCCACCACAGACGTGGGTCAGGGATGAGTTTGTCAGTGTTGGGTTGATGGTTGAACTCATTGATCCCAAAGGTCCTTTCCAACCAAGCCAATTCCATGATTCTGTGATAATAAATGGAAGCTACAGTGCCCAAACTGGGCTGGAATTAGGTCTTTTGTGTGCAGGAGAATGGCAAAAAATTGGACATTTCTCCAACCCAAAGCAAGGCCAAGTTTGTGCTGGTTTGGGTTGACCCATGGTGGGCCAACTGTCATTTCCTTCTGATGTTGGGACGCCTGCAGTGAGCAGGGCTCTGGTTGATTAGGTTAATGAATATGTTTGATGTAGGGTTTCTCATAGAATTACAGAACTGTTTGGGTTGGAAGGGACCTTAAACATCATCTCATTCCAACCCCCTGCCATGAGAAGAGACATCTCCCACCAGACCAGGTTCTCCGCTTAAAAATATGTCTTAAATCGGGAAGAAACAGACTATTTCAAGGAAAAGAGAAGAAAATGATCCATTAGACAGAGAATAGCTGCACAGCAAGCAATATCCAATAACCCCCGCGGCCGGGAAGCATTTTCTTGTCACCGGGACCAAAATAGGAGGTTTTAGGAGAAATTTGGGAAGCGGAGATCCCGTGTGCGCGATGCGGGATGGCGGAGCTCGGGTCGCTCTTAGCTTCATTTCCTTGAATTTTCGAGCATGTAATTCTCAGCTCTGAAATATTGATATTGCTCCACCTAATGACAGGAGCTCCACGCTGGCAAATGTCTTCGGGTTTGTAGTTAAATGAGGAGCGATGATGTTAACAAAGGTAACAACAAGCCATTAGGAAATCTCGGCGCCGCATCTCGGCATGAGGATGCTATTAAAGTGTCAGCGCCGCGGTGAATACCAATATTAACGGCGGAGCCAAACTTTGAATGATTTATGACAAGAGGGGCTGCCTCGGCGCAGAGAGAGAGGAGCAGAAGGAGAAGCCAACCTGGAGGGGGAAGGAAAGGAGGAGAAGATAATACCAAGGATGGAACTTGCTATTAAAGAAAAGCAAAAAAAAAAAAACCCAAAACGGGTACTGTAGTCAGGAAGAAGTGATTTTATGTGAGGCAGTAGAATATTTTTGAACGGAAACGTTTTGAGGTGTACCCAGATGATGGAAATTTTCGTTTCTTTTTTCACTTTGATGTCATAGCGTTGCTAAAATAGCAAATTTAAACATGAGCTGATCACATCTCAACTTCTTTCCTGTGAGGGTGGCAGAGCCCTGGCGGAGGCTGCCCAGAGAGGTGGTGGAGTCTCCTCCTCTGGAGACATTCCAACCCCACCTGGACACGTTCCTGTGGGACCTGCTCTGGGTGGATCTGCTTTGGCAGGGGGATGGAGTAGATCTCCAGAGATGTGGAGAAGGGATCTCCAGAGGTCCCTTCCAACTCCCTATCGTTCTGTGATTCTGTAATTGGCAGCTTTATGGATCCCTAACTGGTATTTTTTGTCTGGATCAAGTGTGCTACCACTGGGATGGTAGAATATGAGAAGAGAAGGCTCTAGGGAGACCTTAGAGCCCCTTCTGGTCCCTAAAGGGGGAAAGGTGGGGAGGAACTTGTGATAAGTGAATGGAGTCATAGATGAGGGGCAAGGGTTTGACACTGAAAGAGGGGAGATGGAGCTGAGATGTGGGGAAGAACTTCTTTGGTGTGTGGGTGGTGAGACCCTGGCCCAGGTTGCCCCGAGAACCTGTGGTTGCCCCATCCCTGGAGGGGTTCAAGGCCAGGCTGGATTAACGTGGGCTGGTGGGAGGTGTCCCTGCCCAGGGCGCTGGAGGGGAAGGGAGTGTGACTCAGCTCCTCGTCAGAGTTGCTCCATGAAGCGAGGCGAATCACCATGTCTCAAACGAAGTGACCTTTTCCACTTCTCATACCTTCTGGCCTTTCTCTCCGCATTCATTAGCGTTGCCTCTTTTTAGCAGCTCTCTGCTCGCCGCCTTCCCAAACAGCCCCACACCCTCCCATCCCATTCTACCCCATCCTTGCACCCAGGCTCATCCCACACAGTCCTACGATGGCTGGTGAACATCTTCCCCCAGCTTTCTACCCTTCAGAACAGCCTCTTGGCCTCTTCCATCCAAAGAGCATCCATCCCGTCGCTTCCGATCCAGAGATTTGTAACATCTGATTATCCTAACACCATTCCCCCTGCAGTTGCTGGCTGCCTGGAGCTGGCCAATTACCTCAGATAACTCCTGTGTGAGTGTGTGTGAGTGTGTGTACACGTCTCTGAGTCGGAGACGCTTGTTGCCTTGAAGCTACAGCTCACCCCGGGTGGGAACGCAACAAGATTTTGTTTTTTTCTTGGGTTTTTATGGGTTTCTTTCGCTTTTTCTGTGAGCAACGGCGAAGGGAGGTTTGGGCTCTCGTTGCCTTCTGTGATCACGGACACGTCCTGCTCCCCGAGGCTCAACCCCACGCACCTCCTCTCTCAAAGAAACCCCATTTTACCTCCTTTTGGAGCAAATTCTCAGTTTTCCAGAAAATATCCCTAGAAGGCACAGTGATGTGAAGCTCCTATTTTACATACCTGGACTGCATTCCCAAAATACATTAATTTATATGAATCATTAAGTCCAAATGCCCCCAACTTTGGTGTAACTCGTATAGCACCCTTAGAAAATATATATATATATATATTAAATGAAGCAACCTTTCTCTGCGTGTCACCCACGGCATGTGGGATGAACAGGGCCAGTACAAACCAATGCAGAGCTGAAAGGCACTGGGAGGATGCTGGGGAGAGGGAGGTGGCTGGAAGCGGTGCGAAGGGAACCTGGATTTTGGCCAATCCAGCTGCTGGCAAAGCTTTGGCACTTAATGGATTGCGAGAGGTGAACTGGGATGGGAATTTGAGACGTGACAGTTCCTACATTTAGCAATCTGAAGAGACTTTCCTAGAGCTCTTGGCTGGTGGTTAAAGAGCCCTCTGACTCAGCCTAGATTAGCCTTTTTTTTGATAACGAGAAGTTAATTAATTAATGGCTGACTAAGGGAAGGGAGGGTGGCACCGGCAGGCGGGAGATAACAGGTCTACCCAGGAGTAGAGTATCTACCTCCCTTCTGACTGCGGATGACCCATTTTCAAACTTCTCCTTTGGCTCAGACTGGGAATTCTGGTTTTCCGGGAACGGAGAGTGTTTCGTCGATGTAGTGATTGAGTATATTTTGGAAGGATGCATCCTGGAGGTGTCCGTTTCGGGATGGGGAAGGCTTTTGGAGGAAAAAAAACCCAACCCTATGAAACATTGTTGTGAGGATTGAACCGCTAATAAATGCATTTAAATATGGCATTTATTAGCCTGCTGCCTCTCTTGGCATGGTCAAATGGGAGATGGCATCTCTGCTGTCACGAAAAAATGGAGGAGCAGCTTTTCCCCGCGCCAGCGTCTGAGCAACGGTTCATGCACCAAAGGCAGAACAAGCCCCATCGATCCGAGCTCCGCTCCGGAGTCTCCGGAGGGAAAAGTAAACCAGCATTGATTTGAAAAGAGTAGGAATGGAACTGGGGGTGTTGTTTACTAGGGATGGATAAAAATGAGTGACCTTTCTGCTGCGCTCCATCCGCTTAAATCAAAGAGTAATAAACGAGGCAGCGTTTTCGGACAAACTGATCGATAGACTGGTGGAGTCAAGGAACCTCATCTCCCACAAGGTAACTGGATTGGACTTTGTCGGGGGAGTTATAGCCTTGTGTGGCTCCACGTAGTCCTTGGAAGCCTCAGGAAAGCATCCCAAAAAAAAGGGAAGAAGGATTTGGTTGGAAAAGCAACCCCGGGGAATTTTTGCTACAACCTACAGGCAATTTTGGGGGGTTGGAGGGAGTCCACGTGTTCCAAACCTGGAGGGAGTGGTGGAGAAAAAGCACTTAAATAGGAATTATCTCTGTCAGGTTGTGCAAACCTTCCAGACACTGGAAATTACCCTGCAGGAATTTAGAATCCAGATCTACAAGGCTCAGGTTGTTACCATTAATCGCAGATTCACAGGATGAGATGGGGTTGGAAGGGACCTCTGGAGCTCATCTAGTCCAACCCCCTGCCAAAGCAGGGCCACCCAGAACAGGTCCCACAGGAAAGTGCCAGGGTGAGGTTTGGAATGTCTTCAGAGAAAGAGACTCCACCACTTCTCTGGAAAGCATGTTCCAGTGCTCAAAGGAAAGAAGTTCCTTCTCATGTTGAGAAGGATTTGACTTATGGTCAAGTTTGTGCCCGTTCCCTCTTGTCCTGTCCCTGGGCACCACTGAGGCCCCATCCTCCTGACACCCACCCTTGAAGTATTTATAGGTGTTGATCCTTCTTGTGTCCTTCTTGAACTGGGGAGCTCAGAACTGATCCCAGTGCTCCAGATGGGGCCTCCCCAGGGCAGAGTAGGGGAGGAGGATGACCCAGGTCATACTCCGGGTGGCTTCAGCCTGGAGAAAAGGAGGCTGAGGGGAGACCTTCTCACTCTCTCCAACTCCCTGAAAGGAGGGTGTAGCCAGGGGACGTCGTTCTCTTCTCCCAAGGAGAAGAGGAACAAGAGGAAGTGGCCTGAAGTTGCATCAGGGGAGATTTAGGATGGATATCAGGAAAAATGTTTCCACTGAAAGGGGTTATTAAGCCTTGGAAATGTCACCTCACCTGGCCCCAGGGTGTCACCATCCCTGGAGGTATTCAAAAACAGAGTTGACATAGTGACATGGTTTAATGAGGTTTTTATCAGAGTTAGGTTGATGGTTGGACTTGATCTTAAAGTTCCCTTCCAACCTGGACAATTCTATGATTCATCTGAGCGACTCTGGTGGTCCAGCCCTTCATACAAAATCTTCTCTCAATATAGTTATTTCTTTTTGTGAGGACTTCATTAGTTGATGCAATTCTCCTGGAAAGGTTTGCTTTTCTGGGGACCGATTTGCCGGCCGTAAGTTGGATTGTAGCAGGTTTGAAAACCTTCTGCACAATAATAATGAAAAAAAAAATAATAATAGTAATACTTTGCACCTCTGCAGCTGTTTTTTCACACAAAGAACTGAGAGCACTTGAGGGGAATTCGCCAAGTCTACGTGACAGAACATCAAAGCCAGCTGTTGGATTGTTACTTGTGCTTCTCAGAAATTCCCAATAATTTTTAGCCTCTATTTTGTGGATAAAGATGTTGAGAAAAAGGTCCGGATGGTGCACGCAGAATTAGTGGCTAAGATCAACTCCACTTTGCTTCCTTACTCACAATACCAAAAAGGTCTTTGAAAGGGTCTTTTTTTCTTTATAAACTAGTTAAGCTTAATTTATCCTTTTTTTTCTTTCCTTTTCTCTCTTTTTTTATATATTTACAATCCATTTGCTCTGTGCTTTTCTGCCTAATTATTAAGAGTAATGTCACACCCCTTTCCCCGGCGGCATTCTACGCGCCGATCTTCTCTGTAATTATATTTCGCACTTAAATAATAGTTTTCACTCAGATTTCCAAGTGTTTTACAAAGGTGGTAAAATTTTCTCTGCGCAGCCTCGGGGAGCTGCATAATGGAGAGGTGAGTTCTGAACTGGATCCTTCTCCAAGATGGAGAAGGTTCTGAACTGGATCCTTCTCCTAGATGGATCCAAGGGCAGAGATGGAGACGTCACAGCTCTTATTTCCCCTCTTCCCTGGACAGGACCCTTTCCTTTTCACCCCCTTGGGAATAGGGTCCTAATGTCTTCACTCTGGAAACAGGTAGCCTGTAGACATCCATGGACAGGTTGGGGGCTGATCTGCTGGAGAACAGCTCTGCAGAGAGTCCTGGTGGGCAACAAGTTGCCCAAGAGGCAGCAATGTGCACTTGTGGTCAAGAAGGCCAATGGTCTATTGAGGTACAGTCAAAAGAATGTGGCCAAGTGGTCAAGGGAGATCATCCTCCCCCTCTGCTCTGCCCTGGGGAGGTCACAGTTGGAGCACTGGGTCCAGTTCTGGGCTTCCCAGTTCCAGAAGGACAGGGAACTGCTGGAGAGGGGACAGAGGAGGCTTCAAAGATGGTCAAGGAACTGTACTTTCCTCTCTGCTGAGGAAAGGCTGAGAGACCTGGGGATGTTCAGTCTGGAGAAGAGAAGACTGAGGGGGGACCTCATCAGTGATGAGCAATAGCTAAAGGGCAGGTGGCAAGAGGATGGGGCCAGACTCTTCTCAGTGGTGTCTGGTGACACAACAAGGGGCAACGGGCACAAACTGGAACATGGGAAGTTCCATCTCAACATGGGGAAAAACCTCTTTCCTTTGAGGGTGGCAGAGCCCTGAAAGAGGTTGCCCAGAGAGGGTGTGGAGACTCCTCCTCTGAATTCCAAACCTGCCTGGATGGGTTCCTGTCCAACCTGCTCTGGGTGGCCCTTCATTGGGATGCTTTGGGATGGAGTTAGATGAGATGATCTCCAGAGGTCCCTTCCAACCCTTCCTGGTCTGTGATCCTGTGATCCTTTTCCATGTGCAGCCAGTTGGGTACCGCTCACACCTGTGACACAGTTGCAGCTGTAGGAGAGAGGTTCTCCTTCTCAGGAGGGCTCCAAAACCTGGTCATTTCTGTTGAGTTCATCCTAAGAAATACACGGATGTGTTTTTCCCCCGTTTCACAACCCAAACTCCTGTCCATAAGTGTTTTTTACCACTGAGCCCTCTCAGGTGTATTACAAGAAACCCTAGAGCTCTTTCCTTCCACATGAGTTGTCATCTCCTCTTCCATGGACTCTCCTCATGCCAGTCCATGGACCTGAGTTATTCCCTCTAGTCTCATCTCCTAAATGGCCAGGGAGTCTCTCTTAGAGCTTCCAGTCGCTGCTGTCAGATAAAATTCTCTTTAGTCTGATACAGGACATGCCTGAATCTCCACAGAAGAACTTTGACAAAGATGCACCGTCCATTCAGGAAGAAATAACTGGGAAAACTGGTTCCTGGTGGGGCCTCTTTGGAGGAAATACATACTTGCCTTCAAATAGTAATAATAATGGGGAAATAATTCAACGTGGCAGAGTTAAGGTGTGATAAAACATTTATTCCTCCCTACGTGACAAAAAAAAATGTGTTTATGTTTATGTGGCAGCGTAAGATTTATAGTATCATTAACTATTCATTTCCCTGCCTTTAACTGGTTGGGGTTTCCAGATGATGTGATAGAACATGGTGTTGCTTTCCTTCAGCAGCCTTCAAAGTTGGGTTTTCTTTTTCTAAATGGCATTTTGGGGGCATTGGATTTTTAGAAAGAATCATTTTTTTTGTTTAGGAGAGAAGAAAAATGCCTGAGGTCGCCCATTGTGTCGGGGAGAGATTTGGTCTCTCTGATTTCACTGCAACAAAGGTGTCGGGGACCAGCAGCCTGATAGTTTCACCTTCTCCCTATGTACAAAATCACAGAATCCCAGAATGCTATGGGGTTGGAGGGGACCTCTGGAGATGAGCGAGTCCAAACCCCAGCCAGAGCAGGGCCACCCACAGCAGGTCCCACAGGAACATCTCCAGGTGGGTTTTGAATGTCTCCAGAGATGGAGACTCCACCGTGTCTCTGGGCAGCCTCTGCCAGGGCTCTGCCACCCTCAAAAGAAAGAAGTTCCTCCTAACGTTGAGGTGGAACTTCTCTCTTCTTCAGACTAAAAAACCCCAAGTCCCTCAGCCTTTCCTCAGAAGAGATGTTCTAGTCCCCTAATCATCTTTGTAGTCCTCTGCTGTCCCCTCTCCAGCAGTTCCCTGTCCTGGAACTGGGGAGCCCACAACTGGTCCCAGTGCTCCACCTGGGACCATGCTGGTTTTTCCATGCCCCTTTCTATTGTGTTCACCCAACGAGTGAAATTTCCACCCTGAAGATGGGCTAAGAGGATGAGGAGGGACCTGCCAGGGTTGGGTCCGCTTCAGACGTTCAACGTGTATCTCAGACCCAACTGGTGCCTTCATCTCTAATTCAGTAACCTATTTCACACCCCAGAAATGCCTTTTTTTTTAGTGCTCTCCAAAAAGATGGCCCCTTTAATGTATATTTTATGACTGTGGGGCCCAGCGAGGGAGAAAGCATTATTGTTTGGAAATCTCTCTGTCAGTACACATTAAACTGGGGCTTAGTCATGGGTAATTAGCAAGCATTGACCCACACGCTGATTTATACCGTATTTCGGGAGCTAAAAAGAATCATTTTTGCTGAAGAACAAAAAGTCCTGCATATTCCAGGAAGGACAGGGCTGGTGGGATGCTCGAGTCCTCCAGGAACAGAGACGTGGCCCCGAAGATCAAAACTCAACTTTATTTCTTTAAACGTGGAGGATTTCTAAAACCTTTTATCTTATTTAAAGCCGGAGAGTAATAATTTACATAGCGCTGAGGTGTAATGAATTGTAATTAAGCAAGAGTCATTAAACAACTGACCTTCCAGACGTAGACCAAGCTGGTTGGTTGTTCCAGGAGACTTCTTGGAGGGGGAGGGGGATGGAAGTGTGAAAAAGAAAGAGTGTGAGTATCTATGTGTGTCTAAACGAGCTAAAATGGTAATTATTGCACCGTTGCGTCCCTCTTATAAAATTGTAGCATCCTCTTCTTTTTTTTTGGTGGGGAGGTGGATTTCTTCCAATCCTGATACTTCATGAAAAAACGGGAGGGAAGAAAAATCAAGGCGCGATGTCGTCCCTGTTCATAAGATTCTTCCTCTCTCCATCACTCAATAAGTCACTCAATAGGTAAAAATCACTCGAAGTGGCGATGGGCCCCAGCAAAACGTTGTGGTTTTATTATCCTGGTTGTGAAAATAAACGTGGGGACAGTATTTACACTCGATGCCTCGTGCTATCTATCGGTGAACGCCCAGAAAATCAAATGGGGGAAAAAACCAAACCATAGAGATGAAATTTAGGTTCTTTTTTTTTTTGGTATTTGGCTCAAGAATAGACAGCAAATCAGTCTGGATAATCTGTGCCCAGTGAGAAGTGGGACAGATTTGGGCGTGGAGGAAGTAGGTGAAGGAACCTGTTATAGCTTGGTTGCAATTTCTGCCCTTTTTCCTTTGGATATAAACTCATTCCTTTGAAGCAGAGCTGGGTAAATCATAGAATTATCCAGGTTGGAAGGGACCTTTAGGATCATTGAGTCCAACCATCAACCCAACGCTACCAAAGCCACCACTAACCCATGTCCCTCAGCACCACGTCAGCCCAGCTTTTAAATACCTTCAGGGATGGTGACTCCACCACTTCCCTGGGCAGCCTTTTCCAGGGCTTGACAACCCTTTGGATGAAGAAATTTTTCCTAATATCCATCCCAAATCTTGGTCTCTTTCCATGCGGGCGATAAGTTTCCCTGTTCGGGTTGAATGAACTCTTTAAAAATGAAGAAAAAATTCTTGAGGTGTCTTTTTGTATCTTTGATTGACCCAAGTCCAGGGTTCCTTCAACATCTTAACTTCTATCCCAAGTATTTTCTTTGGATCAGCACGTCTCCTTTGGCCATTGGGTTGGGCTTCTCAAAGGCAGTTCTGGAGCTGGGGGGGTGTGTGTGGGTGATTATTAACAAACAATTACTTTTACAACGTCGTTTCTTTCGCTGGGATTTGGTATTTGATCGAACCGGCCCAAACTCTATTCCAGCTATAAATGAGACTTTACGGCCAGGATTTGAAAAGCAGCTCCATGCCCTGAGTTATGGATGCAAAGAGCTTTCGTTAATGAATTTTTCAACTTTAGTAACCCAGGAAATTGAAAATGGGAGAAAGAGAGGAGAGAGGAGTATATTCTTGCTATGAAACAAACGCGTCTAAGATCCCGGAATAAAAGATTGTAAATTAGCTGTTGGGTATTTTATGATCTCTATTTTGACTTGTCTCTTTTCCAGCTTTTCCTTAATGAGACTGTCTTAAAAATTATAGCCCTATTCTTACAATAACTGCTATGGATACCCTTACGATATGCCAAATATATCTGAAGGCTGGAAAAAACACGGAGCAGATGGGGAGCAGATGCACGTAGCACTTTATTCCGGCCTTTTTCCAGTGGTGGGGCAGGGTCGAGGCTCTATCCTGCTCTGGGTCTAGGCAGGTAGGAACAGCTGTGGTCCAAAAATGATTAATATCCCATAATGTTATTGGGACCTTGTGATATGGTTTGGATTCATAGAATTCAAATCATTATTTGAGCTTGAAGGGAGCTTGAAGATCATCTAATCCCCCCAACCTCCCCCCAGCCCAGGTTGCTCCAAGCCCCATCCAACCTGGCCTTGAAGCCCTCCAGGGATGGGGCAGCCACAGCTTCTCTGGGCA
This sequence comes from Scolopax bukidnonensis, assembly GCA_028571045.1. NCBI lineage: Eukaryota > Metazoa > Chordata > Aves > Charadriiformes > Scolopacidae > Scolopax > Scolopax bukidnonensis. Next base: position 1,799,084 of record JAOWAV010000019.1, on the reverse strand, counting down.
ACCTGGGCCAGGCTCTCACCACCCTCACAGCAAAGAATTTCTTCCCCACATCTCATCTCAATCTCCCCTCTTTCAGTGTCAAACCCTTCCCCCTCATCCTCTTCCTCCCCTCCCTGATCCAGAGTCCCTTCCCAGCTTCCCTGGAGCCCATGGGGTCAGATCACCCTCGTGACTTGGTAAATTTGGGTTTGGCATTATCTGTCATTCCTCATCTTTGGTCTAGTAGTTGGTTCCTCACTGGTTTGTATGACTGGGAGAAGAAATTAATGGTTTGAGTTAAAAATGGAGATAAATAAGTGCTTCTTGGTGCAGCAGGGAAGGAGTTTGTGGCCGTAGATGTCAGCGTTGTTGCAGAGAGAGATGGTATTTGGGGAAAAGAAGGGGTTAGACTGATTCAGGGATGGTGGCAGGTCCATAAGCAGGTGGTGGGAGACTTGGTGGGTTGTGACCTCTACCATCACTCATCCAACTATTGTTGTCTTGGCTTGGTTGGCCTCATCTAGAACTCAGGTTGTTTAGTGTGAGGCAGAGGGACTTCTGGTAAAGCAGGTCCTCCTGGTGACAGAGCCGTGACCTGCAAAGGCTGGTGACCACTGCAGTGGGGAGATGTTTTATCTTTAGGAGAGCTTGTCTTCTCCTGGGAGGAGAGGAAAGCTTTGCTACGACGAAACTAAAATTGTAGTGAACAAAAAGACTGAAACATGAAGGATGTTTCTTTGTGGTTGGAGATCAATGTAGGGGAGTATATCTTATAGTTCCACCAGTGAGGGATTAAGACGTTTACCTGAGAAGAAAGGAAAGCAGATCAAAAAACTCTTTAAGGAGCTTTTGCCAAAACCACAAGAAACTCATTTTTTTTATTGTTTTCATGTAGCTATAATTAAATTGTTTGCTTTAATTAAAATGCTCCACTGAAGTACTTCGCAGACAATGGCAATCGCTTCCCATGTGTTGACTTTTCCCTTCTGCTGCCGGAGAATTTATTAGGGCTTTTTATCTACCAGAACTCAACTGTACGTGGACACAGAATCACAGAATATTCGTGGTTGGAAGGGACCTTTGAGATCCCAGACAGATAGTTTGGGTGGCAGCAGGTAGACCTGATGGCCTTTAGCCTCCCGAAAACCTCCCTCTGGAGTTAAAATAGTCATGAGATTTCTTTACAGGAGGATCTTCCTTTAATTAGAACCCCTGAGACTGATATTAACACAGAAATGCAAAGTGGTGTAAACCAGGGTCGATGACTTCTAAAAGTAGGTGAAAAAAGAGGTTAAAAGTAGAATTTAGGTAAAGCCATGAGTTTGCATCCCTAATGCCAAATCCGTTAGACCATTTATCACATCTGTTTTTTGGTTTTGGTTTGGTGTTTTTTTCCAACATGGCGGTTCTTCTATTTCAATCTTCAGCTTGAACTTTAGAAAGGTTGTTTAATCCAATCCTGGTTGACTATGTGATGATGCAGATGATGACGTGTGCGGTACGTGCGCTCGTTGGGCTGTAATCTGGTTTTGGTGGCAAAGTGCCCAGGAATGGGGACAAACTGGGTTTTTTCCATGGCGAACCTGTCTGACAGAAGAGGATTTCAACTGGAGAAGAAGGTGTAGAGGGTCGGTCTCCTCTCCCAAGGAACAGGTGATGGGACAAGAGGAAACAGCCTCAGGTTGCACCAGGGAAGGTTTAGGATGGAGTGTCCATTCCTGGAGGTATTTAAAAGCCAGACAGATGTGGTGCAGAATCCCAGAATGATATGGGGGTTGGAAGGGACCTCTGGAGATCATCTAGTCCAACCCCCTACCAAAGCACGTCCCACAGGAGGGTTGGAATGTCTCCAGAGAAGGAGACTCCACCACCTCTCTGGACAGCCTCTGCCAGGGCTCTGCCACCCTCACAGGAAAGAAGTTCCTCCTCATGTTGTGATGGACCTTCTTATGGTCAAGTTTGTGCCCGTTCCCTCTTGTCCTGTCCCTGGGCACCACTGAAAAAAGCCTGGCCCCATCCTCCTGCCACCCACCCTTGAAGGAGTTATAGTCATTGATCAGATTGGGTCATTCCACCGCGTCTCTCCAGCAGACGTGTCCTCTCACCATTTTATTCAACCCGGGAGTAATTTAAGGGCCTTGTTCTGCAAGGAATGGATTTAAGCTCCATTCACGGAGCTGACTTTTAGCTCTGAATTAGTCCCACATAAAATAATTGCATTTAAAAAGGACTCAGCAGGCTGCTGTTATCAAACCCTTTTGAAAGGTCTGCTCTGTTTGATATTGCCGTTTGGCTTTTTTAAAACAACATCAAAGAACAAAAAAAAAAAAAACGAAAAAAAAGAAAAAAAAAGACTAAAAAAAGGAACAAAGGAATTGATAAGAAGACATCTCAGTGCACACACTAGCTTACCCGTGTCCCCTGCTGTTAAAATGTGCCCCAGCTGACTCAGGCCACCATGTGGTAACTCTGTCCTTCTCTTCTGAGCAGTTCCGGGACAGATGCCGTTTGATGAGGTGTTGCATATGGACTGCATCATAAGAAGGGAATAATCAAGGTCCACCAGCAAAGAGATTTGTTTGGGATGTTCTCTCTCTTTTTTAATGAAGTTCCTTACCCAGAGGATTGTCAGCTGAGGAGATCATGGGTTGAAGACTCAGCTGTAGGTAGCCAGCATGGCTTTGGACTTTATAGAATGGTTCATGTTGGAAAGGGCCATGAAGATCATCCATTTCCAAGTCCTTCCTGGGGCAGGGACACCTCCCACCAGACCAGGTTGCTCCAAGCCCCCTCCAACCTGGCCTTGAACCCCTCCAGGGATGGGG